>CM076574.1:1007690680-1007946397 GCA_034641835.2 Pinus albicaulis | reverse complement strand
GAGGAGGTAGGTGCCAATTAAATGTATCCTTAAACACAGTAATGAATGCAGGGCCGAGGCCCATCCTGCTTGATAATGCTGCAAATTCATTTTCGCTCACCTTCCTAGTAAGAGTACGATTTGCTTTAGATTTGATCTTGACATTTTGGGCCTGCGGTACTCCAGGTGATTTGAACAGAAAATGAAATAAGCTGCAAAGAAGACCTGCCTCATAAATGCCTGATTGTCTTTGAGCTGTAGTTTGGTGGGAAAACTCTTCAGGGACATTCTGCATAATAAAAACAGGGAGGGTGCCCTATACTTTGATGGAGAAAAGCATTTTGCTGATGAAAAAACCCAGAAGGTACTTGTTACAGTGTTCAGGATCTTTTTGGATCGATCTTCAGGGTCTTTAAACGACTGTTATGCTTCCTAAAATCCTTGAGGGGGCGCGAAAGTCTTCCTTTAACTGCCTCGAGCCTTGTGATGTTCCAGTGCTGTCTTTTCCCGTGCATCCTGAGCCTTAATGGCGCCGGAGATTTCAGATTTCGAATCCATCCTTTGATGGAGAAAACCACTCTGCTGATGTATAACACCTGCCATTCATTAACTCTTTTCCCCTGTCAATGGGAAACTTACTGTCACCCCTTTACTGTTAAATTATGGTGGCGTCTCAACCTTTGTACTCTGCGGAGAGCACACAACTGTGTGAGGAAGATTGATGCAAATGCAGACTAGCGGAGCGGAGGGTGGAACATATGGTGGTGTAGCGGCAGCGATAAACAATGACATTATGGGAAATGACGGTGAAAATGCAGCGAAGTGCTGAAACATGTGAATAATAGGGTTTGGTGGTGATATGCAGCGCAGACCATTAGATCATGGTCTGGGGACGAAAATAAACGGTGGAGATCAAGTGGCATAAAAATATATGGAAACAGGTGGAATGACTATGGAATATATGACTTTGGTGTAAAGTCTTTAAACTTTATTTTCGTAAGAGCTAGAGCGAAATACATAGAAGCATAAAGAATGCACCAAAATGAGATGAGGTGGGACCTAGGGTCTAATCGCAATCGAAGAGAATGGAGTGAGCGGAGGGATTAAACAAATGGATCACAAACTTCCGTGCGATTGGACATAAACCTTTGTGTCTGAATGGCTCGGTTTGGAGCTTAACAAAGGAGATCCCTTTCTTTCATGTATGGGGCGGAGAGTATGGTGCGGTGGGCCGTGGCTAATCGCAATCGGAGAGAATGGAGTGATCGGGGGAGGCTCGGTCGGGACGACATTGCAATCGGAAGGAATGCAATCGGAAGAACTGCAGTCGGAAGGGCACAAACATGAGACTCACATAAACTTTCGATTGCGATTACAGGCGTGGGGATTTAAACAAAGGATAAACTTTATTATACAAAGTTTATGGGTGTATGAGGAAGTGGTTAATATGAATCACATATTTTGTTTTAGCATGATTTACAATGTGATTCAATCGGAGGAAAAGGGAAAAAAAGGTTAGGGGAGGGATTTAGAGGGGATTTTTTGGGAAATCGAAGGGTGAGAAGGGGAATAGAAAGGGGGGTGAAAAAGAGGCTGAGTGGGGGGGAACAGCAGAGGGGATACTACCAAAGGACAAAGACCCATGGAGGCTTCAAGGAGACTGTATTTTCAAAGGAAAGGCATTCCTTGAAGACTCAAAAATAATCTAGCCCCCACTTGCTTGCCAAAAATTTATAGGGGGGGGGCTAACAGTGGCTCCACATGGGGATGGCTGCTCCTTGGAGGAGTCAAGAATTCAGAAATTTATCTCTTGATGTAGGCCAGATGCCTGCTGTCATAAGCCATCCTTCTCCTTCTCTCTTTAGATTAGCTGCCACAATATATTAGATACACAAATCAGCAGAAACATTTTCCAAACCAATCTACCTACCCAAACTAAAACTCTAACAATTTTCCCCTGGGTGCATTTGAACTAGCAGACCCTCTACATTTTATTTTGCAAACAGAAACAAACCTATTCTAAATCTACCCTTATTGCTCCATGAGGCCAGATTAGGCTGTTGGCCTCATCTAGTTCTCTATCTAAACTACTACCTGTTGGGATTAAACTGTCCAACAGGTTTCTTCACCTATATTCTAAGACAGGAAATTTAAACGCAGCCAAGCCAGGATTAGACTGTCTGACTTGCTGGGCTGAAACTTGAAGAAAACAAAACTGAGAAGGCATGGAATTCTGCAACTGTGAAACATCCTTCTTCTTTTTTCGTGACTCAGGTTTTGAGCATATTTGAGTCACCTCCTTTCTTTGCTCCAGCGCTGATTTTGGGCATATTAGAGCTGGATCTTCTTTCACTGCTGATCCAGGTTTTGAGCTTGTAAGGACCAGCTATTCTTCTTCCCTTTGGCTCAGATTTTGAGTTTATTAGAGCCAATCTTTTTGCCGCAGAGGTTCATGTTTTGAGCGTGTCTGAACCTCTCTTTTCATTCTGTTTCTTGGAGCAATCTCTCTCTTTTTTGCTGAAAATGAAAACTTGCAACGGTATATACATTGGAGGTGAAATTGGAAATGGAAAATCAATAAAAGTAATGTTTGAGCATCCTGCCGTTGACAGGACCCCCAAACAACTCGGAACCATCGAGTTCTTGCAAGAAAAACGCATTAGGACCCACCGTGGCTTGAATGATGAACGGACCTTGCCACAAACTGTCGAATTTGCCATGTTTGCCTTTATCCTCTCTTCTTGAATCCCACTTCAGGACCTTGTCCCCAACTTTGAAATTTGCTGCTTTGGTTCTTTTGTCAAACTGTCTCTTCATGTTTTCCTGCACTCTGATAGTTCTGTCATAAACCTGCTCCCTTGTTTGCTGAAGATGGATTGTTTCATTGATTCTCCTTATCATGCTGTCTTCTTCTGATTGGATTTCTTGAATAAGCTTTACCACTGGTATCCCAAGGCTAGTAGGAAAAACTGCTTCTGTCCCATAAACTAGCTGAAAGGGTGATGTGCCAATAGATTTCTTTGTTGTGAGCCTGTCCGCCCACAAGGCATGTATCAACTTTTTATGCCAAGACCTTTTTTTCTCTTCCAGCAGCTTTTTAATGATTGTAACCAGGCTTTTATTTGATGATTCAGCTAAGCCATTACCCTGGGGGTAATAGGCAGTTGAATGTCCCAGTGCAATTCCGTACCTGTGACAGAAATCAATCATTCTTTTGGATCCGAAAGTAGCAACATTGTCAGTGATTATCTTCCTTGGGCAGCCAAATCGAGATAAGATGAAGTCTTCTAGGAACCTAATGATGACAGAATCAGTGGCATTCCTAGTGGGTATGGCTTCGATCCACTTAGTGAAGTAATCAGTAGCAGTCAAGATCCATTTATGTTGCCCAGAAGAAGAGGGGTGAATTTCTCCAATGAATTCTAAGCCCCATTGCATGAAAGGACCTTCTATGGTGATAGGTTGCAGAGGGAGGGGGAGGAGCTTTCTTTTGCCTTCAAAAATTTGGCATTTGTGGCAGGCAAGAATAATTTTATGGACATCACTAAAGAGTGTAGGCCAATAGTACCCAGCCCTGAGTATCTTATTTGCAGTGGCCTTCCAACTCAGGTGGCCTCCACACTCCCCAGCATGGAATTCTTGTTTGATTTTTTCGGCTTCGGTTTCAGACAAGCATTTCAGCAAAAGACCATTTGGATTTTTCCAATATAGACTCTCATTCATAATACAGTAATTTCTAGCTTTGAGTTTTATGAATCTGGCCTTTGTTTTGGACAGTTCTGGAGGGGCATTGAGGTGTGTGAGCACGTAAAGGATATCAGTGTACCAGGGAGAGTTCTGAAACTGCTCCTCAACAGTTTGATGGGGCAATCCTTCCTGCTCATCCAGGGCATTCAACATGTTAATATCAAGGGACTGTAGATTAGATTCAGCCATCAATTGGGCCAGGCCTTGACCTTTGATCATCTTGGTGGGTTTGATTTCAATGTCATATTCTAAAATTGTAGCAATCCATTTGCCCCTTTTCCCATCTGGGTCTTGGGACAAGATATCTTTGACTACTACATTTGGCACATAGGCAATGGTGTGAGAATGCAGAATGTACACCCTAAAATCTTTCAAGGCCTTGATCAGGGCATAGGCCTGCTTTTCCATGATATTGTACTTTAAGGGTGCATCTCTTAAGGCTTTACTGAAGAAGGCTATAGGCTGTTCCTTACCTTCCGAATTTTTCTGCAGCAAAACTGCAGCTATTGTGTGCGGAGAGGCAAAGGAAAAGATCAGAAAATCTTTTGAAAAGTCAAGGCTGATAAGGACAGGGGCCTGGGTGAGTGCAAGCTTTACTGACTCAAAATATTTCTTGGCTTCGACAGTCCACTTAATTCCAGCATCTTTCTTCAGCATTTCAGTCATTTTCCTAAGATGCTCAGCAAGGTTGGGGATAAATCTTCTAAGAAAATTGATCTTCCCAATGAAGGACTGTAGCTCCTTGATGTTTCTTGGATGTGTAATTTGAAGTATTCCCTCAACTCTCTGGGGGTCTATCCTAATCCCTTTCTCGGATATGATGTGGCCCAAAAGCTTACCTTCTTGCAGCCCAAAAACAGTCTTCTTAGGATTTAGGGACAGACCGTACCTTCTACATTTTTCAAAAACTTTCCTCGGATGTTTTAAGTGTTCTTCTTCTGTTTTAGAAAAGACAGTTAAGTCATCCAAGTAGATAACTATGAAGTGTCCAATCTCATCTGAGAAAGCAATATACATTGCTCTCTGGAAGGTAGCTCCAGCATTCATCAATCCAAAAGGCATTTTCACATACATGAAGGTGCCCCATGGAGTGGTAAAAGCGATTTTGAGTTGATCTTCTGGGAGTACCAGAACCTGGTTGTACCCTGAAAAACCATCAAGCAGGGAGATTCTTTTAGAGCCCACTACCTTCTGTAGGATATGCTCCATTCTAGGCAAGGGGTAGTTATCTTTCAGGGAGGCTCTATTGAGGTTTCTGAAGTCTATGCACAGTCTAATCTCCCCTATTTTCTTCCTTACAGCCACTAAGTTTGACACCCAATCAGAAAACCTTATAGGGACAATTATGCCTGCCTCATACATCTTTTTAATTTCCTTTTCTACTGCAGGCAATTGTTTTGGATTGATTCTTCGAAGTTTTTGTCTAAAAGGCTTCTGGTTTTCCTTTAGTGGTATCTTATGTTGTATAATGTTGGTGTCATAGGCCTTTAAGTCTTCGTAGCTCCATGCAAACACATCAATGAATTCCTTAAACAAGTCAATGTATCTTTTCTTCATGTCTGCAGGTATAGATTTAGCCAGTTTTATCATTTTGGGTTTGTCTTCAGTGCCTATGTTGCATTCTTCTACATTTGATTCTGCATGTTCTATTGTGGGCTTTTTTGCAACATCATCGAAATCAAAGAGGTCCTCTAAGGGTGCTAGTCCTCTTGGTATGTTCTTGTCTTTGGCTTGCAGCACCTCCATTTCTTCTCTATCTGCGTTTTCACGTTTTATGGCTGAATCTTCAGTTTCTTCAGAAAAAGAATTTATTTCTATACTACAAGGTGTTTCTAGTTCATCTGGGGAATCCTCACTTAGGTAGCTGTCCTCAGATTTTGAGTCTGAATCAGAAAATTCAAACCCATTTCTGCCCATCAGGAAATCTTCAATCTGTTTGTCTCCTTCAAAGACCTGCTAGTATTTTTCATTGTCTGGCACTGCAGGCCTGAATTTTGTCTGAATGATGATTTGTTGGTCAACTGGGACTTTAGGATAGGAGCTAGCTAGGCAGGCTAGACCATTTGCAACAGCGTTTTGACCCCTAGGAATGAATACTAAATCATATTCAATGAACGTTTTCAGCAAATCTAGAGTATCATTCCTATATGCCCTAAGCCTAGGGTGTTTTGCCGAATACTCACCATTCATCTGTTTGATTACTAACTCAGAGTCTCCTCTCACGACTATCCTACGGGCTCCTAATTTTTTCAACAGATTTAAACCCAAGATTAGAGCCTCATATTCTGCAATGTTATTCGTGCATTTGAAATGCAGATTGACAGCGTGGCTCTCTGCGTGGTCATTTTCGGTGTTACGCAGCCACACTCTCGCCCCAGCGCTTTGTCTAGTACAGGACCCATCAAAGTTCATTTCCCACAGGGGTTCTTTGTTTACTTCCATTTTGCTTTTTACCTTACAGATGGGTTCGTCATTAGGTTGAGTTGGGAGGCCTGCACTAGATTGTAAGCTATCTTGTTGTTCGTAGAGGCCATGGATGTTAGGGAGGCGGTTAGCTCGCTGTTCTTGTTTTTTTTCTGTTTCACTTGGAGTGAGAGGTCCACCACAGATCCTACAGGCTTCATTTCTGATTTCCTCTTCTTTTTCAGTGTGCTGCCCATGGTCTTCCTGGTCATATTCTTCCAGAGTGGCCATTATGTGGAGGTCTATAGGCTCGGTGTTCTCATTTGTATGCCTATTCTGGGACTCTGGCTCTTCTAAGGATTCATCATTACAAAAGATGAAGGAGTCAAGGTCAGTATGTACAGAATATAATGGTGAATTTTCAGGTTTCTCGGGGCTGCTGACTAAGAATTTCATTTGGGATTCTCTATATAGTCTTCTTGATTGGCCAAATATAGGGATAGTGGCATATGAGCCATCCATCTGCATGGTGCCTTGCAGCTTGGCTCCCCATGATCTAGATAACAACATGCCATATTTGGGTGGCACATCTGCCACCACTACATCCATGACCATGCACTTTGCAGGAATTTGAGTTAAGCTCACACACAAATCTTTGATGAGGCCTAGGCATTTTACTCTGCTAGAGTCAAAAGAGTATAAGTCTTTGTAAGGTCTGGTGATTTCGAGGCCTAACTTCTCCATGACTACCTTAGGAATTAGATTGTGCGATGCACTAGAGTCATGCATGGCATTATGAAGGATCTTTTCATGAATGTTAAGACTGATATAAAAAGGTGGAACTACCCCTTCCTAGAATTTCCCTTCAATCTTGGGGCCGAATAAGAGGGCAGGCTGATCATCGCTCAAATTTACAGTGTCGTTATTTATACTCAGATTTAATTCTTTCAAAATCTGGCCCTTATATACATCCTGAGAGGCCAGCTCAGATAATGGCACAGAGATTTTGATTTTTGCAATCTCACTTTCTAAACTGAACGTGGATTGACTCTTGGAAATGTTCAACTCTGTTTTATTTGCAACCACCTTGGTAGCTGAATCGGTTTGTGTTTTCTCATTATGTACATGTGTAGACGCAGTTTTATCAGGAGCACTAACTGAGGTGTTAGTGCTACTGGTTGGTTGACTTTGTTTTTCATTGTTTTGGTTGCCTTCCTGTTGGTTTTTCTCAGAACTCTCAGCTGTTGATTTATTGTTTGCAGCAGTTACTTTAGAAGATTTCTCAGGCCTCTTTTTGATGGTTACCTCAGGAGTTTTAGGTTTGGACGTGTCTTGGTTCTTTTTACTCCTGATCTCATATTGTTCCCTGACCTGTAACATGGCATTTTCGAATCCCAACCTAAAATCCTCAGATTCAAACCATTCCTCCTCTCCATAAGAGGCTGAGGGTTGGTCCTCCTCTGAATCATAGTTTAGGATCGAATCTTCTGTTTCGAACATGTTTATCACATTCCCTTCAGACTCTTCTATGATTCCCTCATCCTCATCAAGAAAGTTTTGGAAAGGGGGAATGACTTGCTGATCTGACTCTTTCTGCCTGTTGGGAGTGTTGTTGTTTCTTTTAAAGTTTTGGTTTTGGTTTAAATTTTGGTTCCTGTTCTGAGTGATAGCCATCTTTTCGACCACTTGGCATAGCTTATCCAGATTCTTAGACAATCTGTCAATATTAGGATCTGAAGTGGAGGCTATAGTGTCATCCTTGTATGTTACTCTCTTCTCAGTTCTCAGTTTGGCCCTTTTTTCAATCAAATTTGCCTCTATGTTTACTGCCCCTTTCTGCATGTCTTCCAAAGTGGTGTACTCTTTATCTCTAAGCTCATAGGCCATGTCAGCATCAAATCCATCAGGATATTTGGCTAGGGCCATACCCTGCGGAGGTTTCATGTGTGGAGGGAGAGCATTATAAATGCTATTGAACCTAGTGGTGTAATCGTGAACACTCTCTCCTGCGTTCCTTTTAAGGGACATGTATTCTGCTAGGAGCTGGCGAGGGTTCGCCCTAGTTTCCCATTTATTAATGAAAGTCTGGTATAAAGCAGGGAGATCATTGATACTACCAGCAGGTAGGTTTTTAAACCACTTTTTAACCTCTCCCCCCAGGCTCTGCGCGAAAATTCTCATTTTGATTGTTTCATCATCAATTTCCATATAGTCAAAAGAGTCCTCCATTTTATCTACATGTTGTTGTGCTGTTGTAGGCTCTTTAGCAGGGAAATGTGGAATTTTTGATTGATAATCATTTGGTAAGGGCAGTAAAGGCTGAGGTAAAACTAGGGGTGCATACCAGGCTGCCATGATGATGTTCTGATGAGGTATAGGATTGGCTTGAGCAGCTGGTATTTGGATGACAGGGATAGTAGGACCAGCAGAAGTCTGTTGAGCAGATCTAGGGTGAGAAAGCCCCAAGTTGTGGAGAAAGTGGAGATCAGGTGGTGTGGAAGGAGGGGTTTCGCTGTCCCTAGTGTCTGGCTAGTCAGAAACACTGAATGACCTAGTTCTAGGTAATCTGTTTTGAAGGTCTAGGTCGAAGAAAGGGTCTAATAGAGCTGCAAGATCTTCTGGTGCAGAATCGGCTCTACGAATGTTGCTGGAAACAGTTGATCTCCTACTCACAGGTGCTCTTTTAAGGATTCTCTCGGGATTATCAACTGTTTCAGGTGGGTTTGGATCAGGGAAAGCTCTTGTATGAATGGTTCTGTGAGCCAGAGTGTTGTTTATAAGCCCAGCAGCTTAGCCCTACTTGTTACTTCTACTACGGTTAATGTTGTCTTGGGAACTGGCCTCCCTGTGGAGTCTTCATTATGCTTGGGACTGGTCTCCCAGTGGAGTCTGATGTGACACCAAGATAATCAGCAGGCCTACTGATCACCAGTGGAGTCTTTGACGTTTAGGAACGATGGAGTCGCCAGGTGGAGGGTTTAGGGTAATTCTAGGGCACACTGTCCACCACATTGCTCACCGTCAAAGGTGTGACTTTATCGTCAACCTAACCAGAGTTCTCAGTTTCTGAGGTTGTTTAAAATGAGAAGCACTCAGAGTCCCCAGTATGGTCGCCATTATGTTGGGGTTCCCATGTTTTGGCCAGGTTGACAGAGACCAAAAGATGAGACAACATAGAACCACTTTGGGACCTTAGGATCTAGCCCTCCTAGGTCCAGAGAGGGATCTCTCTATGATTATCAAAGGTTATATGTCTTTGAAGTTCTCAATTATGATTTTAGGCTAGTTATAGGCTCAAGGTTGTTTGTTTGATTGTTCGAGTTTGGTTGTTGAGAATCAGGAAGGAAGGTTTCACCATAAGACAAGGATGGGTAAAGAAGGAAGCTAGACAAGATAGATGACTCAGGGAACATCAAGGCCATTGGGCAATGGAGTCAAGAAAGGTTTTACTTATGTTCAAATGTGTAAGCTTCAATTGGGCTAGTCATCTAGAGCATTTGGATCTTAAAGACTGATTGGTGGGATGGAACACTAAGGGATGAGAATGAAGGATGGAAAACCGTCTGATTCCGTCTATAGATCAGGCCAGAAGTCATCTAACTCCAGGCCTGCTTGGACAAAACCATAGGCAACACAAGGGATCTTGAAAATGTTTATATGGAAGGGATAGGTTATGAAGAGGCAGATACAGGCTTCTAAACCTCCCAATGTTCCTAACCTCTTTCAATTAAATCTTAACAAAAACATCTGAATACTGATCTTATTAACTTGCACATCAGAGAGCAGGCAATAATCATCCACTACACTGGTTTAGTTAATTAAAAACATTATTCAGACATACAATGAGCTGAAAACATTAAAGACTGAGAGAGCTGGGATATAAGGTACCTAACAAGGGTAAATCTTATATCATGCATTCAGATGTCAGTCAGAAGAATCATGAAATGAAATGGAAATAAACACAGAGATAGGAAAAACATCACCAACTGCTGTAGATCAGGATCCAATGAAAACTGCTTATCATGTTAAACACAACACCAATCAGGTACATCACTGCCCAAAGCTTTTACATTCAGCCTGAATACATCATATTTCTCAGCCTATCATACAATCATTACACAGGAAACTTGGCTCGGGACTAAAATGCTTGCAATTCACTGATAAACCAACAACAACCAACCCCTTACAATGTTTCTTGCGGTGCTTTATAGCAAAAGATGATCCTTAGATCGACTGAGGAGGTAGGTGCCAATTAAATGTATCCTTAAACACAGTAATGAATGCAGGGCCGAGGCCCATCCTGCTTGAAAATGCTGCAAATTCATTTTCGCTCACCTTCCTAGTAAGAGTACGATTTGCTTTAGATTTGATCTTGACGTTTTGGGCCTGCGGTACTCTAGGTGATTTGAACAGAAAATGAAATAAGCTGCAAAGAAGACCTGCCTCATAAATGCCTGATTGTCTTTGAGCTGTAGTTTGGTGGGAAAACTCTTCAGGGACATTCTGCATAATAAAAACAGGGAGGGTGCCCTGTACTTTGATGGAGAAAAGCATTTTGCTGATGAAAAAACCCAGAAGGTACTTGTTACAGTGTTCAGGATCTTTTTGGATCGATCTTTAGGGTCTTTAAACGACTGCTCTGCTTCCTAAAATCCTTGAGGGGGCGCGAAAGTCTTCCTTTAACTGCCTCGAGCCCTGTGATGTTCCAGTGCTGTCTTTTCTCGTGCATCCTGAGCCTTAATGGCGCCGGAGATTTCAGATTTCGAATCCATCCTTTGATGGAGAAAACCACTCTGCTGATGTATCACACCTGCCATTCATTAACTCTTTTCCCCTGTCAGTGGGAAACTTGCTGTCACCCTTTTACCGTTAAATTATGGTGGCGTCACAACCTTTGTACTCTGCGGAGAGCACACAACTGTGTGAGGAAGATTGATGCAAATGCAGACTAGCGGAGCGAAGGGTGGAACATATGGTGGTGTAGCGGCAGCGGTAAACAATGACATTATGGGAAATGACGGTGAAAATTCAGCGAAGTGCTGAAACATGTGAATAATAGGGTTTGGTGGTGATATGCAGCGCAGACCATTAGATCATGGTCTGGGGACGAAAATAAACGGTGGAGATCAGGTGGCGGAACACTATATGGAAACGGGTGAAATGACCATGGAACATATGACTTTGGTGTAAAGTCTTTAAACTTTAAACCCTGGGCGAAATACATAGAAATGCGAAAATAATGCACCAAAATGAGATGAGGTGGGACCTAGGGTCTAATCGCAATCGAAGAGAATGGAGTGAAGGCGGAGGGTTAAACAAACGAATCACAAACTTCCCGATGCGATTGGACATAAACCTTTGTATTACGAATAAAACCGGTTTTTGGGCTTAACAAAGGAGATCGCTTTCTTTCATGTATGGGTGGAGAGTATGGTGCGGTGGGCACGTGGCTAATCGCAATCGGAGAGAATGGAGTGACCGGGGGAGGCTCAGTCGGGACAGCGTTGCAATCGGAAGAACTGCAGTCGGAAGGGATGCAATCGGAAAGAATGCAATCGGAAGAAATGCAATCGGAAGAAATGCAATCGGAAGGGCACAAACATGAGACACACATAAACTTTCGATTGCGATTAACAGCGGCGGGGTTAAACAAATAATAAACTTTATTATAAATTTTATGGGTTTAGCAAGGGGAAGTGGTTAATATGAATCACATATTTTGTTTTAGCATGATTTACAATGTGATTCAATCGGAGGAAAAGGGAAAAAAAGGTTAGGGGAGGGATTTAGAGGGGATTTTTTGGGAAATCGAAGGGTGAGAAGGGGAATAGAAAGGGGGGTGAAAAAGAGGCTGAGTGGGGGGGAACAGCAGAGGGGATACTACCAAAGGACAAAGACCCATGGAGGCTTCAAGGAGACTGTATTTTCAAAGGAAAGGCATTCCTTGAAGACTCAAAAATAATCTAGCCCCCACTTGCTTGCCAAAAATTTTCTAGGGGGGGGCTAACACAAGCTGTCTGTTCGACCTATGTTTCCTAAGATTTTCACCTACCCCCAACCAAAAATAGAAGCACAAACATGAGCACAAGTAACCACATGTTGTGCGGAATACATGAACCTTGGTGGCTGCAGTAATAGTCCCCTGCTTTCACCGATCCAGGAAATCCCTATTGGAAGCCTTTCTAATATGGATAAATAAAATAAACATAGTAATCCTAAAGCCTCATAATAGCCTTTGCACAGAAAAACCCTACCAAGCCACAACTGACATCACCAACCAAGAAGTAACTTGGCATATCAAGATAGATTAGCTGAATCAATTTGCAAATAGAGAGATGCAGTAGCCAAAGTGTTTTCACGTAGGTTAAAATCCTTGTAGATTTAGATCAGGTTGTATTAAAGCATGTACAGTAACTGTTACAGTAACTGTTACAGTTCTCTTTCTATACTTGTAATTTGCAAGCTGATTGTTATTTTGGTCCAGTTTTATTGCAATTGTTCATAAACCTTTTGTATGAAAGTTTATCTTCCACAACTATTCAACTTATATTGTGATGTTCCACATTTCTTGCTTTTACAGCCTTGGGCTTGCATAATCTGAATCTACACCTTCTCTATAGTTGTCTATCAGCAATAAGGATTTCTACTTCTTCTTGCTCTGTGGCTACATGCCTCTTTGGTAACAAGTCATAACATTGATAGAATCTCACTCTCTCGATAGCAGCACGCATATGAGCTATTTTTTTGTAGCATAGCCTTCAAGACAAGAATCAAGTTGAGTTTCACATTCCCTTTAGTGTATATAATAGGGAATTTTTGCAGCACAACTGTGAAACATCATATGCAGGGTAGCCTGTTTTGAGATTGTTCTATCAAAGAGATGATGACAAAGGAATAGATGTAGAACAATGCAGTACATCATGGATGAATGATTGACATAAAATTTGCTAAATCTCTTCTATCATTTAAAGGTAATCATGAGGCTTTTTTTATGGTTATTGTATTGATAATTGTAGTGTATTTTAACCTTTAATTAGGCATCTGCAGATGAAGAATTGTAACCACAAAAAGTAGTATCTATCAAAAGAGGATATACAAACAACCTACCAGAGTGTGAAGATACCTCCAAGAATTGTATGAAGTAAAATAACGTTGAGTAATTTTCATTTTTTCATTGAATATTGTGTCTATATGGCATGTTTTATTACATGCTTAATATTTAATGCAAGTCAGATATTAAATTGGATTCAATTGGTGTATTACTGTCAAAGTCTACACAGACTTCCTACGAGAAAACACTTAACTTTAATCCTTGTGCACTTTATTTTTGGTCATCTATCTAATAATTAGTTATGTTCTCTTACCACCAGTTATGTTCTCTTTATGGTAATCAAAAAATAAATTTACAACCCACTGATTAGTTAATTCACGCACAACTTAACCAAAATAGGTTTCCTTGTTGTGCAGGTGTTTATTACTGTTGTGAATTGTGTGTGGCACTGAACTGGGATTGAGTTTAATACACATTTCAATGCTTAGATTTTTTTATAATCCAGAGCCAATTCATCGCTTTATCTTGTCCATTTTGGCCACATTTCATGATTGAAAGTAAGATTAGGTCAAGATGCATCCAGGGTGAAAACTGTTTCAGTCATAATTGAGTTCATCACATCCACGAACAACTTGCCAGTAATTGATATTTGGCCAGATTTGTCATGCCTATAGAACAAGATGGTTCTTTGGGTTATATTTTATCTGGACTTATCTTTGGCTTATATTTGATTTGGACTTATAAGTTATAACTACCAGATTTGAAAAGAGGCATATACTGAAAATGTATCTCTCCTTGTACAAATTTAAAACAAGACATCATTTGTACAACAATACTAGGAGAGCATTGGCAAGTTCTAGAGTGGACCTCCTCTCCAATCAATGGAGCTATCAGGTAAATACAGGGTGCCACTGCTACTACTTGTGGGATTCTGCTACAAACAGATTCATGGCATGGCATGGGCATGACATGGGGAATTCCAAATGGAGTTTTTCTAATGGTTCTCTGCATGTTGATGGTTATAATTTTAACAAATTCAACAGGGTGGCTGCAACTAGCACATATTCCTTTCAATATCCAAATTTTGAAGGCACGAGAAGGAATAACATTTTGAAGAAGTGAGAAGCAGTTCACCTTATTATAGTTACCATGCTAGGTCTTCCTTTAATAGATTCCCAGCATCAAATCATTTCCATAAATATGGTTGTGTAAGAGTCGTGATGGTGTTGTAATGTAAATTATGTTTCCATAGTTGAACATCTGAAGTATTTTGCGATATTGTTATTGTGCCATGGCACCTGGATTGGATCCAATGTTTATCAACACTGTTTTAATATCATGTTTTCTTTTCTTCCCATTGTTGTTCATTTCTCCTCAAACTCCTTTCCAACATCAATATCAGTGCTAGTAGTAGCATGAGCAACAACATTATGCTTAGGAGAACTAGAAGAACGTGTTTTCCAAACTGCACGAGAAGTACTTCCCTCAGGAGTCACCATGTGCCATGCTTGGTCTCGGTGGTTCTCTTCATTCTACTCTTGGTTCAACTACCATATCTTCATTGGAACCAACACCCCGAACTCCACTAGACAACGATTCACCATTTTGTAGTAGTGATTCGCCATGATTTTACAAGATAATATAATCTCATGAGAAATTCGCCAAAAAATTATATATACATATTATATTATTAATAAAATCGCCTTCCATTTTTCCTATGTATCATGGGGATTCGCCCATTTATTATATATATAAATTTAGGGGGGTTCTTAAAATTTTCCCTGGCTTAAACATCCTCCAACTTTTAGATAGAATTCGAGATTAGAGTTTTCTTTTAGTTTTGAATTTTATAATTTAGCGACTTTTGGTTTTCTTTTGGAAGAAGTTTGTTTTTGTGTCCGATCTAATGATATGGGGAATTTAATTTTGAGCAAAAGATCTTTTTGAAATTAAGTTCTCCGATTTGTCTCCTTTTCAAATTTTCTCATATAGGAAAGAAAGAATCGATATTTTGAAAATTATTGAAATCTCTCAACTCTTTCCTCTAGTTAGATTTCATTGAAAAGAAATGAGTTGTTTATCATATAGATGCATTGTACTGTATTTTTAGTTGGGTCATTAAAACATCATTGAAGTTTTATTTCCGTACCCATTGTCCTAAGAACCTTCCAATTAAAAGTAACGCTTAATTAAAATCAATCTAGAAATTTTATATTTTCTAGGGCTCTTTTTTCACCAATATAGCTCAAGCTAGTGTCTTGGAATAGGTTTTAGTTAACTCTCCAAGGCAGTAAAAACAAACAAGTAGTCGATATTGCATTAAGAAAATCCAATTGTAGCATGTATGCTCTAGGAAGCTCCTCTTAAAGAAGTCAAGCACGAGATCATATCCGAACCGGTGAGGTAATCATACCTATCTCATTGGGAACGATAGAAGATGTGCACGTATTAAAAACGGTAAACCTCAGATAGACCATTGTTGAGGAGCCTGGGGTCACTTTTCGGTAAACCTTGGATTATGTCAAGGAGCTTTCAAGGGGATTAAGCTTGTTACTTTGCCCTTGCGTGTATATCGGATCATAGACTATTCCCCCAGGTATATGTGTTCCCATTGGTGACCTTAGTGGCCATAAAATTTAGGATTATTTCCCAAGGTGACGGTGGAGGGGAGGTCCCACTGTACCTGGCGCAGATGTCAACTAGACTCACTTGGACTCTCCAGAGGGTTATCTTCACTCGAGATGGTTTAAGTGGAGAAACTTGCACCAGTCTGTCCCATTAAGCAGGTTTTCGGGGTAACTGTTCCAACCACCATTTCTGCATTAAAATTCTACGATGTTGGATTTCATCACCAACTAGTGTTTTTAGTGCGGGGATCTACTGTTTGTGTGTGGATTGGTCTCTTATATTTTTATAGGTGTGTGATTCATTTGATTGTTTCGTTAGCGACCTTAGGGTTTTTGTTTGAAATTTTATTTGATTGTGTGTGTTAAAGGTTTTCATCGTGGCAGAATTACTGAGACGATCACGTAGAACTCAGGGGAAACCCCTTGAGTATACACCAAGACAACTAGAAAGAATTAAATCTCTGATACCAAATGTTATCGCCAGAACTGGATCAACAGAACATGGAGAATCATCCATAATTATTCATCCTGATTTTGAAGTAGATCAACCGCAAATAGCAGAACACACTCCACAGACAATTTAAATTTCCAAATTAACTGAAGTTGCTTCTGCAACAAGTGAGTTATTAGCTGAAGAACCTGAAATTTCTGAACCGGAAACTAAACCTGCTACATCTGAACCTACTTTAGAATTCACTAGCACTCCAACTCCTGGTTATCCTAATTCACCCAGATTGAGGAATCAGATTACAAAATATCTTCCTCCTGGTCTCGTTAGTATTGAAGAAGTCACTGATACAGAGGAAGAGATTGTTCTTCCTTCAACTCAGGAAAATTTAGAACTTAGAGAATGTGAATAAATTTTTTACGGTCCTTTTAGACAAGACGCTTGGTATTCTTCATTGACAGATTTTCTACAAAACGTAGGTCTACAGTATTCGCCACATTGAATTCCTTTTTAATCTATACCAATAGGTTATAGACCTCTGTTAAACATGTCAAGTGAGTCATCTATGTTTACTGAATCGCTAGAAGAATTTTTGTATGGTGGTCTGTCTGTTCCTGCAGGCTATCAATCGCTCTCTGGTACCTTCTCAAGAGCATCTCCTTTTCTCAACAAACCAATGTCATCATCTGGCCCGAATGAATCAAATACTAGAAATTTGAACAACGAGCAAGTTTATATGATGTCTGGAAATATTCCAAACCCGGACCTCAAGGTAGTAATTTACCGCCTGGGAGGCAACCTCAAAATAGTCAAATACATCCTGGGGGGAAACCCCAAGGACAATACATACCTCAGGGTCAATATCAACCCCAGGGACAAAACACACCTCAGGTTCAATATCAACCTCAGGGACAATATTTGCCTCAAAGTCATTACATGCCTCAAGGTCCATATCAACCTCAAGGGTAGTATCCAACTCAAGGATTGCAACCTCCTTTAGCATAACAGTTCTATCCGGAACAACAAATGTTACAAGGAGGTGGAAATTATCCAGCTAATTACCAGCCATATGTTCAACCTAGTTACGGTCCGTATTATGCACAACCTTCGATGGGACCCTCATATCCCAGAATGGTGTGGGATCCATCCCAAATCTAACAGAATTTAAAACCAAATGTGCAAGTACATTATTATCAAGCTGGACAACAAGTTGGTTATAATCAACCCAGTCCAGTCCAGCCTATAATTCCAATACCTGCATCTAGTCCTGTTCAAAAACCTGGTCCGAGTACACCTACAAGTCCACCACAAACTGCTGCTCAGACTTATATTCAACCTACCACACCTATTCCTGGAGTGTCTACAACTCCTATTACTTCTACCCCTCAAACATCGGTACAGATTCCTCAGGTTTCTATTTCGTAATCTAGACCTACAATTCAGACTACTATTCAGATGCCTGCAGGACAACCTGGTACAAGTACATTTATAACAAGTCAACCTCAGTTTACTTATCAACCGTATCAAGGGTCGTACCAATATGGACCTATTCCACAAACTCCAGTTTACCCGCAACAACCGTATCATGGGTATACATATCAGACACCTGTTCAACCCCAGTATGGTTCGGTTATTCCTGGTTATCCATGGGGCATTCCAATTCCAAATGCACAGGCTATTCCAGGATATCCTAGATATCCTCCTCCTGGGACTGGTTTAGTTTCACAAGGTTATCAGCAAGACCCTACCCGTTGATTTCCATTCATAACAACTTTGGATTTACCTGATTTATCCCGCCTTACGAATGATCCCATCTATTATCATCTATATTGGCCGCTGATACCAAATAAGTTGCCTAGTGATATCCCAAAGTTTGAAGGAAAAATCAGGAGAGGATCCTTCTAACCATGTTATGACTTACCACTTTTGGTGTGCATCCAACTCATTAATCGACAATTTCATTCGACTTAGACTTTTTCAGAGAATGTTAATAGGATTAGCTGCTAAATGGTACAGTGAATTTCCACAAGGCTAATTTAACAATTTCAACGCCCTAGAAACTTCTTTCTTAACTCATTTTCAGTTTCCAGTCAGATATGACAATGGCACAAAATTATTAACTTCACTAAAAAAATATACGTCTAGTACATATCAGATCATATACATGAATGGAGACGTAGAAGATGTTTGGTAAAAGTTTTTATCCCGGATCAGATATTGGCAGAATGGTTTATCAAATCATTACTACCAAAAATCACTGAAGATGTAACCAAAGGAGGAGTTATTACCAAAGAACAAGTTATCTCTCAAGCTCAGTATCTTGACTTGGTATATACCCAGTCCAGTACTTTGTACGAGAAAATTCTCGATTTACCGCATCCTGGTCAGATAACAACAACTCCTTCAGGGTCTCATGCTGCTGATGGTGTAATCGGTTCAGTTAGTACGACTAAGAGTAAGAAGAAATCTTCGAAGGTTACTTCTCCTATAATAACTTTACCTCATTCACCAAAAGGAGAATCTTCCCTAGAAAATTTTTCCGATATTCACATTGTAGATTCATCTAATACGAAGTCAAAATCCGATAACAAGAAGAAAGGGAAGAACAAGAGTAAGCAAACTTCATCTCCCAAGGAAAAAACTAATAAAACTGAATCAACTGATGATAAATGGAAACCTCGTTATCCTTGTCTTATCTGTGACGAGGATCATTTCACTAAGGAATGTCCGCATAGGGCTGAGGTATCTAGGTTTGTCAAAGGTTCACCCACCCCCGCTATCTTGAAGGATCCTTTTCATGTTCAAGATAGAAAAATTATTGGATATTCTTCTAATACATCAGTAGATATTTTGATGATGTCTCAAGTAATGGTTGCGACTCGATCGCAAGATTATGGTAGTAAAAATCTTGCTACTGGTAAAGAAGTAGAAAATTATAATTCTGCACCAGCTACATATCCTTCGGTTTCCGATCCACTTCATATCGAGAAACTGAATCCTGATTTAGTAATCAAACTGCCTGCTAACGGTGTACTTCATAAATCATCTTTCAATCCACATGCGAGAGCTGCTCAGAATTACAACATTGTCGAAGATTTAGCAATATCTCCTTCTGCAATGTCGGCTTTAGAAGTGCTGCAATCATGCCCAGCACAAAGGAAATTACTCTTATCAGCAATTGGAGCTGTAGATCTTCAGGATTCGAACCTTATGGTCTTCGATTTAGAAAATTTTACACCATGAATCTCTCATCAAATGGATTTTCAGATTCCAGTACTAGTAAAAAACAGACGTTGCTTTCGTATTGTTATTGATGAAGGAGCTTCTACGTGTATTATGTCGTTAAACTGTTGGAAATCACTTGGTTCTTCGACACTTAACCAATCCCCGAAAATCCTCAAAGCTTTTTACGGAAGAGGATTCCATCCATATGGAATTTTATAGGATATACCTATAGAGGTTGAGGTAAAACTGTTAATTTAGATGTGGAAGTAGTTGATGCCCCTCTAGATTACAACCTTCTTCTGGGTCGAAGTTGGTCTTATGATATGACTGTTGTCATGTCATCCTTATTTCGATTAATCATGTTTCCTCATCAAGGAAAGATTGTGAAAATCTACCAACTCTCATATTATTCATCAGACCCAGCTTCTATGGATAGTATTCAACATATTGGAAAAACGACTATCCCTTATGAGAATGTAGGAGTAGGTTTAATTAAAGATTCTTTGTTGTTGGGAATTTTTTCTATGCCTCCACCTAACGTACCACGTACTATTGCTAATATCAATATGATTACATCAAGCACTATTCCATTTGATGATCCTTGGGTAGTGCCTTTAGAATCAGAGCTGGATTCGTTTAATGGCGTGATGCCTTTGAGTCCATTTGAGTTAGCATATCAAGCAGTACAGTCATTTTCCAATTCACCATCAACTGATTCTTACCCAATGAATGTGGTCAATGAAGAATCATTTTCACCATCAAACTCAGTGATAACATCAATTCTGGATCCTTTTAAAGAAGTGTTTTATACTGATGAGAGCATTCGTGAATTCTTGTCCATAGATGATTTACCATGGGATGATCTCCATCATAGGTCATCATTTTTACCTGAGCTTGATAGATTTGAAAATACATTTTCATCTATTTTTACAATTTATTATGTCAAGGAACCCCAGAGTCCAATATCGATCACAAACTCGGATTCTGAAGTAAATTTAGGGAATATTTCTTCCACGATTCCTATTGACATATCAGTAAAACCCAGAATTATTGAAAACATTCATATAGGTGCCTCTTGTACGTTAGATGGAATTGCTACATATAAGGCCCTATTTCAAGAATTCCGCAACATATTTTCCTGGTCTTATGAAGAAATGCCAGGAATTGATCCCAAAATTTTCATTCATGAAATCAAAACTTACCCGGATGCTAAACCAATTAGACAAAAATTACGTTCGATACATCCACAAAAGGTTACCGCTATCAAAGCCTTACTTAGAGCAGGTTTTATTTATCCTATCCCGTTAACGGATTGGGTATCTAATATCGTTCTTGTTACTAAAAAACAAGGAACGTTACGAGTACATGTCGACTATAGGGATATTAACAAAGCTTGTCCTAAAGATAATTATCCAACCCCTTATATCGACCAAATTATTGACGATTTTGCTGGAAATGAAATGTATTAATTTATGGATGGATTTTTCGGATACAATCAAATCAACATACTCCCTACTGATCAACCAAAAACAACATTCATTTGTCCTTGGGGAACATTTTCTTATTGTAAACTACCTTTTGGATTGAAAAATGTTGGGGAAACTTTTCAAAGGGAAATGTCCTATGCTTTTCATGGAATTAAACACATTGTGCAACCTTATCTTGATGATTTACCTACTCATTCATTACACAGGGAAGATCATCCAACTCACTTACGAGCGATTTTTATGAGATGTAGGTATTATAATATTCACTTGAATCCACACACAAGTGTGTTTTCTGTGTACAATCTGGTTGGTTACTAGGATTTTTCATTTCAAAAGAAGGCATTCATGTCGACCCTTCGAAGGTTGAGGCCATTATCAATTTACCTCCTCCTTCCACACTTCGCCAACTCCAAATTTTGCAAGGGAAAGCAAATTTTCTGCGTAGATTCATCTAGAACTACGCTGAGTTAACCAAAGGTTTTACCAGACTTTTGAAACAAAATTTTCCTTTCATTTGGGATGAGATCGTTGATCGATATTTTGATGCTCTAAAACACGTGTTGACCCATGCACCGTTACTGCATCCACCAAATTACAGCCAGGATTACTTTTTATACTTAGCAGCCTTTGATTCCACTATTGGAATGGTATTAGTTCAGGAGGATGAATCCCACAAGGAACATGTGATTTACTATCTCAGTCGGAATCTTAATCCAACAGAGATTAAATACTTGCATGTGGAGAAATTGGCCTTGGCAGCAATTTAAGTTGTCCAACAATTTCGTCATTACATTTTGTTACAAAAAATAACGGTGATTTCTAACTGCAACTCGATGATGTATATTCTCACTAAGCAATTTCTCGGGGGAAAATACGCTAAAGGGATAGTTATCCTCCAGGAGTTTGATTTAGAATTTGAAAAATCCAAATCAAAGAAATCACTAGTGTTCGTCGAACTTATGTGTGACTTCCCAAATAATGAGACAAAAATAGTGGTAGAGCATCTGATCACTGATGAATATTTGTTTCTTATCAGTACGTTAGATCCTTGGTATGGAGATATAATCATTTATCTCCAAACCCAAAATTTTCAGCCTGAACTTTCACGTCACATTGACGAAATATCCGTTACCAGTCTCAGCAGTACAATATTGTTGGAGACACGATTTATCATTGTGGTGCGGATTCTGTATTTCGAAGATGTTTAACCCATGAAGAGGATGAACGAGTTTTAAATGACTGTCATTCTGGAGCGTGTGGTGTTCATATGTCTGGGTATGCCACAACCGAAAATATATTGTGCGCTGGTTGTTTTTTGCCTTCATTATTCAAAGATTTCATTCTTGCAGTCCGAAAATTCCACAACTATCATATTTTTGATCGAAAGATGCATGCACCACCAGCTCCTCTTCACCCCATAATTGCTATCTGTCCTTTCACAAAATGTGGAATTGATTTCATTACATGTAACCCTCACTCGGTCGGGGGGCATGGGTATATTATTCTTGCAATAGATTATTTTACCAAATGAGCCGAGGCAATGCCTACATTTGCAGCAGGTGGAAAAACTACAGCCACATTTGTATTCAATCACGTGATTGCTCAATTCAGTGTACCCCAAGCTATCATTACTGATCATGGGAGCCATTTTTGAAACATTATGATGACCGAACTTTCCGACCAACTTGGCTTGCGCCATGATAACTCTACTCCATATTACCCACAAGCTAATGGTCAAGTTGAAGCCGTCAATAAAGTTTTAACCACTATGATTAAAAGGATAATCGGAATTCATAAATTGAATTGACATACTATGCTTTTCTCAGCACTTTGGGCATACCGAACCTCGGCAAAAACTGCAACAGGGTTCACTCCTTTTCAACTGGTCTACAGTTTAGAAGTTTTGTTACCGATTGAATGTGAAATACCTTCACTCCAATTAGCCATAGAATTACTACCAGCTACCTCTGAGGAAGAAAAACACTTTTTGTCACTAGCACAATTAGATGAGACTTGGGGCACTGCTGCATTAGTAGTCGAAGCTCATAAAAAACACGTTAAAGATCAGTATGATCGAAGTGTTACACCTCGTGTTTTTTCAGAGGGTGACCTAGTATTGGTATATGACCAAGCTAATGATAAACTAGGAGATGGGAAATTTGAACCTATGTAGCATGGTCCTTATATTGTCAAGTGAGTGCTTGAAAAAGGGGCTTATGAATTGATTGATTATGACGGGGTCTCTTTAGATAAACCCAGAAATGGAATTTATCTAAAGAGATATTATGCTTATTTTTTGTGAGAAGATCTCACCTGTACATTAGTATTTTTCTAGATTAGCTGCTTTAGATTATATGAGTGTGTCTAGTTTAAGTTTGTGTTGACTACTATCCCTGATTATCTTGATTACTCTTGATATTGCAGATGTCGACATCCCTTCAAGCGTACATTGGTTTTGTTGATGGTGCCTATCGTAATACACAAAATATCTCTTCCGCGGCCTGGGTTATCTATTCACCCACCGATGAGTTAGTTTCTATGCATGGGGTGAGCCTTGGTCAAACAACGAATAATGTTTTAGAATATAGCGCAATGATTGAGTTATTATCTGATGCCATTTCATTTGGCATTCGGCATTTGATCGTTAGGTTAGATTCAAAACTCATTATATTGCATTTAAACAGAGTATACACAATTAAAAATCCAGTGTTACTGAGATTATTCTTGAAGGTTCGTCTCTTGGAAAGGCAGTTTGATTACATTGAATATCAACACATTCTGAGAATTTTAAATACATTGGCTGATGAATTAGCTAATAATGTTATAAATAGACATTTGCGACATTAAAACAGTAAATTAAAACAACATTCAATAAGTGTTGAACAAGATAGCCGTCAAAAGTAGTCATATCATAGATAGAGTATGTGTTTCAAAAAATATTACAACGTCTAGGACCATAGGTTTAAAACACCTTATGATCCGAAAGGTAGTAATACAAAAAACAAAAATACAATAGTCTACGATGATCATCCACTATCCGTGATGGTGATTATGATAATATACTATCACTAGAAAATTTGGCGGAAATTTCGACGGCCAATTCGTCGCTATTCCGACACATAGTCGTCACAAGAGCGACAGTTCGAGGGCGGGCAAAACGTGGTTTACCATGCCGTCGCAGTTCCGACGCAATTAAAAGTTGTCGCACTATCGACACTTTTTCCGTCGCTTCCAAACAAGCGTCACTCTTCCGACGTTTCCCAATCCGTCGCAGTTCCGACCCCTGTAAACTGTCGCACTTCCGACGAAATGTAGTCCGACGTTTTGAACGTCGCTCTTCCGACGTCTGTAAACTGTCACAATTATGACAAAATGTGGTCCGACGTTTTGAACGTCGCTCTTTCGACGTTTGTAAACTGTCGCAATTCCGACGCAATATGGTCCGACGTTTTCGACGTCGCCCTTCCGACAGTTGTAAACTGTCACAATTCCGACGAAATGTGGTCCGACGTTTTGGACGTCGCCCTTCCGACGGTTTTATACAGTCTCTCTTCCGACGTTTCTAATCTGTCGCAATTCTGACGCTTACAAGGCGTCGGTATAGCGATGGTAGGTTCAATTTTTTTTTTTAAATGAAACTTTAAAAGAGGAAAAACGTTGTTTTGAATATATTATATGAAGTAAAACAGTCCATGAAGTCATTACATTTTCACATCTGAAGATTGGAACCCAAATATCCATCCAGAAAAGTGGAAGTCCCACCCCAGACAATGATAGAAAAATACCCCATGTCACATACAGGGACATGATATAAAACCCAGTAACGGTCCACATGGAGATTATTGACAATCTGAGAAAGCATCCAAATATGTCCGAGGCATCTATAAGAAAGTGAAATAGCAGTATGTAGAATAGTAAAGCAACAGATAGAGTACCGACGTCCATTGTTCCAAATACAAATTAAAGTACCCAAAATCCTGCAACAGAGAAAAACGCTAATCATGTGAGGAGTGTGATATGGTGTGATATGTCCAAAATATAAAAAGACCATCGGACCATATCAATAAACCAGCAACATAGACCAGCATCGCTAGTTTTGAAGGCAGAGTGATAAACATTAATCATTTTTTTTTCACAAGAGAAAAAACGTTTTTTTGAATATATTATATGAAGTAAAACAGTCCATGAAGTCATTACATTTTCACATCTGAAGATTGGAACCCAAATATCCATCCAGAAATGTGGAAGTCCCACCCCAGACAGTGATAGAAAAATACCCCATGTCACATACAGGGACTTGATATAAAACCCGGTAACGGTCCACATGGAGATTATCGACAATCTGAGAAAGCATCCAAATATGCCCGAGGCATCTATAAGAAAGTGAAATAGCAGTATGTAGAATAGTAAAGCAACAGATAGAATACCGACTTCCATTGTTCCAAATACAAATTAAAGTACCCAAAATCCTTGAACAGAGAAAAACGTTAATCATGTGAGGAGTGTGATATGTCCAAAATATAAAAAGACCATCAGACCATATCAATAAACCGGCAACATAGACCAGCATCGCTAGTTTTGAAGGCAGAGTGATAAACATTAATCATTTTTTTTTCACAAGAGAAAAAACGTTGTTTTGAATATATTATATGAAGTAAAACAGTCCATGAAGTCATTACATTTTCACATGTGAAGATTGGAACCCAAATATCCATCCAGAAAAGTGGAAGTCCCACCCCAGACAGTGATAGAAAAATACCCCATGTCACATACAGGGACTTGATATAAAACCCAGTAACGGTCCACATGGAGATTATCGACAAATCTGAGAAAGCATCCAAATATGCCCGAGCCATCTATAAGAAAGTGAAATAGCAGTATGTAGAATAGTAAAACAACAGATAGAGTACCAACGTCCATTGTTCCAAATACAAATTAAAGTACCCAAAATCCTTGAACAGAGAAAAACGTTAATCATGTGAGGAGTGTGATATGTCCAAAATATAAAAAGACCATCAGACCATATCAATAAACCAGCAACATAGACCAGCATCGCTAGTTTTGAAGGCAGAGTGATAAACATTAATCATTTTTTTTTCACAAGAGAAAAAAAGTTGTTTTGAATATATTATATGAAGTAAAACAGTCCATGAAGTCATTACAACAATATAGAGACAGATGGTCTCGTAGATAAGAAAAATGATAACTGATGTTGTGTTGTTTCCTTCTTTTAAGAATGTGCTGGAGGCAGGCCCTATATCTTGGCTTGCTGTTGTCCTCTTCAGTAATTCTGTGTTTATTATTTCGTTTCACTGATACTCTTTAACTACTCTGATACTCTTTGACCTTTGTTCATCCTTTTATCCTTTTTATCATGATATACTGTGGTAAATAGGCAAAAATTTATGTAAGGATAATTTTTTACAAAAGTTCCATCATTTCTTCCCACCATTGAATTTCTGGCACTCTGGTCCTTTGCAACTTTCTTAGTGTTTCATCAGCCTCAGTATATCTGAAGAAATTAGGCTGATTTGGGAACAAATGATTTACTTCATGCTCGAGATAAAATAAATTCTCCAATCTGTCATGAAGGTTTTTCCCTGTAGGCAATGCTGTTGTTGATGAACTGGTTGAAGAACTAGCTTGATTATCAGCATATTTGTCCAATTTTTCAACATAACTATCAAGGTCCATCAGCTTATCTTCTGCAACTATAGGACTGGGCAATCCTCTATTTAACAAAATATTCAATCTTTCTCTGAAGGCAATGATTTCTTCTTGCATATCTGAGCACCTTCGTTCTAAATTCTGTATCAGAGTTCTTTTAGTAAAAACTCTCTTTATTTCTAGAATTGTTCCAGTCCTGTCCTGAATACCAATTTCTGCAAGTTGATTCGTAGTCTGAGTATTCAAAAAATGTATAAGTCTATTGGCCTCTTCTGGCATATTTCCCAACTCTTGTCTTGATCTCTCAATCTCATCCTGAGCCAATTTAACTATGTTATTATGTTCATCCATTATTTGAATTGAGGACCAAACATCCTTTATTGATTGAATGATATTATCCCAAAGAATTTCATTATTTATTTTAAAGGTTTCTCCAATGTGAGATCCTTTTCCAATGCTTTGACTGTTTTTTCTAATTTGTTCACTTCTCTTGTTTTATTAGCAACACTCATTTTTGAAAGATCATATTTATGTTATAGAGTGGCCAATTGTTCCTTTGTTTTGTGAAGCTCTATGGCCTGAAGTTTCATATCTTCCAATGACTTTGTTAATTCATTAGTGCTCAAATTTGCAGTGTTGCTTTGTGACAATTCTGCTGGCTGACCTGTTGTTGTTGTACCTGTCACTACTCCTGCTATAGATACTGGAATACTTGCCTGCTTATCTTTTAATGCATTCTCAAGCTCTTTTTCAGTTGCAGTAAGTTGCTCATTCAATTTTAAGAGCAAATCCATTAGTTCTTCCTCAGAATTTTGTTTGATGATTTCTGCAGTCTGTGGATGTCTTGAGGCCGGTAACTTTAATTGTTTTCTCAGAGCTGCAATATCATCATATTTTCTCTTGATCAAAGCTTCAATACCTTTCACATCTTTAGGATTATGACCCAAACCAATGATTATTTCCTCTAAAGTTTTTATTCTATTATCCTTAGCCTGGGAGGAGGCTTTTTCAAGCTGCAACTGTGTATTAGTATTATCCAAAGAATCCTGCAACTTATGGGTCATCATTGATTTATCCGTTAGAGTAGAATAAATCATCTCACATGTTTGCTTGTGTAGCTCAATTTGATCTAAAGGATGGATATCCTTTGCTAAGACTTCAAAATTAGTCCTAACGTAATCTGCAGCTGTCTGAGGCTGCTGCACCTAGGGCTTCAAATGGCTCATTAACATCTTACCCTCTTGGATGTCATAAGCTGACATCAATCTTTCTTGATTTTTTGGAGCCATCTTCAAAAATTGGTTGTACACTTGAAGTCTAAGTGGATCGTTCCTGGCCTTTATATTGATGAATGTTCTTTTGATGTCCCAGGCAGTTTTTACTGGAGGTTTGAAAGAAGATATTTCTGCACTTTGTTGCCTCTGTATTCCTTGTTTTTCAAAATTAGTGGATGTCCCACTACCTGTACCTTTTTGCTGACTGTCTTCTCTTCCCTGGCTGTCAGGGATTTCCTGAAATGATTCATCTTCTGGAAGGGGAGTTAATTTATGCCTTTTAACATCTTGCTGTTCAGAAGAGCCACCAATAGGAGTGGTTGTTTTAGCCTCTCTCTTTTTTCCCTTTTCTATATTCAGAGGAGTTTGTAAAATAGAAATTTCTGGCTCACTGATCTGAGTAGGAGGAATTTGTCCTTGACCTTTTTCTTTAGAAGTCTCTGGTTGCTTTGTCATTATGAATTTTTCAATTATTTGTAAATCAGGCTCCTTTTATTTTCCTTTAGATTCTACTGCTACTGTACTAATCTCCTGCAAATTTTGTTGTAAATTCCTGGCTGAAGAAGATCCCTGCACCTGTCCAAAAGATTCTAGGTCAAGTATCTTTTCAAGATCTTTCATTACATTTTCAACATTGACCTGCTCACTATCTTTTTCAACCAATGTCCCTTCTGTCCATTCATCCATATTAGCATATTGTTCTATTTCTGGGATTCTTTGATGGATGTATGGTGACCGTTTATTTTTCATTCTTCTATCACAGATAAAGTTGTTTGGATCATAAGGCACCCGGTAGAAACTCTTTTGTAGTCTGAGATAGTCTTCTAAAATCCTTTCGGCTTCCTTTCCAGCTTCCCTAGAGTTACAAATGAAGGGACCTAATTGGCTCTTGATCCTGAGTTGAGCCTTTTTCTTTGCATTGCAAAAATGAATTATATCTGAATTATTCATCTGCCTAAAATATTATAATGCAAAGAGTCTCATTGGGACATACTTGGGCAGTTTGAATGGGCATAATTCACATCCATATATCCTGATCTCTGTGTAGTTTTGATATAGGTACCAGTCACCTATCTTGTAATGCTTTGAGAGCTAAAGGATTTTCTTGATTTCATTGTTAATTCTAGGAGGAGAGACTCCTGTCAACAAGGTAGTTGCAGGATGAACAAAAAGGTCGACAAACTCATTATAGGAATAAGGAGAATCAGAGGAATTGTGAGTAATGGCAGACCAAAAGATGACTGACCTAGGATTCTCTTTGGCATCAAGTTTCTTAACATAAAAAGGGAAATTTTCTGACTGAAAGTAAATCATGAGATGATATATGACAGAAGAATACTTAAATACTCTCTCATTCTCAAATCTCATGAACTGATCATGGATTTTGTCAGCAATATAAGATGCAAAATCGTACTTGACATCAGGAGGCTATCCAAGGGTAAAAATGGATAAAAATACTAGGGTTAACTGATCAACATACTCACTAGTATTGAAGCCCATTATGGAAAATATCATGTTTAAAATAAGTCTACCCTCATCAGTAAAGAAAGTATAACCATAAGGGGGAGGGTTTTTAGGCTGATGCTCTGGTAACATGAAGGTTTGGCATAGGCGGTTTAACTCTTCATGGGATAACTTAGTAGATTTCTCAAAGAATTCAACCATGGACAGGGGAGTGAGAGCTTGACCAGGTTGGAATTGTAGCATTTCATTTATGGACTGAGCAGTTATTGGGAAAAGGACATTTTGACTTGGGGATAAAACTGCTCATTGGTTGGGATCATAATTTGCGTAGCAATAATGGATTAACTAAGGAAAAATATGGACTGAGGGGAGAAGGTACATAGGAAGATTTGATTCCCAAAGTCCAAAGATGTCAGAACCATTCAAATAATTGTCTCTGCAGCGGAAAAATATTCGAAGAGGATTCTCATTGAGACGCAAGTCCTTAATTTGAAAATCCATATCGACTAAAGGCAAATAATCCAAGTCCTTGTGAGGGGCATTGATGGGCACGACATTCAGAGCTAGAATAACTTCCATTTCTGGTTCTTGTGGATTCAGAAATGGAATTTCGGGGTTTTTGTGGAAAAGGGGCACAATTACCAGTTTTGGGAATATAATTGCAGTTCTGGGAAAGAAAAAGACCAAACTGAACTTCTTTTCAGCCTTAGTGCAGAATTAAAACTAAAACCAGGATTTTTACAGAGTTTAGCGGGTAATTGGAATAAATACCTATTTACGAGAAATGAAACGTGTTTAAACAGGTGCTGGTTATGACAGAAGAACCCTAAAATACTCGGCTTCAATTCTCTTCAGCAAGGTAACGGTCAGCAAGCGTTAATAGTTGGTTTTTGAATTTTTTTGCATGGAAGACTGGCTAGCGCACGGAACAATGAAAATGATGCAGACACAATTTGTTTTATTTACAAAGTCAAAAGGGTGGCGGGTTTTGATTGACGACGTCAGCATGTACGATGGTTTCGTCACAGAGGGATAGGAGCGGATCTTTGTTTGGGCCGCTCGCGCAGTGGAAATCCAGACACGAAAAAGATTAGGGAAAATTTGATAAGAAATTCGCGTCACAACTCTCCCTCCGTACGCCAGCCCAACTTCAGACCCGAAAAAGATTAGGGCGGAATTCGTTTGGTTTTCACGTCACAAAATTGGCCGACGTCAGCAGGCTATTTTGGAACGCGAATTTGGTTTGAATTATGGTTTATCGCCATTTGAAGTCCGGCAGGCTCAACTTAAGAACAATTTTGTTTGATCCCATCTTATAAAATTTGTGTTGGTTTTCTTTGATAATACACATATTTATAATAAATCATGGGAATACCACACTAAACATGTGGAAAAGTTATATAAATAATTATTGAGAACAATCATTTTTTATGTAAAAATATCCAAATGTGCTTTTGGGAAATAAGAATTCGAGTATTTGGTTCATATTGTTTTAAAGGAAGGAGTGAAGTTGGAGCCTCAAAGATGCAAGCTATTACAAAATGACCTATTCCTAAGAAAATCAAGGTTCTTAGAAGATTTTTTAGACTTACATGATATTATTGATAATTTGTTAAGAATTATGCATGCATTTCAAGTCCACTCACATATCTCTTGAAGAAAATATCATTTATATGGAATGATGAGGCTGCTTTGGCATTCTCTCTTTTAATGGATGCCATGTCTTCTACACCAACATCGGTTGCACCTACTTTTGGTAAAACATTCATAGTAGAGTGTGAGGCACTAGGACAAGGAATTTACGTAACATTAACACAATAAGGGGTATCATTGGCTTTTAAAAGCAAGGAATTCAAAGAAAATATTTAGTGAAATCTACGTATGAAAAATAAATGGAAGAAATATTACATGCAATAAAAAATGGGGATAGTATTTCATTGGGAGGTACTTTAAAGTCAAGATATACCATGATAGCATAAAGTATTTTTTGAAGCTATGGATTTCATTGAAAGATTAACAAAATGAGGAGAAAAAATGCAAAGTTTTAATTTTGAGATAATTTGCAAAAAGGGTAAGGAAAATTTAGTACGTGATGCTCTTTCTAAAATAGAAGAGGCCTCAAATTTATATCCAATTACATTTTCTATTCCTAGGTGGCTAGAAGAAGCTTGCCATAATGGAAAAATGACAATAGTACTAAACAAAAACTAAAATTTATAAGGGATGGGATGAACTCTATGGAGCATTGGGAGTGAAAGAGAGATATACTTTGGTGCAAATGTAGAATATTTTTATGCACGCAAGCATATTTGAATAAACAAATATTAAGGGAGTCCCATGTCTCTCTGATGGTAGGACGCAGGGTTTCTTAAAACATCTCAAAGGATCAAAAAATATAGTTTTGGAAGGAATGAAGAAAGATATTCAAAATTTTGTAAGAGAAGGTCGGGTTTGCATAATAAATAAAAGAGAGATAGTAAAATCTCTAGTGTTACTTCAACCATTCCACATACATAATCAAAGACTAGAAGATATATCAATAGACTTTATTACAGAGTTACTGAAATATAAAGGTAAGTATTACATTTTTGTGGTCATTTATATAGACAAATTTTGTAGATTTTTTTTGTAGAGCTCAAAGTACATAAACAACAAGCCAAGTGGCAGAAGTGTCTGTGAAAGAAATTCATAGTCTTCATGGTTTTCCTAAAGTAATAGTAACAAGAAACTTTTTGAAATAATTATTTAATATGAGTGGAGAAACACTAGCTGCCATGAGTTCTACATATCAAACACAATCAAATGGTCAAACAAAAATAGTTAACAAATGTTTTTAAGGTTATCTACAATGTTACTCTTTAGAACAGCAATCTTAATGGATGAAGTGGGTTCCTCAAGGAAGAATGGTAATATGATACTATCATACTACCTATCACACATCTACTAAAATACCATGATGATGTAAGTTTGGAATTTAACATTTTTACATGTTAAAGACAAATAGTCAAAATCAATGACAACTTAGTATGCCATAATTAATAATCATTCCCTGTTCACTTTTGTTAATAGGTTTATGTCACACGATGATGCAGGGGCATTAGGCACTAGCCAGCAATGTAGGAGGTTTTTTCCACATGTTGTGGCTAGGAGGGTTCGAAAACATTTGAGTTGTAATAGCTAGGTGTCAATACCTCAGCTGACTGTATTAATTAGACTAGTTAGAGTTATAGGAGTCGAACAGTTTCATTTAGTTGAATTATTATAATCAGACCTTTTGATTTCTAGAATGGTCCTCTTAGAGGAACCGAAGAGCCATATGTTATGTATATAAATTGTAATTCCTCGGATGAATAAAAGTAGAGAGGGAAGAGGAAAGTAGAGAGGGGATTTCTGCAATAAACCTCGGTGTGTGAACAATTGTTTCCAGTTAAATGATTTCCAAGCATAGTTGCCATTGAATTATCTCGAACTGCTAATTGTGAAGAATTGTTTAACTGTGAGGCGATTGGGTACTGATAATTCCATTCTTCTGTCTTTGAATTCCCGTAAATTGTTGGATAACCCTGTGAACTCACCCCACCCGAAGGCGAGGTCTGTGTAGAGAACCGAGGTCGTGAACATTGTTCAAATATAAAAATCCCGCTTAATAAAGAGACAAGATTGTTGTGCTTTCGGAACCTGACCCGAGGATTGGACATGAGTTAACAAACAAAAGGATAACGGAACCAGACTTGCACCCGTGGTCAAGCCCTGTACCAAAACCACGAGCGGAATCACAAAAGCGGGTTGCCCATATCGCACCGCTTTTGCGGAGTAGGCGGTATTTCCTATTCGTGAGCGATTCCATAGGGAATGCGACACATGGCGAAGTGACCCCCGGAAAACCACCGTTTAACCCGCGCCATCGCACGTTAAAGCCCGACGTTGGAAGCCGAGTGAAATTTCCAAGAGTCGTTGATTTGGAGAAGGGCCATCGGACGGTGGTCGCACGTTGAACTTGCCCGAAGGTTAAATAAGGTGTGCGGAGGATAGCCAGGTACGATACGAGTGTTTGATTGGTTATTGATATATATAGGTGGGGCCGGGTGGTGAAATATAGAGCCGAAAGTTCATTACAAGTTATTTATTTAAAAAGAAACGTGGAGTATAAATACAAAGTGTTGAAAGTTAAACATTGGTTATAAGGCTTGGAGATAATATAAAGTCAGGATATAAATTAAAGTCCAACCATTGTGGATGGTATTTATTTATCAAATTCTACGAATTTGATAAATAAACCCTAAGAAAGAAGAAGTCAATTAAGACCCAGGCTGGAGGAAAAGAACGGGGTAAACCAGGGGAAAATGCTGACAGAGCGATTGTAGACACACCAACTCTCCTTAGGGGTCCAATTTCAGTTTTGTTGCGTCACACGATGATCTCTCTTCTCTGACATTTACTTGTATTGAAGATCACTATTCTAGGAATAAGGAGTTATTTTCTCCAAAAATAACCCTAGCCAAACATTGACAGTGCATCAAGGATATCTTTCTATGCTTCATAAGTACATATGTTCTACTTCTAAATCATGTCTTGGAAATAGTTGTTTTGCTGGAAATTATTCACCAGTTGGTTTCATACCAAAGTCTTTTTCACATTTTCAGCATCCAATACATGAAAAAGATAATGGTTTAAAACAACATAAATATTTGAAATTTTGCAAGAATTGTCTAGCACACTTTGAATATGAATTTTGAAGTCGAGTGCATGATGCTGTATAGGATCAAGTGTCATTTTGAATACCAAATGTTTCACAAGAAACTTCTCAACATGCTACCCTGCAGTAAGGATTAAATGACAATATTGCATCAACTATTTCCATAATAAAAGTGCACATCGGCCATAAGACTAAACAACTACAAATGTTGTAGATCTAACAAGACCACACAATCAAATGTATTCCACAAGGCCAATACTATATGAAAAATGAAAAGGAGTTTGCAACCAAAAATACCTTAGGAAACTAATTCAATTAGATACACCAAACCATCAACAAAAAGGAAAACCAGCCTACTTGGCCCCAATATTTTCAACTAGGTCCTCTAATTCAACCAATAAAAAGGCCAAAACCATAGCATTGAGATACATTTCATTACACTGTCAATAACAATAAAATTTGACTCAGCCATAACCCTTTCCTTTTATTGTTGTGAAAATCTTTATGCATTACTCTAATGTGGCTATTCCATAGGCCAAGTAGACCACTGGGTAATAAATATGTTTCCTTTCACCTTTGAGTTTTCAAATTATGCCTACCAAATCTAAGACATTTAAGAGGGGGAACTAATACAACGTTAAAAAGAAAACCAGAGCACACATCTACAAATTACCTCCTTAGCTATTGTCACACCATCATTAACTATTTTTGGAGAACCATGCTTGCTCTCCAAGACAACATTTTTCCCTTCGCCCCAAGGGTGACTCCAACAAGATCAACAAGTTTGTTCACACCTCCTGCAAGACAAATTGACAATGCTTTCGGTAAGTGTGCAATTGAATGCCAGACCATATGCCAAAACAACCCTCCATGAAAAATTAAAATAACACATTAAAATTGAATATAAGTGGACAAGGAAATATCCACCGCAGTGAAGTTTCACGTGCAGGTGACCTTCCTTTAAACATAATTTTTTCTCTGACCTGCAATTTTTTTGTCACTGAGCCATCCTTGTTGAAGTACAACTCCTTTTCCATAGCTCTTGCATTAACTACCTTCTCTCTGTCGCGTAATCTCAGAGTCCCTCTTCTGCTTGAGCGATTAAAGGAAATGGGTGAAAAAACTGAAAGAGAAGACAATTGTCTGCCATAATTATCAAACATTGCACCCAACTTCTTCCCCTTTCCATTGTTACCCAATGAGGTAGATGTGGCAATTATTGTCATACTGCCCAAAGCAAAGGCCAACTTCTCTTATGCTGAATATAGAATTACAAGATCTTCATATTAGTATGAACCTTAAAAAACATGACTCCCATTGCTAAAACCCACTTTTAAGTTGTAACAGGCAAACTAAACAACTATCGCAACTTTTGGCAACTTCTGGAGCATTAAGAGAGAAACAACCAAAGAGAAATGCAACCACAATCCTCATTTTAATGAGACCGGACTATATATTTTCATTAAGATAATAGAAAGAAATCACGACTATATTAAGGCCACCACAAAACAATCTTTAACCAGTGTCTCTCGCTGCCTTCAGGTTGCCATGCTAGAGGTTGCATATTTTTAATTTAAATTCTCGACCTCTCGTGCCCATATATGAATGCATCCAATGGGATATCTACATCAAATTCTCCTTTATATCCCCAAAAACAAATTCCCTACTACAAGAGCACCAGTATTGATGGATCACCCCACACCATCCCACCCACTAGAAACGATGAAAAAGGAAACCCGAGAAAACTTCTGAAATATCTCAAGATGACAATATGGGTGGTTCTTATGAATCAACCAACCATTCAGAACATGCTCATCAATCCAAACCATGAGTATTATGTGACAATATTCAAGCAGGCACTGAATCGGATTTCTGAAGCTATGTTAGAGAAACCCTAAACTCTCACTGAAAATAGGTGAAATGTGGCACCACTCGGAGATTGACATGTGCCAATTGGTACAAGTGGTAGACAATTGGCATGCTCAAACAACGAGGTGATGCAGGAATGACATGAGGGAGAAAATATCAGAAAAGCCCCAAATCTGGAGAACTAAAGCTCATCACCAACACGAGATTGACAACTTTACATGATGTAACCTATGAAATCGTAAATGGAGAAATCATAGTAACAATAAAGTAACCTATGTAACAATAAAGTCGGATTCATCCTGGGAGTGGTAATGGGAGAAATCATAGTGAACAACAGGAAACATGCAGAGTTGCTTACAATCGAATAGATGAAAAAACACATACAAAAAACCTAGATAATAATCATGAACAAGCTTAATATTGAATTATGAACTGTAAAGGAACTTACAAAATGTGACATTATGAACCTGGTCAAGCGCACAAGCAAAAATATCCTGGACATGACCCTGGTTGACAAGTTGTATTGCTCATGATGCAAGAGGATTTGTACCTACACTGCCAAGTCAATTAAAATCCATCATTATCTATACAATAAATACAAGTAATTGATGTAGTATATTTTACTCTAAGATGCATTCTTATGATAATGTTAGAACATATGTTGAAAATGTCAAAACATACCTGAATAAGCTCCTCTTCATTTCAAGAACAATTTATTGGAATCGCATGAACTTGGAACAAGCCTCCCACGATCTGAAAGAGTAGTAACTAAGTCAACAGTGACTTTTTTGTTGCTACACTGGATCGAGGGAGGTTTGCTCCAAGATTAAATCGCTCCAATAAATTATTCTCTACTAAACAGGGCCAACCACGTGAAGGTGGAAGCTCTTATGGCGCCTCCCCCCCCCCTCACATCACTCTCAATTCCCCAATACCCAATCTATATTTCATTTTTTACTTTCATGAGCATAAAAAAAAATATTCAATAACTAATAAAAAAACAATTCAACAAAAAGTACGCAAGGAAACATTGCAATTAATGCTTGACATAAAAATAGTATGATAAATGAGTTTTGTATATAACGCAAAAAACGTTCCAAGTATGGTAACGTTTGTCTTATAATAATACAATATTTTACATTATCAAATTTTCTTTTTCTTCTTCCTATTTCTAAAGCTCCTAATTACATCATCAATATCATCATGCTATGCTCCTGTTTCGTGCCTTTCGACCCGCACTGCTGACCTAGTTGCGTAGTCACGATGTCTGGTCTCATCCAGTGATGGGGCATCGCCTACAAAAATAGATAATATTAAATTTTAATTGTAAGTTTTTAAATATCATTGAACTAGTTCGGTAATATTAATAAAAAAAATTGCAATGAGATTATTTACCTGGTGCACCAGTTGTCGTCGCTGACCTAGTTGCGTAGTCACGATGTCTGGTCTCATCCAGTGACGGGGCATCGCCTACAAAAGCAGATAATATTAAATTTTAATTGTCAGTTTTTAAATATCATTGAACTAGTTCGGTAATATTAATAAAAAAATTGCAATGAGATTATTTACCTGGTGCACCAATTGTCGTCGCCGACCTAGTTGCGTAGTCACGATGTCTGGTCTCATCCAGTGACGGGGCATCGCCTACAAAAACAGATAATATTAAATTTTAATTGTCAGTTTTTAAATATCATTGAACTAGTTCGGTAATATTAATAAAAAAATATTGCAATGAGATTATTTACCTGGTGCACTAGTTGTCGTCGTTGGGACTGTTTCTCTGTCTTCCTCTCTGGTGGTAAGATCCTCAAGGGAAACACTCTCTGTCATTTAAACAAAAAACGTTATAAGGACAACCATCAAGGTATAATTATAAAAAATTATAAGTGGAAATTAATTACCGTCACGGCCCTCACTGATAGTAGCATTGTCGGCCTGGTCCCTACTACAATGATCAGGTTGCACGTGAGGATCATCTACATTTGGCTCTAAAACTGGGTTATTTGCGTCGTCGGTAGTGTTGCTCCCCTGATTTAAACAAAGTTTTTAAACATTAAATTTATGGATGAAAACAAACATATTGAAAGGTTAATGTTTTACCTTATCAGGCATTCTGGATCTTGGGACCTCCCCCAAGCTTATGCGACATTCAACTACGGCTTAATAGCCGAAATTTAAAGCGATATTTTTATCTTCCTCTATTGTTTCTGTTCCGAAGTCATCACCCTACATTACATATGTCTGTGTATTTTTAATCATATTTGATAGGATTACAAAAATGTTGGAAGGCAATACAATTAATTATAAGATGTTTAGCTACTTAATTACAATTCTTGCGGCCAATTTCAAGTAGCCGCCCTGGCCTAGCTTGTGATAGCCCTTTTTTTCAATCCTAGCTTTGGTTGCCTTTGAGGTGTCAGCCAACCTAGCATCAAAATATTAAAGTCAGATATGACGTAGCACACTTTTATTTTAGACATAGACAAAATTAAAGCTATTGAATTAAAGTTGTGATTTACCTTGCGGGTCCAGTTGGCATTTTTCCTTCTTTCTTTTCCCTTTTCTCTTTTCCGTCATGGATGAGTGCTCTCCACTCACTCTCTGGAACTGTGAGAGGACGCTCATATCTAGGGTTAAATTGCAATTGCGTCCTATAGGTGTCCCTAGTATATTTCAAATATTTGACGGCTACCCGAGCCACCGTTGTTCTGTCAAATATGCCGACCCCAAAAAGGGTTTCTAGATAATCTAGAAGTTCTTTTTTCAAGTTGGAACTCTGGGAATTCCACCCCGTGCGTATGGTTGGGCCAAAAATTACCAACGCATGGCTCTCCAGATACCTGTAGAACTCATTGTTTCCTACACAGAAAAAAAAGATATTATCATTAATATAAAAATAAAAATCGTGATAAATATGTTTTAGATAAAGTACATGAAATAGTTAAAATATTAAAATTTACCTGGGAGTTGTACATGCTTTATAGGGACACCTTCATCGTTCACCAACAACGTGCCATTAATGGTCCCTGTGGAGCTTACATGTGTAGCTCTAGGAAACGCAATAATGTAGTTGGCCATATCAGCCTCATCATTGCCAACACGTTCAGCGGTTGGCTGGGTGTCTGCCTGGGCAGGGTGTGTTTCTTGGCTGGAACCTAAAGGAGTAGAAGGTGTACGAGAGGGTTGTTAGGCAATCTCTTGCCCTTGTGTCCCACTACCACCAACACCGGATTCAGCAAGTGCCAGAAAACGCTACATACAAAAGAACTTTTTGTTAGTTTAGTCAATGTAAAAATTAAAAATCAAACTATCACAATTCATCTCATGCAGAGCAAAAAAAATATCCTTTTGACTTTTTATTATTACCTGATATATTTCTAGCTGGCTCATAAGTTGTTTTATCTTCTCTTCTGTTTCAGGTGTTTGAGGCGCATCTATCAAAGTATTAAATTCCGACCTTGCATCTCGTGCCTTTTTTCGCAACAAGAACACTGGAGATAGGGATGAAGAAAGCTTTTCCTCAAAGAGGGAATCATCAGGCGTACCATGGCTAGGTGTCTGCATATTTGAACAAAATTAATATTATTTCAATTATGTAAATAACTAAAATACCTGAAGATAGAGCAATGCTGGCACTTTACATGTTCTTCCGCTGGCCTCTTTTCGCGATCATCCCGTCTCTGGATTGTTCCTGCACTGCTCTCATCAGTCTGCCACATTGCAATAAAATTATAAATGTAAAAACTTGAAAACAATATCTAACTTAAAAACACAAAATGAAAACTGAAATAATTTCTAATAAGACACCGGACGACAGAGTTAGAGTTTCAAATATGCCTTGCATTGAATTCAGTCCTGGAAACATGTCATTGCACATTAAGCCACCCAAACAAGAGACGAGTTGACAATGAAGACCTTATTGAATATATTGTTGGAGCAACTTCTAGTAAACTTGTTGTGAAGACCTTGAGGACATTTTTGGAGCAACATTGTTGAAGCTGATGATATAGCATTGTTGGAGACGATCTTGAAGGGCCTTGAAGTGAAGCTTTTGGAACAACTATTGAAAAATCCTTAGAGAATTTAAGTAAGGCATTTTCTATCTTCCATCACCTTTTTCCTTTCAATATCCTTTAAACGATTTTGTTGATATTTAATGTTTGAAATCACGTTATAATTCCTTGATTATATGTGTTTGGGGACTAGAATAATTTCACACTAAACCATGCAAACTTAAAAGTAACTTAACGGATCCATAAAGTAATAATAATCATAATTCCTAATTTCCTATTGTATGATATGATGCAAATTATTCAAACATGAAGCAATGAAGACATGCAATGTCTGAATTTCAAGATTGATGAACCAATACAAGAAGTTAGAAACTACAACTTTGATTCAATACTCTGTGTCCTAACTCCAGAAAGGAATCTAGTTTGTAGTACAAAACATGCATCGTGTATTATCAATTCTTAATTGACAACAACTAAAGGTCATCTACCTCATCAATTCCTTCCCATTTTGTGTTTTTATGTTATATTCCTTATAAAAGTGTCAAATTTCTCTCAAAGTAAGCAACCACTGAATAAAATAAAAAATAGTTGAGATATGACTGAGAAATGGTCATTTATTTCTTAAAAGGATCTTCACGATTTCTTTGGTTGTTTTTCATCTCAAGAAACAAGAAATGACCTAAGAAACTATCATGTTGTAAAATAAGAAACAACACAGTGCAATGGCCATTTTCAAATCCAAATGATGTACATTGAGGACATGGCCTTTATTTGGTTCCTGTTTCATAGGAGTTTCGGGTAGAAATGGAACTTTTTTGTACCATTTCTAGTAGTAAAAAGGGAAAACCTTCTTTTTCCATGGGAAATAATTTACCTTTCCTTTTTCAAGATAATTTAAATCACAAAAAATATGAACTATACTGCACAAATTCTTGGATAATGTGAAAGTGGAAAAGGAATACCCTACATAAGTGATGCACACATGTACACTTGAACACTAATATATTTTTGTAGTTGAAATGCAATGCTTGTTTTCATTTAAATGTAGGGTTTTTAAAGCAGGGAGAAATAATGGCTGCCAATTTAATAAGCGTTGCTTTGGGAAAAATTTAAATCTTGTATTGGGTGATGAAGATAATAGAGGGTATTGAATCTTGATTCTTGACATTATGTTTAACTTGAAGAACTCAAATGATTATAAATATCAGTCGATGAGTTCTTTTTTCAAGTATGTCACTCAAAACTCTTATGTCAAAGCATTGTATGATGGCTAGCATTTGCTTGTTTCCATTTCTTCAGTGCAATGTAAAAAGTATATTAATATATTGGAGCACGAATGATAACTACAATTGTTTGCTCTGCAGTATATCCAGCCCCAAGATTATGAAAAGTTTTCTCAAGTGGAGCTATTTGGTTAGGCTGTAGGGTCAACCCTCTATAGGAGGAAGGGCCTGCAATAAGAACTTACCATTTTGCAAGAGCTGAGGGCCAATGCTATTCTGCAAGAGCTGAGGGCGAATGCTTTTCTGCAAGAGCTAAGGGCGAATGCAGGGCGAATGATGTTCTGCAAGAGCTCAGGGCGAATGCTGAGGGCGAATGTTGTTCTGCAAGAGCTCAGGGTGAATGCTGTTGTGCAAGAGCGGAGGGCGAATGCGCGCGTGACATCAGATGTTAATGTAGCACACATGTACATTTGAACACTAATATATTTTTGTATTTGAAATGCAATGCTTGTTTTCATTTAAATGTAGGGTTTTTAAAGCAGGGAGAAATAATGGCTGCCAAATTAATAAGCGTTTCTTTGAGAAAAATTTAAATCTTGTATTGGGTGATGAAGATAATAGAGGGTATTGAATCTTGATTCTTAACATCTAGAGAGAACCCTACAGCCTAACACAATCCAATGGAATTGACCAAAAAAACCCAAATAGAGTCAACCCTACTATAGGAGGAAGGGCCTGCAGTAAGAACTTACCATTTTGCAAGAGCTGAGGGTGAATGCTATTCTGCAAGAGCTGAGGGCGAACGCTGAGGGCGAATGCTGAGGGAAAATTCTATTTTGCAAGAGCTGAGGGCGAATGCTGTTCTGCAAGAGCGGAGGGCGGATGCGCGCGTGATATCAGACATTAATGTAGCTATTGCGACGGATACGAAACAATAAAATCATTTTTATGTAGCGTGCATATAAGTTTCGTATTTGTATTTAGCGCGCATATAAGTGTCGTTATACCGACGGCAGAAAAGGTTTCGCTATTGCGACGAAGGCCTCCAAACGTCGCAATTACGACACTTAGACATTGTGTCGCACTTGCAGTCGTCGCAATAGCGAAACGTTGGGCCATAGTGTCGCAAGTGCGACGTCTTCCTCCAAACGTCGCAATTGCGACACTTTTCTAAGTGTCGATATTGCGACACTTTTCTATAAACGTCGGTATAGCGACGGTTTCAGGCGGGATGGAAAAAAATTGGGGAAATTTCTGACATTTGGTCAAAAGCGTCGGAACCAAGTGTCATAATTTCCACCAAATGTAGTAGTGTATAGCTCGTGCCTGATCCGGATTTATGCAAGAACGTAACAGAATAAACACATAACCATAAATACAGAGATGTAGCGGAAATAACACTTCATTTCATTAACATCAAAGAACTAAAATTTGCTTACAGACAAAATGGAAATAAAACTAGCTAGGGCGCTGGTAGCTATCTCTGAGAAGAGATGTGGCGGCTACGAGCCTGCGAGCAAAATTCTGATGAGGCTCGAGGCCTGTTGTTGTTAGAAACAATGGGAAATCCTAAACAGCCAAAACCCTAACCCTAGGAGATGAAGCGCCAAAACTATGGGCCCTGTTTGGGTAAATTGGTGTTTCAACTTCCCAGGGGCGTAACTTTGGCATACGATCTTTGTTTGACGCGTACCATACCTTGTTAGAAAGATATATCTGAGGACTACAAATTTTGAATAAAAAAAAATAGTCCATGGACCCATGTTGCTCTCCATTTTTCCAAAAAAACGTCGTTTAGGGCCTCAAAACGGCTCCGGAAGTTCAGGACCCGAAAAACTGCTAAAAATAGTAAGTTGTGCCGAAACTGAAAAACTGAAAGAGCCAATGGTGGGGCCCCAAGTGGAATAGGTGGGTGACCACCAATATCCACCTGGATCATTCCTCCCCCCTTAGGAAGCAATGGTCCCCATTGCGTTAATTTCCTCCTTGAGATGAGGAAATTTCTGCTGAACTTGGTCCCTAGTGAACCACTTTCCTTGGTGCAGGAGTTGACCAGCTTTGACAACCCAATACAATTGGATCTTCTGTTGGCGAGTGTTCTTGATTTGCATGTCCATGATACAATTTTTGGTGGCATGTTCCATGCAGTCTGGGTTTAACTCTGTTGGTGTGAGTTGTTCTGCAATGTCCGAGGTGTCCAGTAGAGGTGGGAAGTAAGGACGAAGGCGATCCACATTGAAGACTGGGTGCAGACCAAGGAATGGTGGAATACCGAGATCAAAGGCATTGTTCCCTACAGCCTTGGTGATGGTGTACGAACCGTATCGGAGCGGGCGAAGCTTGCGGTGGGCTCCAGTGAGGCACTCCTTCTGCAAATGTAGCCATACTTTGTCGCCCACCTGGAAGTTGTGTGGCACCCGGTGTTGATCATGGTGTTGCTTGTACTTGGCATTGGCTCTGTCCAATATATCATGAACCTGTTGGCGAATGTGTTGAATGCGCTCGATGAAGCTACTTTCTTTGTCAACTTCAGACTGGACATGAGCTGAATTGGCCTGAGCAGCTGCAAATGGCATGGCTACGTCAATGGGACATAGTGGCTAGAATCCCAAGCCCACCTGAAAGGGGCTATGGCCGATTGAACTGTGGAGAGCCTGATTATAACTATGTTGTACATAGGGGATGCTCTCGTCCCATGTGTGTGGATGCTTTGAATTGTACATGCGCAGAATGTGTACAATCATTCTGTTGACGACCTCTGTCTGGCCATCTGTTTGGGGATGGAAAGCTGTGGACTTTGTGAGCTTGGTATCCAACATTGACCAGAGGCTGGACCAAAATGTGCTGAGGAACCTGCTATCCCGATCTGATATGATAGACTGTGGGATCCCAAAGTGCACCCACACTCGTTCAAAGAAGAGTTTAGCAGTGGCTTCTGCTGTGATATTCTTCTTACAGGCCGCCATGATGGCCATCTTCGAGAATATGTCAACGACCACGAAAACACAGTCATTTCCATTCTTAGTAGAAGGCAGGCCCGACATGTAATCCATGGAGATGGATTCCCACGGTCGACTAGGGGTAGGTAGTGGAGTATATAGGCCCTGCTTCTTGATGGTCGGTTTGGCAATGGCACAAGCAGTGCAGGATCTGATGTGCTTCTCGACGTCCTTTCGAAGGTTCGGCCAATAGAAATACTTCTGTAGTATTGCTACTGTTTTCTCGACCCCAAAATGCCCAGCGACTCGACTGTAGTGTGCTTCCCATATCATCTTGGCACGCTCGCTTGAAGGAACACAAAGGTGTCCAAGGTGACATAAAAGTGCATCTTGGAGGTGAAAATTTGGAACTTGTGTGCCCCCCAAGAGTGCCTTGTAAGTGTGGCCGAATTCTGGGTCACTCTCATAGAGAAGCGGCCAATCAGAAGTCTCGTGCCCACAAGAGTTGAGCACGGTGGTGAGCACCACGATCGGTGGTCGGTTGAGGCAGTCTGCAACATTATTGGTGCTACCCTTCTTGTACTTGATGTTCAAATGAAACTGTTGCAGATATGTGGACCACTTCTGATGGCGATCATTCTGCAACTTCCCTTGTGTCTGTATGAACTGCAGGGGCCAGTGGTCTGTGTGGATGATTGTTTCCTTCCCCAAAATGTAATGCTTCCATTGTTGACAAGCTTGCACAATGGAATACATTTCTTTGTCATAAGTGGGATACTTGCGGACTGTGTCAGACAATGTCTCACTGTGATATGCCACTGGATGTCCATGTTGAGTAATAACTGCCCCAATAGCATAGTCAGAGGCATCTGTCTCGATCTCAAATGGCTGTTGCAAATCTGGTAAAGTGAGCACTGGGGTAGAACAGAGGTGATTTTTCAATTCTGTGAACACCTTCTGTTGAGGTTCCGACCAAAAGAATTTTTCTCTCGCTCCTCCCTTGGTGACTTGACTCAAGGGCCAAGTGATATGAGAGAATCCCAACACGAACCTCCGGTAGAAATTAGCAAGACCCAGAAAGCTGCGAAGCTCTGTTATAGTGGTTGGGGCTGGCCGATCCCGAATGACTTGGATCTTGGCTGGATCCACATGCACCCCCCTTTCATCAATAATGTATCCCAGATATTGAACCTGGGTCATGCCAAAAGTGCACTTCTCCAAATTGGCACACAACTTGTGTTGCCGCGGTGTTTGGAGGACTTGTCGGATGTGGTGAAGGTGCTCTTCCCAAGTCTGGCTGAAGATCAGAATGTCATCCAAGTACACCACTACAAATGAGTTGGTGAATGGCCACAATATGTCGTCCATCATCCTCATGAAGGTTGCGGGAGAATTCGTCAACCCGAAAGGCATGACCAGCCATTCGAAAAGGCCTTCCTTGGCTTTGAAGGCAGTCTTCCACACATCGAAGGGTTCAATCAGTACTTGGTGATACCCCGACTTCAAGTCAATCTTGCTGAAATATTTTGCACCTTTGAGTTGGTCCAAAAGGTCATCAATCCATGGGATCGGGTACCTACTCCAGACAGTGATCTTGTTCAGCGCCCGATAGTCAATACAGAGTCTCCACGTCCCATCCTTCTTTTGTACCAACACGATCGGGCTCCCACAGGGCGATGAACTTGGTCGGATGTGACCTTTCTGCAGCAGCTCCTGAATCTGCCTCTTGATTTCATCGTTCTCCAGAAAAGAGCGTCGATAGATCGGTCCATTGGGTAACGACGCACCTGGGGTCAGATCAATCGGGTGCTTGACCTAACAGTGCAGAGGAAACCCTGTGGGTGAGGTGAAGATGTCCCTGTACTCCTCCACAACCTTATCCATTTGTTGTTGTCGTGCAGAGGAGCCCTGTCTAGAGGTCGTGGCCACAGTCTTCTTCTTGCCCTGGGGGCGGATCATTAGGAAAACGAATTTCTTGGTTTGGGAAATGAGCTTACTGCATTGTTTTGCAGTAACCAAAGAGATAGCGGCAGGAGGTGGTACCTCTGGTATCCTGTACAACTTATTTCCCAAAGTAACAATAACAGCATGAGGTCGAGACTCATACACAGCATGACGCTTCCACAAGTATGGTTGTCCTAATAATACATCAAAAACATCAATAGGAGCAACGTCACATAATACCTCATCCGTCAAGGGCTTGATGCTATAGGGAAGGCGACACTGCCGGCTGACGCGGAGATCTCGTCCTTGGTGAAGCCACCCGATGGTGTATGGATGTGGGTGAGCTGTGGTCGGCAAGCCCAACCGCTTCACGGTGTCTGCTGAAATGAGGTTCTTTTGGCTCCCATTATCGACAATGAACTATACAGGGGAGCCCTTTACCCACATATGGGATTGGAAGAGACGTTCCTCCTCCTCTGGATCTTCCGGTTCCTCCTTCTGGATCTTCGTAGTGGCAACAGTGGCATTGGGCTCCACATCAATAATCTATTTCCCTTTTTCATTCCAATTGTCAGGTTCTGATTCAGAGTCGGAGCATGCATCTGATTCAGAAGCCCGCATCTCGGCCACCAGCGACTGCTTGGCCCGACACTCACTTGTGTTGTGAGTGGAGCTCTTATGGAACTCACACCACTTTCTCGTGTCCTTCTTTGGATTTGCGGTGTTTTTCTTTGCTTGTGGCTTTGACAGGTTGTCTTGAGTTGCCATGCCTTGGCTCTGTCCTTTGTTCTGCGGTTTGGGAGCACCTTTCCCTTGCTTTTGATTCGTAGATCCAAAGTATCGCTTCTTCTGTTTGAATTTCTGCTCAATCTTGGCAGCATAATGGTATGTTGTACCAAGCGAGGAGATGTCGAGGAACTCCATTTCCTCCTGAATGTATCTGTGTAGACAAATGCGATACTTTAGCACCAGATGTTTCTCTGAATCTTTGATACCCAACTTGGTGCGCAGGGTATGGAACAAATTCATCAGCTCATGCACATCTTGATCCCTTTGTTGTCGTAGCATGGTCCATTGTATGTACTTGTCCTCATAGCTCCCCACAGGATAGTATTGTTCCTTGATGGCGTCTCGGAAAGAATGCCAAGTGGGTACGGTCGAGAACAGAGAGGGTTCTGTCTTGTCCTTTTTCTCACAGTGGGTTTCCCACCAGTCCTTGACATGGGGGGCAGCTTTGGGGAGTGCAAAAATAATCTTCTCCCTGTCGGAAAAGTCATGAGCCGAGAAATATCCTTCTAATAGATTCAAACATCTATCTATGGCATCTGCATCTATTTTACCCTCAAATATGGGAATGTCAAAATTTACTTGTACCTTAAAAGGAGTCGCACCTCTAGAGTGGCTGCTGGATGCAGATGCGCCGCTGGTGGGCAGCCGTTGAAGGATCTGGGCAAAGTTATCCATCATCGCGTTCCTTTGTTTTTCGAGGGCCTCCTCGAGAAATATTTTGATAGGATCTCCTACTCCCTCATCTTTATTTTCGTCCCCCATGGGCGTCCGTCGGGGTTTGCGAGGCTGATCTTGCAAAGGTTCCACCAGATCGAGCCGTAACTCCTTATACCCCGACCTCGTTGGGGACATGCAAAGAAGGATTGAGAAAAATCACACCGCTCTGATACCACTGATCCGGATTTATGTAGGAACATAACAGAATAAAAACATAACCATAAATACAGAGATGCAGCGGAAATAACACTTCATTTCATTAACATCAAAGAACTGAAATTTTCTTACAAACAGAATGGAAATAAAACTAGCTAGGGCGCTGGTAGCTATCTCTGAGAAGAGATGTGGTGGCTACAAGCCTCTGAACTGAGTTAAAATGAGGCTCTAGGGCCTATTTATTATTTAGAAACAATGGGAAATCCTAAACAGCCAAAACCCTAAGCCTAGGAGATGAAGCGCCAAAACTATGGGCCCTGTTTGGGTAAATTGGTGTTTCAACTTCCCAAGGGCGTAACTTTGGCATACGATCTCCGTTTGACGCGTACCATACCTTGTTAGAAAGATATATCTGAGGAATACAAATTTTGAATGAGAAACATCAGTCCATGGACCCATGTCGCTCTTCGTTTTTCCAAAAAAACGTCTTTTAGGGCCTCAAAACGGCTCCAGAAGTTCAGGAACCGAAAAACTGCTAAAAATAGTAAGTTGTGCCGAAACTGAAAAAATGAAAGAGACAATGGTGGGACCCAAGTGGAATAGGTGGGTGACCACTCCACCTGGATCAGTGCCACTCTACGCAGATATCTCTGAAACTGGCTAGGAATTCCAGCGACATGCCTCTAGAGATGAAGAGGAATATCATCCATCATAGTCTCTGGAATGTCTCTAGTCAACCTCTCCAGTTTCTTCTCTAAATCAGTGAGAATCTCTGCTTCCTGGTTCTCTGGCGGTGCAATAAGATCTATTCGCTTCCTCTCGAAGCAACGAAGATTGGCTGGTCTTCGTGGACCAACATCTGCATTTGAATTTTTTTCATCAGTATTGGACGATTAAAAAACAAAAAAAAATTAGAGTTAAAAACACATCAAGATGATTCATTTACCTGACTCATCCCATTGTGCTCTTGGAGGAAGGGGCATATCAGGGTCACCATGAAAATATATCCCTGCATACGGAAAATCTTCAATGGCGAAGATTTGGTTCTGTAACCAATGAAAATATGCAGGTGTAAATCAAACTATCTCAAAACCCTCACCATGATGGTCCATAACTACCACTCAGCGGACCATCCGAGGTTCTCTAATCCCACCAGCATCAACCGAGATAAGATGAGGGGCAAGAGATGGAATCCTCTCTAGAGTGAAAGAAACTACGATAGCTCCATATCCAAAGTTTTTCAACTTTGCATTCTTAGCTCTGGTCAATTGGCCTTTTACATTAGCCAATAATCCTTCACACCAATTGAAGATGGTGCCTTTGTAGCATTCAACCGTTGTCTGCATGTGGGCTTTAGTAGCCATGTGTGGAGCTGTGCTCCCACATAATCTAGTCACTGTGAACGCAACCACTTTGAGTTCAAGACTGATAATGGTTTTTATATCAATGTGGTTTTCTTTTGGATCAGTTTCTTCATTACAAAATTATTTTTGATAGCTAGCGATAGGCTGACCACCTTGCCTAGCTCTGAACAAGGAAATAAGTTCTCCTATTTTGGAAAAACCAGTAAGGAAGTATATTTCCTCCAGCTCAAGTTCGAGCCGGTGATCATCGATGATGAAACAATGATCTTGAACATCCCACTTGTTGACCAACCATGTCAATAGCTCTACTTGAGCCCTGATGCCCTGCATTGCCCAAAATTTTTATAATCCACAGTTTCTCAACACACGCAATGTGGGTAGACTTCCCATAGCTGCCTCATCTACTGCTTCGTGTTCACGTTCTCTCCATTCAAGCATTGTGGATACTCTGCAATGGACACATTGAAATATTAGACGCAATTAAAATGAAAAAATTGGCTTAATTTGAGAGAAATCATCTTTTTATTTTTTTCACAGTGCCTCCGCACTTTTTGCACTAAGACAGTGCGAACTACCGCACGAGCTATACATGAAAAGTGCAAGAGCTCGATAATTTTCCTTTGGAAAATTATCGGGATTCGCAGGTACTGTGTGTATTGCTTGCGGAACCCCGAGGGTGAAATTTTGAACCTATTTTTCTCTTAAAAAATGATTTTAAAACCTAAAAAGAGAATGTAAACAGATAAAAATGAAGAGAAATGTGTTGTAGATTACCTGGATTCGACGGTTTTTTATTTGAACGGTCGATTTTTCTGATATCTCCTTTGAAAATTTTTCTACCAAAGGCTCTCAACTTTCACTCTGGATGCAAATGTTAAAAATAAATTGGTTGAACTACTTTTTATAAGATTTTTTGAATAAATAAAATAATATTTTATTTATTTTCTACTTTGAAAAGTTGTTTTTCAAATAATTTTTACTTATTTAAAACATGTATGTTTAATTTTTGGGTTTTTATGCAGAATACAAGATTTTCAGGTGAAATAATCATGTTGACTATGAGTACATTTTTATCACTTTTTCAAACTCATTAAAACTTACAGAAAAGCAAAAACTATGAGTACATTTTTATTCCCTTTTCGAACTTGTTAAAACTTACGAAAAAAGAGAAAATATGAGCATACTTTTATCACTTTTTCGGACTCTTGAAAATTTACGAAAAAGCGAAACCTTGGAGTCCTCTTTTAAGCCCTTTTTAGACTCTCTAAACATGAAAATATCTCCGAGTACTTAATTTTTTGAACTCGTTAAAGGAAATTAACAGTCGTCCTTTCAGTATAAGTTTACCCCTTTTCCGGACTGAAAGGGACTATTTACAAAAAAGGTATATGTTGACTAATCATGGTCAATAGATTTATCTCCTAGATTATTTTATCCTTTTTCGGGCTTGAGAGACTAAATTTACGAAAAAGTACACACACGAAGTTTTCTTAAATTTTTCTTCTGACTCCCTAAAACTGAAAAACATCGAGTTTCACCTATACTAGACTCGTTAAAACTTAACAGTAAAGGACCTGTCAATTATAAACAGGAACGAACCACTCCTTCTTAGGGTTCGATTTTAATGCTAAGTTGGACTCATCTGAAGGATGAGCTTACATTACAAGCAAATGTTATCCTCCTCAAGCTTGTCAAAAATAAAGAGGTACTTACCAGAAATGGTGGGGGAAAAGAGAGAAAATGAATCCACTTATCACACTTCGTTTTAAAAATTTGTATACCACTCTTGAACACGACACTTTTGTCACATTCATGTCTGGGTTGGGAAAATCCTTTGGCCAACAATTAATCAAACCACATTGAAAGTCTTCAGCCGGTTTCTGGGTATTAGCTTTAGGTAAATCGTCACCAAACCATCTGCAGTGTCATTATGTGTTAAAGAGATCAGGTAAATAAACCATTCATTGCAAACATTTGTCCCCACTCGCGTTGACCATCCCTGAGTCAGTCCTTGCTATATATTTCTTCAAAACTTGATCTAATGGTTTCGTGTCGTGGGTTTTCCTACGACAGGTCACTTTCTATCGACGACAGCTCATCATATAGAAAGTTGATCTAGAATCCTATCAGTACCTTGGGATCTGCATGCCCTAATGGAAGGTTTCTCGCCTTCGATGACAGGTTGCATCATTGACCTTCGATCGAATGATTCTGTGAAATGTTTGACTTCAGATCACAAATTCACATTTCATAGATTGTACTGAGTACTTTGAGAGCCATTATCATTATTGGTGGTTTCTCTCACACTTGTTAACAGTTCAAATCATTGACTGGTAATCAAGTGGTTTCTACCATGTTCAACTTTGACACAATCAATCGCATGGATAGAATCATACTAGTTCGAGAAGCGGAAATCAAGACCCCGGATCTAGTTTCCACCATACAAGTTGTGATGAGTTTTATTATTCATCATATAGTAGACTACTCATAACAGATGGCTGCGTCCATGCTGTGTCTACTACTTCATGGAATTCTAAAATCATTTATGTATCAGAACATGTAGTTAGTTTTGATCTGAGTATGGGAATGCCTACCTCAGCAATGATATACATATATATATATATTCTTGCATTGAATGATTTTTCCAGGTTTCGACTGATGTGATGACAACCCGATCCTCAGGATGATAAAGCACTTCACTCTTCATAAAACTCTTCAAACTTCGCACTTTAGGAGGCAATCTGTTACACTGAAATTTGTCACCATGAAATTAAGCTGTCGATATGGGTTCATCATTACCTATTTATTGCTTCCTTAGAAGTCTAAAAACATAAGTTCCTGAACCAAGTCTTGGAACTGGAGAAAATCTCTTAAAAATACTAAAAAGCCTAATTCCGCACTTTTCCTAGTCATTCCCTGTGGTACCGCGGTTTATTGTTATAAAAGTTGCGGTACATCCCACACGTTCTATTCATTAAAACTGTGGACCCCCGTAAAAGGTAAAATAAAAATAAAATTAAGTTCTAGAAGCCCAGCTAGTTGAATATTCTCCCAGCTGGGGCCTTCTAGAAGTGCTATCTGGTCAAGCTTCGCCCCTTCCATTCATGAACCTTTATCCCTTCATAGATGAAGCTATCCCTTGGTTTTTGGAGCCGAAATCCCATGATGAGAGGGCTTTGTCCCTTCCTTTTTGGAGCTGAAACTATCTCCCTTCTGCTATAAAGTGAGACCAAGTTTCAGTCTCAAGGGTACTTAGCACATAGAGAGTTCAAAGAGTACTTGCTTCTTGCTCTGAAGAGAGTACTTAGAACTAGATAGTTTTGATGGGAATTAATGAATAAATATACTCTCCATATTTTTCATTGTTGGCATGAGAGATATTACATACTTTTAGCCATAGCCTCATGCTGATAAAGAGATTCAAAGTCTTGTCAAACTGAGGAAAATGGCTATTCGGGACCCTGAAAGAACCTGTACGAACATCAAGGCGTCAAGCTTGTAAGGTTTCTTCTTTTACATTCAAATTTAATACAAATGGATTCTATTTTCTCATTGATTTTTTCATCTATATTTCGAATGATTTAATTCTTAGATTCCTTGATCACTAAGATAGATTATTTCTTTTGAATTATCATATCTTGCAGATTATTTTGATCTTGTTTGCTTGTCTTTGATTGCAGATCTTATATGTTGGATTGATACCTTCTAGAATGACTGGATTGAAGACCGAGTAAGAATTGGACTTTAGGTAGAAGTATCTATCCGTAGTTAATGAGAAATTCTTAAGAAAAATAATCTAGAGGAAATGGTCTACATCTGTATGTTTGTTTCTAGATATCCTTAGGATACTAGGGAGATATCTATTGTCCACGAGAGGGATTTGTCCGTCTAACACTAATATTAGTAAACCTTCAGTTGCATGTGAATTAATTAATATTTAATTCAATTGATCTCTCACTAGTGTATCTTTAGTTACAACTAGCACAACTGAGTTTAACTCACTTAATTGAGTTAAACTATTTACAACTTACACAAACCCATGCACCACTGCACTTCGTATTCTCTTACAACTAGAATTACTCTACATGTCCCACCAACCAACCTCTAACTCGAAATTCACTTAGCTAACTGATTTTTCCACTTCAGTTAACTATCTCAAGTCCACATTGAGAATAGATTACAATTTAATGTCCATCTAAATTAATGGATAATAAAAAGAGACATGCACCTAAAAATAGCCTGTGGGCCCCACCCTAGTGTAGGTGCTTAATTTTCACTAGGATCGTTGGTGCCAAAAAATTTCTTGTTGAATCTCAACACTCCCTCTCAACAAGAAACGGATTATCCTTCACCCCAATCCTATCTCTATGGTATTCGAATTTTCGCTTTGTGAGCGCCTTCGTCAGAATATCTGCATCCTGATCTTCTGTGGGAATGTACTGAAGCAACATGATTCTCCTCTACACACAATCTATGAGGTGATGGTACCATATATCTATATGCGTGGACCTATCATGAAACATAGGATTAATCGAGAGTTTAATGCAACTCTTCTTATCACAATGAATCATTGTTGGATCCCTCTGAGAACCAAACAAACCAACCAAGATCTTTCTCATCCAGATAGCCTCACATGTAACTTGACTTGCTGCCATGTATTCCGCTTCTACTGAACTGAGTGCCACGGATATATGCTTCCTGTTGTACCAAGAAAAAACTGTAGATCCAATGCTAAAGATCCCTCGTGATGTGCTCTTTCTGTCCGATGGACTGCCAACCCAATCTGCATCCGTGAAGCCATGCAACTTCACATCATTTGTCTGTCTGTACCATAGACCATACTATGATGTGCTACTTAGGTATCTCAGTGTTGGAAATATGATGCAGAGTGTTGTCCTTGATGGCAACCCACTGAATGAAGATGAAGACATGCGACTGTTGACATGTGTTGTCCTTGATGGCAATCCACCTGATGAAGATAGTCTTGACCTGATGAACTTGGTAAATGATGTAAATCTGATGTAATATGATGTTTGTTAGCAATATGGCGCTGAGTGTTGTCCTTAAATGGCAATCCTCTTGATGAAGATGATGACAACTTACTTGATGAAGTTGTGCTTAAGAGAATATGTTCTTGATGAGCTAAATATGATGTATCTACAGTGTGTACAGAAGGCAATGAAGAAAGGAATTCAGAATGTGCTCAAAGTATGATAAAAAGAGTATGTCTCAAGGCATACGCGGACATGTCTAGGGTAAGTCGCGTATGCACGCGGGAAACAACTTTCCAAGTCGCGTATGGGCAAAAGCGCTCATAATGTATTGTTTTGGCTCATGGTATTGTTAGGCTCATGGTATTGAAGGCTCATGGTATTGTTGGGCTCATGGTATTGAAGGCTCATGGTATTGTTAGGCTCATGGTATTGAAGGCTCATGGTATTGTTGGGCTCATGGTATTGAAGGCTCATGGTATTGTTTTGGCTCATGGTATTGAAAAAGGATAAACCTATATAAAAGGAGAAGAAATTCATTGTAAATTACACATGTGAGAGCAAGATGTCTGACTTGAATAAATACTTCTCTATGAAGTATATACATGTGGAAAGGGTTACACTTCGAAGATAAATCTGAATGTATGATGTACCGATGAAGAAGCGAATCTAGATCTGAAATGCACTTGTATCTGCTAGATCTGCTTATGGAAAGCCTAGATCTGTGATGCTGCGAACATCTAGGCGAACATCTGTCTAAAGTAAAAAGGGTAAATCTGAATTGAACATCTGATCTGATGAAGTATGCTACTCTGTAATGATTGAAGAACTATACGCTACTTCGTCGCGGAGGAAGCGCGTATATACGCGGCTTCGCTGAAGTAAAAGCGCATATGCGCAATGAAATATACACTGAGGTATACGCTGGTTTGTGTGGACGGAAGCGCGTATATACGTGACATCAGTAAAGGGAACGCGCGTATGTTTGCTGAAGCAAGGGGTTTGAAATATCTGATCTGTTCTGCTGTGTTTCTGATATCTGATCTGTGTTGATAAGTATCTGTTGGTGATGTATGTTTGTGCTAAAAAGTATGGAAAGGGTCCAGTTTGAAAATATGATGGAATGTAGCTGCAAGTTGTGTTCTATTGAAGTTGTTGGATCCGGTGTGAAAATTGATGAAACGTGGTCCATAGAGGTGCGCGAGGTTGTAGCCTTCGGTCGGGGGTGGTAGCTCCCTTCCGGTGAAGTGCAGAGAAACCTTCAGTGAGAGGTCGTGGCTCCCTTCCGGTGGCGGTAAGCTGATGCGGGGGGTCGTAGCTCCCTTCCGGGGAGGGCGGTAAACGAGTCGGGGGGTTGGAGCTCCCTTCCCGAGAGAGGGTTTGGTAAACGGCGCGGTGGGTGCACACGTCTTTGGTCAAGGCTAACGCCGGCCACCTTATGTTGTAAGATGTTTTCTCTATAATAAAATATTGAAGAATTTGAGCATTTCCGATAGGTAGTTTTCTCCCAAACTTGGGTTTCCACCTAAAAATCTGGTGTTCATGTGTGATGCTTTGTGTGATGGTTTATTATTTCTTCTGTTGTACATGTTCTTGTTTATAGAACATCTAATAAATGAATGATGGAATGATATAAGTGAAGAACTAATGGTATAATTAGATCTCTGGGTATACGCGAGTCGCATGAAGGATTTCCGCGTATATACGCTAGTTGCCTTCATCAAAGTAGCGTATGGGTTTTAGAGTGAAAAAGTAAAAAGTTTAGGAATATCTGTAAATACGGTTCACCCCCTCTGGGTATTTTTCCCAACAATTGGTATCAGAGCAGGTCCTTATGTAAAAGCCTGATCGCTTGAAGGAGATCCGTCGCAATGGGAAAGAAGCAAAAGAAGAAGGCTACTGAAAAGGAGATATCCCAGAAAACATGTGCAGCAGAAAATGAAGAAGATAAATCAGGTATTGATAGTTGTTCTTGTGACTCACTTTCCGGTGCATGTAATGATGAAGATAGTGTAAGTAAATTTTTGGATCTAGAGGAAGCTATCAAGAAAATTGAAGATCAACGAAGATCAATTTCTAAAAGCGAAGCTTTGTACAAAGGGATGAAAGAGCAAATGGAAATACTGAATGGACAGACAGAAAAGTACCAAAGGTTTCATGCTTATGCATCCGCTCGAATTAGAAGACTAGAAGTAGAAGTCAACGATCTAAATGCAGATCTCGAAGAATCAAACAAGAAGAATGCAAGACTTGAAGCATAAATCGTCTCTCTCAAAGAAGATCTGGAAGACTCGAATAAGAAGAATGAAGAACTTGAGGCTGAAATCATTTCTCTCAAAAGGGATCCAGAAATATCAAATAAGAAGAATGAAGGACTTGAAGCAGAATCGCTCTTCAAAGAAGATCTAGAAAATCAAATAAGAAGAATGAAGAGTTGTTACAAACATGTGAAGAACAAGAAAATTGGTTGAAGGAAGAAATTTAAAATTGAATGATCAAGTAGAAGAAGGAAAAAGGGTCGAAGAAAGCATGATGAAGCAATGCCAAATATTGGAGGTTGAGGTAAACATTCTCAAAGGTAAATTAGAAAAAAATGATAAACTCTTGAGGTTTCAAGATAGTACTAAGATTCTGGACAATATTCTTAGTAATCAAAGATCTCCTGCTATTAAGCTTGGTCTTGGTTTTCATGAAACTGTTGAAGGAGAATCTAGCTCACAAGGAAGTGCTAAAAATTCAGAGGATGTCATTGCAAAACCTGAAGAAACAAAAGATCGACCAACAATCATGAATTCTCAAAGGAATTCATTCAAGAACGTTGAATGTTTTAAATTTCATAATTATGGGCATGTTGCAGCCAATTGCAGAAGCAGAACAATTCAGCCACAAACAAACAAGTTCTACTCAGAAAGGTACTCTAGTAGCTTCAAGGGATATTGTTTTTCATGTAACAAGTATGGACTTAAAGCAGCTGATTGTAAAAGGAGGAAGAGTAGAAATACTCATTATGATTCTTATGCTTATTTCTCTGGACACATGAGATGTTATTCAGATTAAGTATGGACATGAAAAGGAATGTGTTGAACAGATATGAGAATTGATAAATTTCCGCAAGACACAAATAGAAAGTTCAAACAAATCTGGAAAAAGATGGAGGACCGATCAGAAACGTAGGGAATATTGACCCTACTGCAGTCAACTGCTTCTCAAGCTTACTTCTCTGATTGACTGGAGGAATGATGAGGGATACATTATGAGATTTAGTAATGTATCATCACAGGGAGAGCAATGTATGATGACTTTCATGGTTGATCTGATTATTTTGGTTTTATGTATTTCTGACAGAACATCTGATATGAAGAAGACAGGTACAGGAAGGACAAGTCCAGGGGGAGATAAAGGAATGTGAAAAATTTCTATGTTTCACTTTCCATAAGCGGGTTATATTCACAAAAGCCGCGTATACACGCGAGTTTCATTAGACACAGTCGCGTATGCATTGATGATAATAGAATTTATCTGATAGCTGAAGATCTGGAGCAGAGGTCCATGCGGAGCATCATTTGATCGTAACGATTGTTTTTAGAATCTATGCTTCAGATCCATATATAAAATTGTGTAAATCACTTTCGTAATAATCACATATAATGGAACGTTGTCGACGCGTTTCGAACCAACCAGTGTGGTTCATCATCGGGACTAGGTGAGAGATCAGATCAAATCAATAAGCTTAAATAGATGTAGAGATGTTTAAACTAGACGTTTTCTAAACGACTAGTTTGACTTTTTAATAATTTAAAATGTTTTTAATAAGTAACGGCTAGTTCCTCCTACTATTAAACCAATTAATAAATTTATTCGTTTAGTTAATAAATTATTAAACTTATTAGTTTTAATTATTTAGTAAACTTATTAGTTATAAAATTTTTAAATTAAAGTGAGAGGTTAAAAAATAAGAAAAGAAAAAGAAAAAAATAAATAAATACTTAAAAATAAAAATAAATAAATAAATAAATAATAAATAAATAAATAAATAAATAATAAATAATAAATAAAAATAAATAAATAAAAATATAAAATAAAAATAAATAAAAATAAAAATAATAAAATGTAAATGTAAATAAAATATAAATATAAAAATGAATATAGCAAAATAAAAATAAAATAATAATAGAATAAAATAAAAATAAAAAGAGAAAAATAAATAAATAAAAATAAAATATCAAACTTTCAAAAAATAAACTAAATAAATAAAAAATAAAATAAAATAATAAATAAATAAAAATAACTAGATAAATAAATAAATCAAATCAAATCAAAATAAAATCAAATAAAAATAAAATAAACTAAAAAAAAAGAAAAATATATATATAAAATATAAAATATATAATAAAAGAAAAAATAAAAATAAAATAAATAAATAAACAAATGCAAATAATTATATATATATATATATATATATATATATATATATATATATATATATATATATATAAAATAAAAAATAAAAATAAAAAATAAAATAATAATAATAATAATAAAATAATAAAAAATAAATAAATAAATAAAATCAAGGACATAAGGCAGGAATCCAACACCTGCTAATGTTCCAACCATCATCTCTGTTTAGATTAAGGGGTCTTTTTTCGATTTCTAAGGCCTCTCTTAGCTTACGATGATGGAAATGGTCAATTCTAGCAATGACCTTCGCCTCTTCAATGCAAATATGATGGTTAGTCTTTTCTGCATGTTCAGCTAGGGCAGATGAGCGGGATCTTCCATGCTTAATGTCAGCAGCATGTTCTGGTTATATTCATACTAATGATATGATACATGGTTCGTGTGTTGAAGATTATGGATGAAGCCTGGTTGCTTTATGATGAAGAGCATTCGTTGTTGAGATGAAAGTCTTATAATTCAGAAATGAGGACAGATCATGCAGAGATTGTTGCTAATAACTTACTGTTGAAGGTGTTTCAGATTGCACAAGTTAAGGAAGAGCACTGGTTTAGGGGGAGTAGCAGGTTGATGATTGCATTGTTGGCAATATGATTGCTTATTCTTTGATTTTTGTGATACTCATGCTCAAATGATGATGACTTGGTACATGGTTCATTATGATGAGATTTTGAGCCCTGGTTGCTGATAAGTATCTTTTGTGCTTACACATGGATGAATTGGATGTCGTTTGATCCAGAAATAAGAATAGATCATGCAGAGTTTGGTTGAGATCTTTTGCCTACATATGTTACTTCATGTTAAATCTTGAAGACCATGGTGATATTGGACCACATGGATAATTGCTTGACACTTATTTGAAGATGCTGTTCTGGTATGATAATCTCTCTTGGAAAGAATGTATTGATGTTGCACGGAATATGAAGACTTGGTTACTAATGCGCTTATGCTACCACCATTGGATGACGCTTGAAGACACAACTACATTGTTCTATCTATCTGCAGTCTAGGGAAGCATTCAATTACCTCAGAAAAGAAGCTGAACACTGTCTTTCTCTCACAAAAGAACAAATCTGGTTGAAATTTAGAAGATGGCTTGGGATACGCAGGTTTCCTGAAACACAGTCGCGTATATACGCGAGTTCCTGCACATAAAACCGCGTATGGATGGTTGCTGGCAATTTTTGGTTGGTTCAGCTCTTTTCAGCACAGCTGTAGTGCTGTTTTGGTATCTCTGATACTGTTTGGTATCTCTGGTGGTGTTCCTGCTCTCATAATTCTTTTTCTAATGATTTGATGAAGATGCCTTGATGATTTTTTGGTGAAAGTGTTCAGGATGCACAAACTAAGGGGGAGCCTTAGTCATTTGGAAAGGATGCTTGGATTCAGGGGGAGCATTAGCTTTGATGAGTATAATGCACTGTTGGCATTATGATGTCTCTGAAATATGTTCTTTGAAGTCTTTCTGGTGTTGGTTGTAAATGGTCATATTTGTAATTTGATGAAAAGGTCTTGTTGAGACCCATGATGTAAAATTGTAATTTTCAGTCATGTAAGGACTTGTCAAATTTGTAAACCCGCTTGGTTGGGTAGCTGAGTCAAATATTCTAAACCCACTTGGTTGGGTAGCTGAGTCAAATTTGTAAACCCACTTGGTTGGGTAGTTGCGTCTCATATGTAAATCCACTTGGATGGATCTTTGATGTAAGTATGAGTCATTGGTGATAGTAAATTCATAGAGTCATGTACTTCATTGAAAAATATGTTTGAAGATTCAGCATGAACTCAGGGGGAGCTTGGTCACTTCAGTATATATCAGATCTGCAGAATGCTTCTTCCACATGAGGAGAAAAGGGGGAGAGTATATTGGTTTTGATCTGCCCGTTTCCCTTGATGTCAAAGGGGGAGAGTGTGTTGGTTTTGATCCGCTGGTTTTGATCCTCCCTTTGCCCTTGATGTCAAAGGGGGAGAGTGACATGGTGTTTGAATGCAGATAATGGCACAAGAATTGGGAGAGTGACATGCAGGCCGGGGACTATCCGGGTTGTGGTAACCAAACACCATCATGGTTGCCATCAAGTCCAAAGGGGGAGATTGTTGGAAATATGATGCAGAGTGTTGTCCTTGATGGCAACCCACCGAATGAAGATGAAGACATGCGACTGTTGACATGTGTTGTCCTTGATGGCAATCCACCTGATGAAGTTATGCTTGACTTGATGGACTTGGTAAATGATGTAAATCTGATGTGATATGATGTTTGTTAGCAATATGGCGCTGAGTGTTGTCCTTAAATGGCAATCCTCTTGATGAAGATGATGACAACTTACTTGATGAAGTTGTGCTTAAGAGAATATGTTCTTGATGAGCTAAATATGATGTATCTACAGTGTGTACAGAAGGCAATGAAGAAAGGAATTCAGAATGTGCTCAAAGTATGATAAAAAGAGAGGTTCCGCTGCATACGAGAACATCTCAATGTCTATAAAACAGTCACAGGTGCACGCGGGAAACAACGTTCCAAGTCGCGTATGGGAAAAAGCGCTCATAATGTATTGTTTTGGCTCATGGTATTGAAGGGCTCATGGTATTGTTAGGCTCATGGTATTGAAGGGCTCATGGTATCGTTTTGGCTCATGGTATTGAAGGGCTCATGGTATCGTTTTGGCTCATGGTATTGAAGGGCTCATGGTATTGTTTTGGCTCATGGTATTGAAAAAGGGAAAACCTATATAAGGAGAAGAAATTCATTGTGCAAATCACATGTGTGAGAGCAAGATGTCTGAGCTTGAATGAATACTTCTCTATGAAGTATATCTGTATGGAAAGGGTTACACTTGAAGATAAATCTGAATGTATGATGTACCAATGATGAAGAAGGGAATCTAGATCTGAAATGCACTTGTATCTACTAGATCTGCTTATGGAAGGCTTAGATCTGTGATGAGGCGAACATCTAGGCGAGCATCTGTCTGAAGTAAAAGGGAAAATCTGAACTGAATATCTGATCTGAAGAAGTATGCTGCTCTGTAATAATTGAAGAACTATACGCTACTTCGCCGCGGAGGAAGCGCGTATATACGCGGCTTCACTAAAGAGAAAGCGCGTATGCGCAATGAAATATACACTGAGGTATACGCTGGTTTGTATGGACGGAAGTGCGTATATACGCGACATCAGTAAAGGGAAAGCGCGTATGCAAACTAGGGTTTGCTGAAGCAAGGGGTATGAAATATCTGATCTGTTCTACTGTGTTTCTGCTATCTGATCTGTGTTGATATGTATCTGTTGGTGATGTATGGTTGAACTTAAAAGGATGGAAAGGGTCCAGTTTGAAAATATGATGAAATGTGGCCTGCAAGTTGTGTTCTATTGAAGTTGTTGGATCCAATGTGAAAATTGATGAAACGTGGTCCATAGAGGTGCTGAGGGTTGTAGCCTTCAGTCAGGGGGTGGTAGCTCCCTTCCAGGTGAGGCTGGAAAACGAGATCAGGGGGTCGTAGCTCCCTTCCTGGTGAGGCTGGTAAACGAGATCGGGGGGTCGTAGCTCCCTTCCAGGAGAGGCTGGTAAACGAGTCAGGGGGTTGGAGCTCCCTTCCAGGAGAGGCTGGTAAACGAGCGCAGGTGGGTGCCTGCGTGATGGTAGAGTTTGCACCAGCACATATGTTGTAAGATGTTTTCTCTATAATAAAATATTGAAGGCTGAGCAACTGCAGCGGTGGTTTTCTCCCGACTTGGGTTTCCACCTAAAAATCCTGGTGTTCATGTGTGATGCTTTGTGTGATGGTTTATTCTGTTCTTACTGCACATGTTTACTGTTTATAGAACATCTAATAAATGAATGATGGAATGATATAAGTGAAGAACTAATGGAATAATTAGATCTCTGGGTATACGCGAGTTGCATGAAGGATTTCCACGTATATACGCTAGTCGGCTTCATCAAAGTAGCGTATGGGTTTTAGAGAGTGAAAAAGTAAAAAGTTTGAATATGCTGTAAATACTGATTCACCCCCCCCCCTCTCAGTATTTTTCCCAACACTCAGGACATGCTTCCCCACCTTCAAAAAGAGCTTGGTAGGCTTAACCATATCTTTACTCAGCTGGTTAACTGCATAGCAAATGTCTGGTCTCGTGTTCCCTAGATACGTTAGCGAACCCACTAACTGTTGATAGACAGTAGCATCCACTACCTCTCCAAAAGTAGCATCCTCTTTCCTATAGTTTCCTAAAAGAAGAGTATCCATGGGTTTGCGTCTCTCCATGTTAAACTTCCCCAGTATCTCCTTTGCATACTTGCCTTGAGACACAAAAAATTCATCATCCCGCTGCCATATTTCCAATCCAAAGAAATAATGAAGGAAGCCCATATCCTTCATTTCAAACTGCCTTGAAAGATCCTCCTTGTATGAGTGTATCTTCTGCTCATCAGCAGTCAAAATTAAATCATCAACATAAAGAAAAATTATCAATAGCTTACCCTCAACCACAATCTGGTACAGGTTTGCATCTGCTTCACTTTTGGTGAAGGCCAGTCTAGTGAAATAGCTGTCTATCCACGTGTACTAAGAACGAGGTGCTTGCTTTAGCCCATACATCGCTCTTTTGAGTCTGCACACATGCGACATTATTGAAGATCTTGAAACCTTCAGTCTATGATGCAGCATGAAACTACAATTTAACATATTATCGTGGATATGTGGGTTATGGCCCACATAAACTCCCTTTACTCGCAGCGGATTATAATATTGGAGTTGATTAAACATACATACAAAAGAAATAGAACAATGGTTACTTTATCGGAACTTTAAAAAATCGCAAATACTCCCAAAAAACATACATACACGCCATGGAAAATTTTAGGGGCTAATATTCGCAGGTGGGCTAATTTTCCATGGTTTTTCCAAAAAAAAGATTCGCAATTTTTCATTTTTTATAAAAATTATTCGCCCAAATTTTACAATATAAAATTATTTTAGCTTAAAAATCGCCAACATTATATAGAGAGTATATATATAATCATTATAATTTTGAATAATTTTACAAACACATCAATAAAAAAATTATAGTTTTCATATTAGGGACTAGTGAGATTCGCCAATGTTTTAAACTTCAAGATAAATTTCCATCCTTAAAATTTTCCCTGATATTACACGCAGAAATGTGGTTCTAGGGTCCCACATTATGGTTAACAATCATGACGCATCGCAAATTGGCAAACTTAACAAATAACCTAAACAAAAAACATATAATTCCGTCGATGCAAAGTTGCGATGTAATCTCCCCCGTAGATCTATACTAGATCTAACGGTCCCGCTGTACTATCTCACATTGCCATCTCCCATCCTCATCGCATCGCAACCAAAATAATTTACCTTGCGATGTCTTAATGCTAAAATCTAAACCCGATGATGTGTGATATACAGTAAAGCGCTGGACCGACACGTGGCTCTTCTCTTTATCACATCCTAACTTTCAATCCTTACCGCATTGCAAGTTATTTTGTTTAACTTGCGAATTCCTTAACACATAAATACTATAATCACTGATTTGCAATGTGTGTTTTCATTCTATGCCTGACATGCATCCACTTCACAATTTTCTCAACTTACCGCATCGCAACTTAAATCGTTTACCTTGCTATGTGATCTTTGTCGTTTAATATTAAAAATTCAATTCTGCGATTCAATCCTCATCGTCTGATTCCTCCTTTGTAATTCTTCTAAGTATTTTCTGCCTTAATCGATTTCTCTGCTTTCTACTGTCACCGCTCTACAAATCCTTTTCCTCCACGCTACTCCTCGTGAGCTTGTTCGATATTCTTTAACGCTAATCTCTTCTCTTGTATCCTATGCCATTTCACTTTCTTTCTCATAGTCCAACCATACCTCTGGTATACATTATTTCTCTGCAACATATCCATCAATAATGCAAGTTGGAAATTTATCTTAGCTTTCTCTCTCTCGTATTCTTCATCACTCATTTCTCTCCATATACCATTTTCTTTGGCATATTCTTTTTTCACTTTGTGGCTTCTTCTCTAACCTCTGCTATGACTATCAGTGGTCATCTTCTTCTTCCTCTTCATGAGCTCCTCACTTACTATGAGATGTACTTAAGCCTCTGCAATAGCAATTCTTCCCTACTATATTTACCTCATCAAGATTTCCTCTATACTTGGTCACTTTTCCCCTCTCTGGAACTTTCCTTGAGCATTCCTCTGCTCCTTCTAGGCTTCAACTCATCTACACTTTTGAGAACAAAATTATCCTCTTGTATTTCAATCACAAATGAAACACTAGGTTCTGGCCACACTCTTATTTCACTCAGAAATCCTTACCAACTTCTTTCATCACTGCTTCTTAAGTCCGTGATCTTCTTTTGCTGAGATACTTCATTAGTTGCAATTATCAATCTTCAATCTTTCTTTTGTCCTGCAAAACTCAAATCAGAGTTAAATAAAAAAAAAATATCTGCATGATTTAACAAGTAGCCTTCATCCACTCTTCCCATTCGAGTGAATCTATGTTCTCCTCAAGAAAAAAACCATCACTTTGTCAGATTTTACTGTCTGACTTTTGTTTCTGCACTTGTCTCCACCTTTTCAAATTTATAATCTGACTTCTTCTCCTCTAATCTGCAATCATGCTGAATCTTATTCTGTTCTGCTACCAAATGCCTTCTACATAGTTTAACTCTGCAATCTTCATTTATAACAATTTTCATTTACTTCGTGCTCTGATACCAAACGATAAACCACAGGTCTGCGGGTTTGTGTAAAGAAGTCAGCCACTATAAAGATAAAGTTTATGTATGAACTTTAGAACCAAAGAACCAATTTTAAAATAAGCTTCCGCATGTGTATAAAATTTTTATGTTTATAAAGTGGGTTCTATTGGTGAATTAAGAGTCTGAAGAAAGAAGAAAGAGATATCTGGGATAACCCATATGGATGGGTGATTTATGGAGTAGCATTGAATCCACAATGGAAATGTGGGTAATTGTGGGGTTAATTCCACTAACCCTGCACCTCTGGGTATTTTCGGCCTTATGGTTGCATCAGGCTGCTCTATGTACACCTCTTCCTTAATGATCCCATTGAGAAACACAATTTTCACATCCATCTGATGAATGCGCTAGCCCATCTACGCTGAGAGTGCAAGGATGGTCCTTATGGAAGAGTACCTTGCGACAGGTGCAAAGGTCTCATCATAATCTATCTCCTCAATCTGTGAGAAGCCTCGGGCCAAAAATCTAGCCTTGTATTTCTCCACACTCCCATCAATAGCTTGCTTTACCTTATAGATCCATCTCGAACCTACCATTGGTTTGTCAACCGGTGTTGGGACAATTTCCCATGCACTGTTTTTGACATTGGAGTCATACTCCTCCACCATTGCATCAACCCAAGTAGGTTACCGAACTGCTTCCTGAAAGGAAGATGGTTCAGTCACAATATATTTTCTCATAAGAGCCATGTATTCATTAAATCGGTCAGGAGACTATCTCTGTCTGCGCTCTGAAGTAGGGGCTCCTACATTTTCTACAACATCAAGTCTCAGCCTATCATCTTCCGTGGTGCGCTTTCCGCCATTTCTGATGGATGGTTATGAATGCATGATTTCCTCCACTCCATGAAACTCCTCATGTGGATGATCCACATCTTGAGACTCATATTTGGGAACTAGTAGTTCCTCCTCTGCATGCAAGTCCAACTCCCTCTCAAGGGACAACCACATCGCTTTACCCTCATCAAATTTTATATCCTATCGCACGATAGTCATTTTGTTGTTTGGAAAATACACACGATAATTATGGGGTGTTTCTATGCACCCCACAAAAATCCCAACTTCAGCAGTTGGTTCTAGCTTCTTCCTGGCATCCCTGGTCACATGCACATAAACGGATGACCCAAAAATCTTAAAGTGTGACACATTCAGTTTCTTACCAGTGAAAGCTTCTTCAGGTGTACTCATGCCAAGTACTCTATGAGGACAGTGATTTTTCACATAAACCGCATTTTTACATGCTTCTGCCCACAAATGCATTGGTAGGCCCTGACCATGCAACATCACTCGTGCTGCACCCATGATCATTCTGTTCTTCCTCTCCGTGACCCCATTATGCTATGGGTTATGAGGCGCTATGATTTCTCTTCGAATTCCTTATTTGCTGCAGAAGTTCTTGAATTTTTTAGAGATGTATTCTCCACTATTATCGCTCCTAAGAGCCTTCACTTGCTTCCCTGACTCTTTCTCCACCAATGCCTTAAAATCACAAAAATTAGAGAATGTTTGATCTTTCTTCTGTATGAAGAAGATCCAACATTTATGATAAAATTCATCAACAAAGATTACATAGTACTTTTTTTTTGTTTTTGAAGAAATTGAGAATCGTCCACACACGTTTGTGTGAACTCTCTCAAGGATCCCCAAAGCACGGTTCTCCTTCTCATGAAAGGTGGACTTTACATACTTCCCCATGGTGGAACCCTTGCACTGATCTAACTGAGCAAGTGTTCCCATTGGAAGTCCAGTAGATATTTGTTGCATGACTTTCAAGGCTCCATGATGAATATCGCCCAATCGCCTGTGCAATAATTCACCCTCATCCCGGCTCACCACTTTTTCTGCCTTGCCCATCATGGTAGCACAGCCATCTTCCTCCAGTGTGTAGAGATTCTTGACTCGAATCCCTAACCTCTTGGCTTGAACTGTTGTTTTATGTCTCAAGAAAGCTTTTCCATCACTAAAAACAATGTCATAGCCTCTGTCCTCCAACATTGTGACTGAGACCAAATTTTTCTTCAGACCTTGTACATGTCTTACGTATTTTAATTGAAATGGTTTACCTGACTCCCTCTAAAAGGTAATGGTACCAATCCCGGTAGCACTGTACCGTCCATCATTTCCCATCTCTATATGCATCTAGAGATCTTTCTCCTCCAAGTCACTAAAAAGTTCCTTATCTCCCATCATGTGAAAGGAAGTGCCACTATCCAAATACCACACCGATCCCAATGCACTTGACACCATGCATGAAATCAAGGAGAAGTCAAGCTCAAATTGCGAGGCAAAGGCCTCACTCGCTGCATATCCAACATCCTTCTTTTTCTTCTTCTTTTGTGGACAGTTAGTAGAAAAATGCCCATGTTCGTGACAGTGAAAACACTTCACCTTGGACATTTCCTGCTTCTTGCATTTAGACTTGGATTTAGAATGGAATTTCTTCCACTTCCCCTTCTTCACCTTGGCAGCTAAATCACAATCCTCTTCATCATAATTCTTTGATGAAGAGCCATCTCTGGTGTTCCGTCTGAACTCATCCTGCACCAGATCTGACCACAGTCATTCCCAATCCAACAATTTTTCCCATCCGTTGACAAAGTATTCATAATTGTGCCAAATACTAGGAAGTCCTAGCAGAGCCAAACTCACCAAATCATCATCAGCGACTACTATTCCCACACTCCCCAGTTCATCCCGACATTGGAAAAACTTTGTGAGATACTTTGGAATGCTGTCGCCCTTTTCCATCTTGATCTTCCTGAGTTTACCTTTGAGCACCAATTTTCTATGGTCGTTGTTGCTTTGGAATAGATTCGTCAAAGCCTTACACATAGAATATGGTGTGGATTTCCCATGGATGCTTGAGAAAATGTGGTCTCGTACTCCCTCCAATAGGATCCTCGTCTCCTTTTCCACTTTATTTTTCCATGCAACAAGATTGGCAGCATCTGCAGCTTCTTCAACATCTGACTTAGGAGCATATTTTTCAGTGAATTCCTTTAAGCCATTGTCTTCAAGTACCGCATCCATCCTGTCCTTCCAAGAAATGTAGTTCGAGCTGCCCTCGAGTGGATAATCTAACCTCAAGCCATTGAAATCCATTTCGATCTTGAATAAACTATAGTACCAAGAAAGTCTTTCTGCGAATTCGAATTCTATCTAGTCACAAACTCAGCTCCTGCTTCACTTCTGCAATTTCCTGTGCTCTGATACCATGTAGAAATTTTACAATATGCATGTATATCTTGGATTCACCCAATCTAAAAAATTTCTAAAGTGAAATACTGAATCTCTTCTACAAATCTTTGCGAAATTAAAAACACAATCGCCAATCACATGAACATGAAGAAAGATCAATCACACACAACACATATAATTTCCCGGGGAAAGCTTATAGCTAAAAACCCCACTATCTTATATTGTATATTATATCATGGATCATGAAACAATTACATACAAAACTCTTCTCACAAGAGCCCTCAATACATCAGCTAATTTCCTCACACTATCATACAAAAATTGGCAAATCCCTTAGCCAATTTACTATCTCTAGACAGTCTGCCTTCACTGCGCAATCTTTGTTGAATGCAATCCATGAATTGACGTAATCCTGCCTGCCTTGACTGCGTAAGTATAATGGGCACATCCAATGTGTGTTTACTTGCATGTATGCAAGCAGATAATGTCACAACTGATAGTCAACTTCTCTTTCACCTAGAACTCAACTGGGTCTCCACTGGATCTGACATGCATGGAGCTAATATTAGTAAATATTTAGTTTCATGCGAGATCACTGCATGTGAATTAATTAATATTTAATTCACTTGATATCTCACTAGTGTATCTTCAGTTACAACTAGAACACCTTAGTTTAACTCACTTAACTGAGTTAAACTATTTACAACTTGCACAAACTCATGTACCACTGCACTTCAAACTCTGTTACAACTAGAATTACTCTGCATGTCCCACCAACCAACCTCTAACTCGAAATTCACTTAGCTAACTGATTTTTCTACTTCAGTTAATTATTTCAAGTCCACATTGAGAATATATTACAATTTAATGTCCATCTAAATTATGGAATAATAAAAATAGACATGCACCTAAAAATAGCTTGTGGGCCCCACCCTAGTGTAAGTGCTTAATTTTCACTAGGATCATGGGTGCCAAAAAATTTCTTATTGAATCTCAACATTCCATACTCCTCAATATGAAATTTTACTGCTCAATTTGGAATTGGACAAGTTGGAAATCCTTTTGGATTTCCTGAAGGCCCGGGTTTGTTCTAACGATTTTAGGTGAGTGCACAATTTCCTTGGCCATGATGTTTCTCATCAGCCAGTATAAGTGAACCATTTGTTGATACTGCGAGAGTCTACCTCTAGTGTTCTGAGTCCAGGACCAGTAGGCTCCACTCCTCCTCCTAAATATTCTTCTCTGCATGCGAGTCGAGGTCTTCCTCCCATCCTGCGATCAATTAGCAAACTCGTGCAGGGGTATCTGACATATATGCTTGGGCCGCTCTTTTAATATGTTGGTTGCACGATTTCATTCTAGCCCGTTTTTTGGTTTGCGAGGTTGAGCCTCATTTCCCCTCCCGAGGAGTGGATTTATTCTTGCAACCACGACCTTGAGTATCCCATTCTTTCTTTACGGGCGCCATCCTTCCTATGTAGTAGTGAACCTTCGAGCCTCCTTTGGGTGATCGTTTCCTCTCTGGGGGTTTCCTCCACCTGCTACCTCCAGGAGAAATGCCACAGAAAATAGCAGCGCAACATATTGCATTAATTTTAAATCCAATAAAAACATAAGACATACCACCTTCTAGCCCATGTTTCTTTCTTTCCACCCCAAATAAGTCCAGGTTGTTAGTATCGCAAAGATAAATCCACCCATGACCAGGGTAGTCAACGTGTTTCAAAGGCCAACCCACCCTATTGAATTTCATATTCCATTGGAGCAAGATCGACTCCCATTTGAATTTCATATACCAATAAAGCCAGAATGACACCCTGCATGCATTATAGAGTGGCCGCATCAATAATGTACATAAAAATAAATACCATACATGAGATGTACACTGTGGAAACTTCCCAATACACACAGTGGAAACTTCCCAATACATACAGTGGCAAAAAAAATTTCCTAGTACACACAATGGAAACTTCTTATACACATCATACCTGTTATGAATAGTAAAATACCAAATGTAATTGAATGTGGTCTGGAGCCAACTGGGTCACTCCAATTCCCCTTTAACAAGTAAATTTCTTCAATTTTCAACATCAACCATCTAAGGGTATAGAAAAGGTTCTATGGGTCGCATTCCTAACTTCCATTGATTCCATTCTACAGGTGTAGGAGTAAAACCAAACATACCCTTTTAACAACATGTGAGAGTTTTCTCCTCTGCGTGTTCCCCACCAGAGGCTCACTTCCACCCTTGTCGCAATGAAGGCTCTCGATACCATCCCTCCTCATTCTTCAATCTGCAAAATGCACCCCAGGTTGTAATACCACCATCATATGAAAGCATCAACCAACTGTCGAGTTAAATGGTGGCATGCTTGGTCGCCTTCCTCATCCTCTCCCACATTTCTTTTCCTGACACTTCCACTGTCAGACTTTCCATTTCTTCCCCATGACCTCGCTCTCTCATGAATTCTTGTCATATAACCCATCGTGAGCCTCGAGTGGGGTAGGTACTCCGCACGCACCCCGATCGGGGGTCTTGATTAATATTTTCTGCATGGTCTTGTTCTTTTTTGTCTATATTGGGTCAGTATGCATGCCAACGGTTTCAAGTCCTCTAGATTATTGTCAATCCAAGGGGCATCGATAGTTTGACCCATGTGGCTGCATCCCCAATTTGCAAGGAAATATGCCACTCTATTGCAATTCCGACGCACGTAAGAGGGGATAATGTACTCAAAATTCAGGAGGAGGTTGCTTATCTCATACATCAGATGTGTTGTTCTCCAACTTTGTCTCAGTTTCTCCCATTTCATGCCTTGATTCATTTTTTATGGCTTTGATGAATATTTTAGAGTTCCCTTCCACAAATATCTTTCTAAATCCTCTCGCTTTAGCAATTAATAACTCATGCTTTACTAAATTAAGTTCTGCTTCATTGTTTCTAGCATAACCACAGTCTGTTACATACACATTGATCAGAATTTGGATTGGGGGCAAAAATTAGCTCAAAAATTAGTTTTTTCATAATTTCACCAAACCAGAATGACAACAACCGACCCATTGCAATGAATCCAACGCAACTCGTTTCGTTCAAAACCGAGTTTGGATGAGGAAGTTATGGTCTGTTGATCGCCGTTAAGAACAAGAAAATTTAAGAAAAATATTACAGAATAGGTATAGCTAATGACATGACAGTCCAATCAGCACGTAGAGAATCTTGTTCAATTTTTGTCTAATGGGACTGTGACAAGTGTCACAATTGGATTCACCAGTTTGGTTTGTGAAGGTAAAAATTGCCCAATGTCCTCCAAGGTTGAATGTGGGTTCATGAATATCTATGTGCTCGAAATATTTTTTCAATATATATATATATATATATGGTATTAAATCATATATTATATTATTATATTTATATATAGCAAATATTGATGTCCAAACTTTAATTATAATTCCACATATAATATTTATTTAACCTTTATTCCAAATCTGCATTTTAAAGTCGGATTTCATAAATACATTACATGGTTTATGGAAAATTTATATTTAACATGGCAAAGTTTATTAACCTTAATCCAAAGTCTTTGGTGGAGCGCACATTGAAATATTATGTGGGAGCGCATTAAACGAAGGTTTGAGATGGCGTAATTAATTGCAGTGGGAAAAAAACATATATATGGGGCGAGGTCGGGGTTTGACCTCTTGACCTCCCCCACTACACTCTGCCGCTCTCCTAATATACCATAGGCTAGTATGTTGAAAATGAAGGTATGGAACAGGCATTTAAATGTAGTGCGTTTTTCATTGGCGGAGTGGAGGGGGCTAGCCCTGCGGGTCAGCCCTCTTCCACAAGACCTCACCATATGACCCAGTTTTAAGCGCTCAACACTAAGTGTGGGTTAGTGCAGTTAAGAATGCTTATCCATTAATTAAACATACAGTTAATAGAGCGAAAATTTTGGCGGATTCCCCAAATTTAGCGCCACTTCTAGATTTGGCGGAGCTAACTGGCAGCTTTTCAGATTTAGAGGCATAAAATTTTAATGAGGCCTATCTTGGTGAATTGTCGACCAATTTTTGCTAAAGGATAGTCATTCCTAGATGATTGGCATGCTATGAATTGATTGGAATAGCTTGTAGAGGCAATGGAGCTCATCTACAGGTATTTTTGGTCACTTGAATAATTTTGAAGCCTAGGGCCACCAGGAGGGAAGGCCATGCCCAGATCAACTGAAGGCCAAAAAGAGTGAATGAATAGTAAAATTTTGATGTATTTGATGCTCTAAACACAATAGTAAAATTTATAGAGGTGTTGGAGCACATATGAAGGTGATTTTGTCACTTTGGAGATTAAACAAGCTCATGTCCACCTTGGTTGGAGGTCAAGCCTATAGGAGTTGGTAACCAAATTATGAGATTGAATAGTAATTTTTGGGGTATTTGAGTGTTATGAAATCAATGGAATAGTCAAAAAAACCATTGGAGAATTTATGGTGCTTGTAATTATACATTTTACTATTAATCCCAAGAGGGCCTAGCTAGTTAAAGTAGGTCCATTGAGATGTAGCCTAGGAGGGGTGAACTCCATCATCATCCACTATGTTATGTGATTGTTTTGAGTTATGTTTCTACATTTAATTTGTTGTATATGAGTTTTTAATTGTTAATTAACTCATAATTTGATCATCAAAGACACATGAAACTTGGAAATTTAACCCCTTCACAAATGGTTAAATGAGACGATCCTTAAACACATTTTTAATACTGATGAGGGAGCTTTCATAGAATTAAAAAGTTTTCCCATATTCAAATCAAGTTGGTATCAGAGAAAAAATTTAGCTCATTTTAGCCAGGGGTAGCTAATTCTTCTATATCTATTGGTTGTTGAATTTGTGCAAGGAGAATTTAACAGTTTGACAAGTTTATGTGTGAAGGATAAGTTCAAAATTGAGATCTGAAATCTCAAATCACAACAAAGAAGCTTTGTATGCATTGCATGTGTGATGAAAACTTCATTAAGTGATGCTTCTAGTCAATATTCCTTACAAAAATTCTTTGATAAAGAGATGTTGTAGAAACTCTACATCATGATTTATAAGATGAAAGAGAAGTATGAAGATAAGAGGGAGAGCATTAAAATTGAAGAGAAATTGATTTCCATGAAGGAGGTGAAGCAAGAACTTCTTGAAAATATGCATGAGATGGAGACTCAACTCCATATTGCAAATGAGAACCTTGAAAGGATGCATGAGATGGAGACTTATCTCCATGATGCCAAAGAAGCCTTAACAAATAATGTACTTGAAAAATAGGTACTAAATTCAAGTTTATCTTCAATTTCCTCTCAAAATGAATGTGCAGGTGCTTTTGACATACACTAGAGGAATAGGGTCCAAAATATTGATGAAGATGGTCTGTGAAGGTAAAGGATTAGGCAAACATGCACAAGGCATAGTTGAGTCAATTATTGTTGAGGAAAGGCTTAAGTATTTGGCTCTTGGTTATGGTCAACATGATGTAGAAAGCTCTAAAGCAAAGGTGGCACATGAAGGTGTTACAAGAAGGACTTTAATTTCATGTTCATTACCTCATGCTTGTGAAGATTGTGTTCATGAGGAATGCAAAAATTTTACACCCACTTTGCAAGAAGGTGCTCATAAGCATGCAGCTAATGAGAATGGAAAACAAGAGGATGTTGAAAGCTCTAAAGTCTTTGAATGCATTGTTGGTATTCCGAAGAGAGCCACTACCTTATCAAATTAACGTCCTAAAAAAAGTGACAAAGGTGAATGTTCAAGGTACAAATCTGTTTTTAATCAAGTTGCTTTTGATTATGATAAACATGGAAAATTCTCACATAAGATTTGGAGAAAGTTTGCATGTTCCTTTTGTGGTTTGGATAACCATAATTTTTCAAGGCGTTGGAAGAAGATAGCCATGCACAAGAAAAATTTGAAGCAAAGGAGGCAGGAAGCCAAAGAAAACCACGTCGAAAAGAAGAGGCAATTGGTTTGCACTCATTTCCATAAGCAAGGTCATCTTGTAGAAAAGTGTTGGACTTTGTATCCATCAAGTCATCCACAGAATTTGAAGAACGTGGAGAAAGAGAATGGCAAGAATGGAAAAAGGATTCCATAATTGATGTGGGTCAAGATGATTCACAAGATGATGATGTACAGCTGAAAGAATCACCATTGAAATGGTTTGGTAAAAGATGGTTAGATTTCTTAGGGCCAATTAAGACTTTTCATGTGATTTTATGTTGATGCATTTCTTTTCCAATAGAGTGCATGTTGCATTTTTACGCCAAGAAGGTGATTGAAAGTGGAGTATGTTGACTTAATTTATTGTAGAAAAATTTGTTCATTTCAGCTTTAAGTACATGTACATATGAATGGGGTTCTTATACTTATGATTGTACTTGTGTGAGAGTTGAAGAATTGTATACATGCATGAGAGTTTGTGTGTATGAACAATGGAATTTTGATGGTTTCATTGTGCTTGAACATGCATAAGTGATTGACTCGTGTTGGTCGATTTATTTTTTTAACATGCATGATGTCAACTTGAGAGTGTTGATCATTTGCATGAGTGTCGAAATGTGTTGATCGATTGTGTGTTGCATGCATGTCATATCAACTTGGAAGAGTTCATTTTGTCTCTAGAGATGAAGAGGAGATGTTGAAGAAGTGTTTCATGAGATGTGAAATTCTTTTTGTTCTGGGAAAAGAATCGTCAAGTTGTTATAAATGCTTATGCTTGACTTGAGAGTCAGTTTTTTGAAGAGGCATGTTTTTGTCGACTTGTTTTTGGTTGGTGAGTTTTGACACCAAGATGTGAGAGTACATGGAAATTTTCACATGATGTGAAATTTATTGCTTTGAAGGAGCAAGAGGATATGTCGTCAAGTTGTTTCTTGTATGTGTGTTGTGACAAGATGTCAAAAAATTTTGCCGCCATTGTAGACCATGTTATGTGTTGAAGCCAATAAGAGAAGGAGATGGTGAAAGTATTCTTCCAAATGTGGAATTTGGAACCGTGGAGGTAAAATAATGGTTATTTCTTTTCTTATTTTTTACTGATGTTGGAACTATTTGCTGTAGTTCAATAATTGTGCAAAGGAGGAACATGATTCTCAGTGGGAAGGAACCGAGGAATTGATTAGGTACAACAAAAGCGTTATATCAGCAACCAACCAGCAAGTGTTGGATTAGGTCAACAACAAAAGGAAAACAGTGGTTGAAGAGCCAAACCATTTGCAAGGCAAGGCAAGGCATGTCAGTGGACAAGAGGTTGTCAAGACAATTTCTCCAAGTAGAATCTAGATGATAGAACTCAGGAAACAAAAGAGTTTTCAACACTCATGAGATAACCAACTTTTGGGGTCCAAAAACATGTCAGTGGGAAGGAGTGATCAGAATCTAGATTAGGGGCAAAAATTAGCTCAAAAATGAAAGTTCTCAGAATAGCACCAAACTAGAACAATAGTGACCATCCCGTCGTAAGGAATCTAATGCAACTCATTTCGTTGAAAACCAAGTTCGGATGGGGAAGTTATGGTATAATGTTCACCGTTCAAAACAAGCATTTTTTTTTAAATATTGCAAAACAGTTACAGCTGATGACATGGCATTCTAGTCAGCATGCAGAGAATATTCTTCAGTTTTTTTCCATTGGGACTGTGACAAGTGTCACAATTGGATTCACCAGTTTGGTTTGTGGAGGTAAAAATTTCCCAATGTCCTCCAAGGTGGAATGTGGGTTCATGAATATTTATGTGCTGGAAATAATTTTTTAATATATATTAAGGTTGGATATATATATATATATATATATATATATATATATATATATATATATATATATATATATATATATATATATATATATATATATATTATATGGTTTTAAATCATATATTATATTATTATATCAATATATATTAAATATTAATTTCCAAACTTTAATTATAATTCCACATATAATATTTGTTTAACCTTTATTCCAAATCCACATTTTTAAAGTTCGATTTCATAAATACATTACATGGTTTATGGAAAATGTATATTTAACATGGAAAAGGTTCTTAACCTTAATCCAAAGTCTTTGGTGGACCGTGTTATCACTCTCCCTAACTTCCAAGGCTGAAAATAGGAGTGAAGAAAGGGAACCACAAACCAACTTTTAGCTAGGTAGCTAGCCCTACCTAACCAAAGAGAGCTCTCTCTATGTCACTTTTTAAATATTCAATTTTAGGTTGAGTACCAGATTTTAGGCTAGATATGAGTTAATATGTTTTAATTTTTTTTTAATGATTTTTTTGCTGGACAAAAAATTATGATCAATGAAACTAAAACTGATTTCAAACTCTGAATTGTAGAGAACAGATTAAGGCAAGATAGACAAACTATTTGAGCACAACTAATTTATCGTTAGTATATAGTGGTAGAAAAAGGCAGGAGGTCTGAATGAGCATTTTACTGAATTCATTCATTAGAAGAAAAAACACATTTGTAGAAATCTTAATAAACAGAACATATAAATGGTCTATGTTTATAAACTGATAATATTTTTACACAAAAAATGAAATAATAGAGAAAGGCACAGTCCTCAAAATAAATACCACATGAATCTCACAAAATTTTTGCAACTCCTTTGATTCCATTAATAATAGGTCCACAGTAATACACAGAGTCTCAAAAAATCATTGATCCAACAACAATACTTCGTACAACGAAGTCTTTATAGAAAAGAAAAATTACAACAGTTACATAGAAAGTGAAATAACAGAGAAAGGCACAGTCCTCAAAATAAATACCACATGAATCTCACAAAATTGTTGCAACTCCTTTGATTCCATTAATAATAGGTCCACAGTAATACATAGAGTCTCAAAAACTTGATTATCCAATAACAATGCTTCATACAACGAAGTCTTTATAGAAAAGCAAAATTACAAAAAATAACAATTTATTTTCTAAATAAATTCTAACTGCAATCATGGAAATAAATTCGATTTTGCTGTGCCGACGTTGCTCTAACTGAAAACTGTTGTTGAAGGAGATAATTGCGGAATGTGCTGGTTGTCAGCTGACTGATGATCTGACAGAGTTTGAATTTTCTTCTTTTACTAATTACTCTTGAAATTCACACAACTTTTCCCAATGCTCTTCATATGGGATGACCAATTTCATTAGCTTACAGTAAACTTCATCTACTTTAGTGTATTTAGAAAAGGTGGGCCTCACCACAAAAACATGTTTGATCTCATATTGAATATAAATGTCATTACTCAGGGTTCCCAATAGTTCCCTTCCTGTCAATGTGCCTTTGATATTTGACAACTTGGCAGTATCTTTGGCAATTTCCTTCAGTCTTCTCCAATAATCCTCTTTGGTCGTCAGGTTATCATTAATCACAAGCAGCGAAGGAAAACCTTTCTGTGTCATAGGCTCTATTCTGTTGAAAAATCTATGAACCATGACCTCCAGACTGTGACGCTTTTCCTCAAGTTGAATAGTCATATTCTTTTTTGTGAGCACCTTCTTCACTTTTAGGATGGTTTCTGTTCTATCATCTATACCCAAATCATCCAGCTCATACATGTTCTTTGCATTCAGAAACTTGATGATGTTGTTTTCTATAGAAAGCTTGTCTCGCACCTGTGCTTTGATTGTTGTAATAGCCTCATTTTCTTTTTGTATCAGCTCCCTTTACTCAAATATGATCTGTATACTTGAAAAATCTAATTTAAAGATTTCACGATGTCTAGCCAAATTATCTCTTTTACTTGGCCCACAGTGTTTCCAATGGCTGATTATTTTTGCTCTTTCTGCAACCTCTCAATTAAATTTTTGCCTCTCTGTGCTTCAGCTGCATGTGAAATTTCAGCATTATATTTCTGAAATTGCAATAATTTTACCTGATCCTGCAATTTATTTATCTCATATTCTTGAATGGACATATTTTGAAATGCTTTGGTGAGCTGCTCAGCTCCATCTGCAGTACTTTCTGTAGAAGGTGTGGCTATAGGGATGACTGCAAGGGGCACTACTTCTAAAGGAACCTTTGATGCTTTTGCTGCTAGTTCTTTTTCCTTTATCATTTTTTCTAACTCTGATTCCATTTTCTTTATTTGATCATTCTGCTCCTTATTCAATTTCATCATTTTTGTCTTCTGAGATTCAGTCTCTTCTATATCTTCTTCCAAAGGCTATTCTGTGGCTGGAATTTTCAATTGTTTCCTCAATGTTGCTATGTCAGTATTTTTATGTTGCTATGTCAGTATTTTTATTCTTGACGATTTCTTCTATTGCATTTACATTGGATGGATCATACCCAATTTTAATCACCAAGTCTTCTAGATTTTTTATTCTTGTGTCCTTTGCAAATGAAGACACCTTCTCAATTTTTAGCCGTGATTGTACATTAGCCAATGAAACCTATAGTTTTCATAAACTCATAGCAGTGTTAGTGAGAGTTGATGAAATCATGTCACCAATTTGCTTGTGTAACTCCATTTGATTTATTGGATGTATATCTTTTGTATCAAACTAAAATGTATCCCTTTTACAATCTGCTTCTGACTTTGGTTGTGGAATTTGTACTTGAATAAAAGTAAAGTGAATTTTTCCCTTTTCTGAATTAAGGGCTGAGAGAATCTTGCTCTGAGAGCTGGGAGTTTGCTTCCAAAACTGGTTGTATGTACTGGTCTTTAACATTTCATTCTTTAACTTTATCTCTTTGAAGGTTTCAAAGACAATATTCTCCTTCTCCCCTATAGCAACTGTACTAGTCTAAATGGCTTTCTGCTGATCTTGAGAAGTTGTTGATTGATGATCTTTAGAAACTGTTGAAGTATAAGGAGTAGTAGAAGTACTTTGATCACCTTCGAGTGTGGAAGGAGGTGTATCTTCAGGAATGATAATTACTTCTTTCTCTGACTCCTTTCTAGGATTGACCTTAGGATTAAGCTTTGTATTATTACTTAATGAATTTTAAACTCTTTGCTGTATGAGTCAGTCATTGGAGATGACTGATCTTCTCTAACTTTTTTCCCTGCTCTTTCCTGTGCAATATGAGTCTATAATGTTGATGTAGACAATGTTTGTTCTTTAGCCTCATGTAAAGTACCTTCAATCCATTCAAGCCGATTCATGTATTTTTCAATCTCTGGTCTAGGCGTATGAAAATATGGTGTAGATTTATTCTCTACCCTCAATTTAGAAATGAAACCAACTGGATCATAAAGCCATGTGAAATTGAGATTAAACTGCATCTCTTTCAACAATTTATCTGCTTCCTCCCCTCCTGTCCTGCTATTACAGATAAAAGGTCCTATCTGTGTTTTGATTTTGAATTGTGATTTCTTTTTAGCAGAGACAAAATGTACTTCATCAACATTGAGAATTTGTCTAATGTACTCCAATGAAAAAATCCTCACGGGGAGGAATTTTGGCAACTTATAAGGGGGAAGTTCACAGACATAAAATCTGAGTTCTATATAATTTTGATAAAGATACCAATCCCTTGTTCTAGCTTGATCTGACAGCTGCAATACCTTTCTAATTTATTCACTAATCCTGAGCTCTGTAGTGCTATTGAGTAAACTAAGTGCTGGTTGAAGAAATAATTCCACAAAATCTTTATATGAATACTCTTTTTTTTCCTTCATGACTAACGAAGTCCAAAAATGATTTACTGTTGATTGCCTTACTCATCCAATTTCTGTAAGGAAAACTTAAATTTTTCTTCCTGAGAATACAAGAACAAGTAAACTAACATAGAGGCATACTTGAAGACCTTTTAAGTTGGAAATTTAACCAATTGCTCATGGATAGAATCTAAAATAAATTGACTGAAGTTGCAAAATGATGGAGGGTTTTGGAATATGTTGAGAATATAGACATGAATCATATGATGGCTTCATCTACCCATTGGTCTGAATAATAACCAAAAAGGTAGGAAATTACTATGATGATTTGTTTGGACCTTTCAGAGAAAATGGATGATGGAAATGGAGGGTTTTTCTTGGGTAATGGATCATTTTCAGTCATAAATAGCTCAAGAGTTTGAGCTCTCTTTTCAAAATCTAACTTATCATATATTTGAATCAAGGCTTCTTGGGAAAATGGTGTGGCAATCTATGTGGTTGGGGCTTGCATCATTTGTTCAATAGTTTGGGCAGTGTGGTCACTAAAATCTATCCTGTAGGAGGGATAATAGCTCTCTGGTTTGGCATCTGCCAGGCTTGGCATCTTCTAACAAAATTTGGAGCACTATGGGTATGAGGAAAGATAAAATGTGGAAGATTAGAATCCCATAGTCCTATATCATCAGATTTATCTAAGAATTTATCTTCTAACCAACAATATAATTCAAATAACTCAAGTTCATAGAGGGTTTCATGGATTTTATGGTCTTTTTCTTCTAAGGGTATGTGATGAAAGTCAATTGGAGCGTGTAATAGCAGACTTACTGGTTCTTCTGGTCCTTTTTTCTTGGGAGGCATGTTTGACTTTATTGGAATGGCAGAAACAAGAATTTCTGATGAAAAATAGAGGTTGAGACCGAGGAGAAGCTCTGCAAATCGAAAGAATGTGAAAAACTGCAAAGGAAGGCTTTAAATAGTGGCAAGGTTGATCTCTAGATTTCTAGTCAATAATTGTGAATTTGTAATCCTGTGCAGAGAAGATTAAAAAATAGAATAAAAGTTGAAAACATGTGTTTAGTGATGAATTTATGGATAATTGGTTTAATTCCCATTTGAAAAGGGCGCGAGTAAATTTCCTAACGTTTAAAAATTAAATCAATTAGCTAATGGTTATGGAAAGGTGGGAATTAACTTGATTGGATAGTCCACATTCCACGTTGGCATTACATGATTGGCGGAAGAAGTAATGGTTTCAATCGGCGGGTAAGCGGGATTTCGAAGGGGTAGCTTGGCAGTAAGTGGTTTCATGCCGGGGGGTGGTGGTGAAAGATTGTATGGTTTTGACACGTAGTGGTGGGGTAGGCCTTTGAAACCACCCTTTTTGGACCACCCCCCATGATGTTAAGTTTTGGATGATGAGGGGGGGCTGAAGTTTCCTGTGGGTCATCAAAGTAGACTGTGATGGGATGGATGAATGGTAAGATGGAAACAGTTAATGTATGTCGGAGTTCAATAAATGTCGGGGTAGGGATATAATGAAATTTATGTGACATGGATGATTGACGGGTTAGGGAATGCAACGTGTCACATGGGTTGTGGAGAATAACGCATAGGATTTAAAACTTATGGTTTTGAGGGTGAATTTTCAAAATATTAAAGATAAAAATTTGATAATGACTTTCTTTAGCAAAATTCTGCATTTCCTTCGAATACAGCAACAAAACAGAAAATTATTACAACATGCAATGTTTATTGTGAACTACGAACACCAACTTGATCCTCCAACTATACTTTTATGAATGGAATGGAGGTTTCACTTCCCCTACTTTAGTGAAAAATTAAAGATTTTATGAGCAGTTTCGACCCTAGACTTGACATATATGAGATGGAGTGACATGAATTTAGACCTATAAATGGATATGAAATAATGTGAAGGAGCATCATATCATGATAGGACTTGTTCAGTGACCAAAATTCTTGTTGAAGACTAACTGGAAAAGCAAAATTTTTTTACTAATGACCTAATGGAAAACTCCCAAAAGAGCTATCTTTGATCACTGATAAACTGACTCTAGCATTGGCTCCAGCTGGGGATGGAAACTCCTTCAGGAGGTGTTAATAACACCATAGATCAGGTGCCTTACCATTAGGCTATGGAGTCAACTTGACTTTGAAAAACCGAAACAAACTGAAAACTTTGATTAAAAAACAACTGACTTGAAACTGATTTGACAAGAGACTAAAACTTGTGAAATTTTTAAAATAAAACAAGAGTTTTTTGTAGAAGTATTATGGTCTTCTCCTCGGGCTTCAAAATTTTGCAACAACTCTCTTATTTGTTGAGCATCAAATGTAAACTAGTATATACAATGGCAATGAATTTATTTCTCAGGGTTTCAAGAAACATAAAGCTTTAGAAACCTACCATTGGTAGGTCCTCCTAGCACTTCCTGTCCTTCAAGATATTCTAGAAAAAATTCTTTGTTTCCTCTGAATGCTACAATCCTATAAGGTCCTTTCCATAGATTTTCAATTTCCCATGCTTGCCCTTATTTTCATTTCTGGCATCCCATCTTAGAACAATATCTCTAATCATGAAGTCATCAACCTTTGTTTTTCTATCAAAAATATTTTTTTATTTTGTCATGCAACTTTGAAGTATTGCTGAAAACTTCATCTCTTGATTGTTGCAAATGTATCATCTAGCTGATCCTTCTCTAAATTTCATTAGGCTCACTGTCAACCTCCTGCAAAATCTTCATTACTGGAACAACCAAAGAAGAAGGGAAAACACTGTCAATTCCATAAACAAGCTTAAATGGAGGCATGTTAATTGATCTTTTTGTGCTCACTCTATCATCCAACAGAGCATTTGTAATCTTCTTGTGCCAATTCCTTTTGTTGTCCTCTAAAATATTTTTTATAATATTCACCAAAGACTTATTAGATGATTTTTCAAGTCCATTTCCATGAGGATAATATGCAGTAGAATGACCAAGTCTAATGTGATATTTATCATAGAAATCAATCATCTTCTTGGATTTGAAAGAAGCTACATTATTAGTGATAATCTTGTATGGACAGCCAAATCGAGACAAAATATTATTTTCAAGAAACTGAATGATAACAAAATCAATTGCTTTCCTAGTGGGAATAGCCTCAATCCATTTGGTAAAATAATCTATAGCAGTGAGAATCCATTTGTGTTGAGCTGAAGATGGAGGATTAATTTCACCAATAAAATCAAGTCCCCATTGTTGGAATGGTGCTTGGACTTCAGTGGGTTTAAGAGGAAAAGGTAAAATTTTCCTTTTTCCTTGAAATATATGACACTCATGACAACTATTAACTATTTTGTAGACATAAGAAAATAAGGTAGGCCAATAAAAACCTATTCTCAAGATTTTATTTGCTGTCATAGCTTTCTCAACTTCACTTCAACTAAATAGTTCAACAATATTCCACCAGGATCTTTCCAGTATAAGACACCAGTCAGAATGAAATATTTCAGTGCTTTTAACTTCAGTAATCTTGCTTTACTACTTGGCATTCCAGGAGGAGGCTTCAGATGTTGCAGAATATATACAATATCAACATACCCAAGAGATAAATAAAAGATCTCAGCTATCTCAGGTAATGTTTCAGTAGTTTGTTCATCTGACAATGCGGTAATAAAGTTCAGGTCTAAGACATGAAGATTAGAGTCCACCATCAAATTTGCTAGGCCTTGTCCGTTGATTAATTTTGTGGGCTTAATCTCCAAATAATACTCTAGCAGGGTTGCAATCCATTTTCCCCTATGACCTTCTAGATCATTCTATGTGAGTACTTCTTTAACAACATCATTTGGCACATAAGTGATGACATGGGAATGTAAAATATACAATCTGAAATCCTTCAATGCTTTGACTAAAGCTAAACCTTTTTTCTTAATGATATTGTACTTTAAAGCAACATCTCTTATTGTTATGCTAAAGAAAGCAATAGTTTGTTCTGTATTTTGATTTTTATTTTGCATTAAAACAACAACAAGTGTATGCTCTGAAGAAAATGAGAAAATTATAAAATCAAGTGTATAGTCTAGGCTAATGAGAATGGGAGCATGAGATAGAGCTAACTTGACTTGATTAAATGCCTTTTGCTTCCTCAAACCATTTTACTTCGGTATCTTTCTTCAACATATCAGTAATCTGCCTCAAATTTTCAGCAATATTGGGAACAAATCTTCTCAGAAAGTTAATTTTACCATTGAAAGATTGAATCTCCTTTTTTCTCCTGGGATAATCTAAGTTCTGAATTGCTTCAATCCTTGAAGGATCTACTCTTATGCCATATTTAGATATAATATTCCCCAACAATTTACTTTATTCCATAGCAAAGAGGCTCTTCTTTGGATTTAATGAAATACTAAACTTTCCGCACTTTTGAAAGGCTGTCTTTAAATACTGCAAATGGTGTTCATCTATCTTTGAGAAAAAAATGGTATCATCAAGGTAAATAACCAAAAACAGATAATTTTGATTGGAAAAAGAAATATCCATTGCTCTTTGAAAAGTTTCCCCTGCATTCTTTAAATCAAAAGGCATTTTGGCATACATGAAAGTACCCCAAGATGTGGTGAAAGCTCTCTTTTATTGATCATTTGGGTCAACAAGAACCTGATTGTATCCTGAATATCCATCCAACAAAGAAAGTATGGATGATCCAAATACCCTTTGCAGAATATGATCCATTTTTGGTAGTGGATAATTGTCTTTTAAGGACACTTTGTTCATATTTCGAAATCAATGCACAAACTAATTTCTCATGTCTTCTTTCTCACAGATACTAGATTAGACATCCAGTCAGAGAAACAAGTAGGAACTAATGTTCCAGTAGCGAACAACCTGTTTACTTCCTTCTAAATTGAAGGCAACAATTTTGGATTCATCCTTCTAAGATTTTGGCGAAATGGTTTTTGATATGGCTTCAAAGGAATAGTGTGCTGAATTATGATTTTATCACAGACCTTCAAATTTGAATATTCCCAAGAAAATACAACTGGAAATTGAGACATATGTACTTCATACTTAGCTTTCATTTTTGGACTCAGGGATTTTGAAATCTGCACCATCTTTGGATTTTCTGAGGTGCCAATATTTAAATATTCCACTCCTACCCTTGTTGGTGACATAGTAGGTTTCCTTGCAACATCATCTTGGTCAAAACGTTATTCCAAAGGTACTAAACATCTTGGAATAGAATTATCCTTAAGTTGTAGTACTTGCATCTATGTAGCATGAATTTCCTAGTCATCTATTTGGGCATTAATGAATTCTTCTTCTGTCTACAAGAAGTTATTGATTTTCTCATCATTTTGAAACACTTGACAATATTGAACATTGTCTGGGATAGCAAGGTGATGTTTGAAATTTATTTCATATTTTTTATTTGGATACAGAGGAATTTTGAACATACTAGCAGAAGTAGCTAGAGAATCAACAATATCATTGTTTTTTTAGGAATTAATGACAGAGTATATTCAAGAAATGTTTTAAGGATATATAGAACTGAATTTCTGTAAGCTCTCATTCTGGGATGTTTTTCTTGGTATTCTCAGAGTCACCATATACATAAATTTTCTTTGCACCAAGCTTTTTCAAAAATTTTAGGCCAACAATTAAGGCTTCATATTCAGCTTCATTATTTGTGCAGCCAAATGCTAGTTTATAAGAAGACATTCTAAAATTTGGAGGGATATCCAATCATTGATTAATTGGGCCGTGAATCCATATTCCAATACCAACACCTTCTTTTCCCATGGCTCCATTAAAATCCATAGTCCAAAGACTATTTTCTTCATCTGGAAGGTGTAAATCAAATGGATGATTTTTGTTTTCTCTTTGAGATACCTCTACTGTATTCAAAATTTATGTTTTTTCTACTATTTTTTTATTTTCTTCTTGAGGAGATGTCTTCAATTCCAAACTGTTTGGCATTGTCTTACAAAATTATGTCTCTGCCAATTCTAAAACAAAATTTGATTTTTTTGGATTTTCTGATTTTTCTTCAATTAAAAGGTCTGAAGATGCTGAGAATTCTTCATTGAATAAAATAAAATATTCTAGGTCTGTATGTACAACATGAATGGGGTGATTGTTAGGCTTTTCTCTTGTATTTATAATATACTTCATCTTACTCTCTCTGTAAAGTTTCCTGAATTATCCAAAGATAGGAATTGTTTGCATATGAAAAATCAAGATGTAATGTTCCTCTAAGATTTTCTCCCCATGATCTAGAAAGTAGCATTCCATACCTAGGTGGAATATCAGCCACAAAAACATCCATAAGGACATTCTTTGCTAGAATTTGTTTTAATGAGACCACTAAATCCTTGATAATACCAAGACATTTCACCCTCCTTGAATCAAATGAATAGAGGTCATGATAAAGTTTTGTGATGTCTAGTCCTAATTTGTCCATAATGGATTTAGGCATAAGGTTGTGGGATGCTCTAGAGTCAAGCATTGCATTATGAAGAATTAAATCATGGATCTTGAGACTTAATTAAAAAGATGGAACTTCACTATCTTCTGATTTTCCATCAACAACAGGACCAAAAAGAAGCTCGGGATGATCATCACTCAAGTTAACCATATCAGATGTTTGATCAACTCTAAGCAACTTAGTAACTTGAAAATTCTATTGATCATTCTTCATTATCTCAGTTAGAGTAATATAAAACTTCATTTTATCAATTTCATTTTCAAGGGAAAAATGAGCAAGATGTTTATCTACCTCTTTTAGTGATGTTTCTTTCCTTTCAGGCAGTTCTTTGGACGAATAATCTTTCTTTTGTCCTCCTTCTTGAAATTCTTGATATTTTCTTTGATTGCTGGTGGATGCTTCATTAGCTTTAGGAGAAGCAGAAGTAGCAAATTCTTTTTCTTTGCTTCTATTTGGTGCAACAACTTCTTTTTGCTGAGTATTGGTTTGAGAGATTTGCTTCTTTTGATTGGAAACTAGAGGAACATTTCTACTCCTCAAACCATACTGCCTTTGAACTTGGGTAAGGGAATTTTGATATCCTCTCTGAACATTAAGTATTCATTTGACATGGCATATTTTTTATCTTCTAATGCACAAAATTCTGCAGAATATTGATCTTCTTCAATGAGGAAGAAAGGTTGTTGATTTTCCTCAAATTAATGTTTTTCTCCAGAAATTTCTTCTTCGTCATATTCATTAAGGCCTTCCGTATAATTTTGTTGGAATGGTGTCTAAACTTGATGTTGACTTTGTGGATCTTGACCCCTATGTTCCCTTTGTTTAATCCTGTATTAGGGTTGCTGATTTTGACCCTTGAAATTGGGATTTATTATAGAAGGTTTAGCTTGTCGATTAGTACTGGACATCTTATCCATCATTTTCTCCATGGCTTTAATTAAAGTATCAATTTTTCCTTCTGATGAAGTGGATTTTTCTTCTTTTATTGTGACTCTTTTCTCTGTTTTGACCTTAGACTTTTTAATAATCAGATTTTCTTCTACACTCACTACATTTTTTTGCATTCGTTCCAAAGTTGATGGGTTTCTCTCCCTCAGCTGATAGGCCAGGTCAGGGTCAAAACCATCAGGATAATGGAGTAAAGAAAGGCATAGGTGTTAGCTCCCTGTAATTTGCAAGATTTTCAAAGTCAAACTGCAGAGAGAACACTATTTCAACCACTTTGGGATTCTAGGATCTAGCCCTCCTGAATCCGGAGAGGGATCTCTCCAATAAGTGCAAAGATTGATTTATCTTTAAGGCTTTTGGGTAATGATATTAGGCTAGTTATGGAGTCCGAGGGTTTTTGTTTGTTTTGGATGGTTGAGCATGATTATTATTTGAGTGGAAAGTTCTAAATGGAAAGAGTTTCAAAGGTATGAAGTTGCAAGCAATTAGAACAAGCTTTGGCTAAAAAGATATATATAATGTTGGTTTTTAGTCCATTGGGCTATGGAGTCATAATAGGGATTTTAATTGGGCAAAAATTCAAGAGTGATCCAAGGGGAAAGTCATCTATATCACAATATATTTGAGATAAAATGATGGAATGGAAACAATAAAAGTGTTGGAGGGGTGGAAACTGATAATAATTTCAACAAGGATTTATAGTCAGTCCAAACAAGAAAAAGCCTTCAAGCAACTGTTTAAAACCAACCAAAGGGCATGGCTCACCATAAATCTCTTTGGACAAGATCATATTAAATCAAACTCAAGAGACAAAAAATCTAGTAATCCTCATAATTACTTTCAGAAAGGATGAAGAACACATAAGAGACACAAAATTGAACTTAAGATCAGATAAGGTACTTTTAAACCTAGTCTGCTTTTAGCAAACACTTAGGGAAATTTTCAGAATTTCCTTTGGAGAAAAGAAGCTAGAAAACAGGGCTCACCATCACTTTTCTAGTCTAACTTTAATAAGCAAATAATGAAAATAACATTCAAGAATAATTTTTAAAGCAAACATCAGGACGAGGGAACGCCAACATTCCTAACTGCTTAAACTATATTGAATCATTCTTAAATAAACAAATTAGAGGAAAACATTGAGATAAAGCTTATCAGTCAGAGAAGAGTATTGTAAACAGTAAGTCCTAAATCTATGCTTGATGTTCTTTATCAGAGAATAATGGACAATATGGCATACGTGAAAGGAAAAACAATTACAAAGAAAGAAGCACTTCACCAGTGATATAGACCAGGATCCCAAGAAACATCTTGTATATTGAAGTCAAATCAGTTATAATCTTCAAGTCCAATGTTTCAGTTCAACAATCATCTTCACTTCTCAGCCTAACTTATCTTATCACAAACAGAGCTTCAAGAGCCTTTGAACACTATATACAAGTAGAAGTTTCGAGCACAAGTATATTTCAAAGTTCAGCAACCAACGTTTACAATGAACTCCTCAATAAGATTTTATAGAAGGATGAGGAGGTCGAAAGAGAAAATATCTAAGGGTTCAATTAATAAATATTTAGTACTTCTCGGCCTTTGAGGGGCTCAATGGAGAAGTTTACAAATATTTTCCTTGTATTAATTGGTTTAAATTAAGTATTTAAGCTCGGTGGGATGATTTTGTTGACTTTAAGGCTCTGTGACATCTCTGTAGTAACTCAGCAGATATTTAGCAATAAGTTCTTCAGCTGAATTAAATGTTGGGTTGTCATGAGGCAAATATCCTTTGTTCTGGTCATTACTCAGCCCTCTGTTGAATGCTTTGAGGCTATAGGTGTCTTTAGGTAGCTGAGAGGAATAAATTAGCCTCTGATGTGGCAGTGGAGGCATCCTCTGTCTGAGAAATATTTTGATTTTCTTTAACTATGTTTAATTCAATGGATTAGGCTTTTGATTTTCGATCTTAGCCATAATCCACCCAATCTGTGTAATTAATCTTTAATTCTTCAGTTCTGGTTTGTTTGGGTCTTCAACACTGATACTCTTTGTTTGAATCATGCTTCACTGTGTCTTGTTGATGTGCAGGTGATATAGGGTTCATATGGCATCAATACTCATGATGTTTTGACGAAAAATGGTGGTCGAACCCTGTAGATGGATACTCTTTAATGAATGAAGACTAAAAGGATCGTCATCCTCGGATTTCACTTTTCTATTAAAATATTTTGATAAAATATTTAAAACCTGCATAAACCAAAAAATAGTTATGAAATCCTGCGTTATTGGGTAAAACTGCTTTAGAGGTCGTGGTTAGGGGCAAGTGGTAGAGAGATTAAGTTAGATCCGTTGATCTAGCAAAGATCAACGGTGGGGATTAGTCGTGAATATACCAAGAGAATGAGTCACTTTATAATAATATAGGCTCAAAATGAGAAGAAATACAAAGAAAATAGGTTAAAATATCCTTTGGTAGAGGAAAACCATTGAAATGGAATTCGGGGTTTCCGAATGGTCGTGCGCCATTACATCAGATTTGGCCTCGAGATCAATGACTGAGATCTCTCGTTGAAAACCTTTGGATTATGGCGAAGGGCGATAGTGTAATGAGAGATTGAACACGAGCCGTTGATCTGCAGAGATCAACGGTGGAGGAAGAACGTGATAGATCGTAGTGCAAATGGGGAAGGGTGGTTTCGGGAGAGAAAACCGGCAGTATCGCGCGATGAAAAGGTGGGTAGGCGGTATTGCCTTTTCGAACGCAATATGTGTTCCCACCTGACATGTGGCATTTCAAAACAACTTATATCGTGCAATTTTTTGGAATTAACGCCCGTACTTAAAGTAATGCGAAAATTCATATCAGTCGTAAGATCTGAGTCGTCAGATCAAATGGTGGGGAGTGAGCGCGATATCGACTAGATGTGCAGTGGATAGGAGACAGGGTGGTTTTATTACGGACCGTCCGATCAGGGGATCGACGACGGAGATCAGATTTGGAGGGAGGTAGGACCCATAAGGGTCGGGCCCATCGGGGTTAATATAGGTCGTTAGATGTAAAGGATCAATGGTCAGGATTGAAACTGGGGATAGTAAAAAAAATTACATAGTGGAGAAAAAGATTAATATGGGTCGTTGATCTGCAGAGATCAATGGTTGTGATTTGTCGGAAAAAAATTATAGAGCGGGGCTGCATGTTTTTAACCAAAGTTGGGAGGATTGATTTGGACCGTTGGATGTTGACACGTAGATGGCCCAGATGCAATCGGGGCTTTGCGATCGGAGGAGGCAATGAATAGAGGAGTGTCGATGCGATTGACTTTGGACCATCGATCTGCATATCAGATCGACGGCGGAGAACTCATCGGGGAGTGACCAATCGGGGGTGGCATAAAATATTACAATGCGCCAATGGAAATCTCCGATGCGATACAACACTGGCCATCGGATTGGCCCAATATCAACGACGAAGAAGGGCTCCGACCAATGAACGAGCGAGACTACTTTACAATATAAAAAAGGCGAAAATTTATTTAAAAAAAGGGTTCGGTGACTAAGGGGCGGAATATATATAAAGCTGGCGCCCGTCTGCGGGGCCTTTGGATGTATGAAGAGCAAAAGGCCTGGGGCTTATATATAGAAAGGGCCAATCGGGATCGGGACTTCAGAGTGGGCTTTTCAATCTACCCATTTAACAGATCTCCGATAGTTTACCATTGATCGACTCATAAGATCAACTATTCTTCTTATATAATAACATGAACCGGCGGGTTTAGACCAAAACTTAGGGTAATGGGTTTTTATGCATTTACAAAGGAAAAATTCGATCGGGATGGGTTTATTAACAAATTTTAGGACCCGATTGCGGGTTCTGAGGTTATATGAAGAAACAATAAGATCGGGGGTTTATAAACAAAGGGCTAATCGCATCGGAGGTTTCACCATAAGAAATAGACTTGTGCGCTCCGTTTCTCCGATGCGATAAGCACCGAAAGGATTTAGCGCTTGGTTCCAGTGCCAAGGCATATGGTGGGGAAGTGGTTTAGGACTTAGCCCAAAGGGGCTTAAGTCCATAGTAAAAAACACTTATTTTTTATGAATTTTTTCAAAGTTTTTGATGGATTTGGGGGTTTCGGCAAAGTTTAAAAATGAGTTTTAAACTTTGTAAAAGGATTTTCATGAAGGGAAGAAGGGAAATCATGAAAAATAGAGGAATTTCATGGGGGGAAAATGGAATAAAATGAAGGTTATTTTTTGAGTGCAGAAGGGGAATAAATGGGATTTTGCAGCAGTCTTTTCTCTATGAAAATAGCATATTTTCAACATTTCGAAAGGGAAATAGCAGTGAAGGTTAAACAAAGGGCGTGATGTCTTCATGAGTCTTCAAGAGATAACATTTTTAGCAATAAAAATTGTTTCTTGAAGACTCAAAAAATGATTTAGCCACCTTTTGATATAACAAATTTTATAGGTGGCTAATAGTGGCTCTACTTGGGGATGGTGCCTTCATGAAGGCATCAAGAACTTTAGACTTGCATTCTCTGGGGGGCTGATCAGTGCCTCATCCATTGGGATGCAACTTTCTTTACTTGGATGTTCTTATTTTGCTCTGAAAAATGTTAACAACCATGAAAAATAATGGATTTTCATCAACAAGCTTTCTACCTACCCAATCCTACTGATCTAACATTTTTTCTTCTTTTAGAGTGCACTTGGATTGGAAAAATCTCTACAAAATTTTATTCTTTTGAAAGCAAAAAATCTAATCTATTTCTACTTCTTATTTCTCCATGAACTCAGATTAAACAGTTGAGTTCATACGATTCTCTAACTAATCCACTATCTGTTAGGATTAAACAGACTAACAGATTTTATTTTCTAATTTCTAAAACAGAAATTTAAAAGCATATAAGTCAGGTTTGAACAATCTAGCTTGTTGCTGATCTATGGCATGAAAAATAAGCTGCACATAGATATTATTTTGCAGAAAATTAAAACAAAATGGAAGGCTTAAGATCTGAAAGTTCAAAGCACGACCTTCATCTTTTTTCAGCTCTGTTTTTACTTCTGTTTGAGTTGTTCTTTCTTTGTTATCTGTTTCAGATTTTAGGCTGATTAGAACAAATGTTCCTGTGTTTTTGACTCAAGAAATAAACATATTTGAGTCATTTCTCTTTTGAAAACTAAGGTTCAGATTTTAAGCTTGTTTGAACCTTTAATTTCTAACATAATCTATCTAACTGATAAGCCAAGATTAAGCTGTTTTGAAATCAAATTCACTAACCTATCAGTAGTCAATTTAAAACTAATTAGTCAATATTAGGCTGTTTGACTAATTAGAAGTGTTTTTTCAGGAGTGGCATTTAAGCTTGCACACTTTCAGAATTTATTTCTCCTTTTGGTATGGGGTTGTACCTTTATTGTTTTTACAAACTGCTGTCTTTTCTTTCTTCTATTGTTTTTGTATTTTTGTTTTCCTAACTGTGAATGCAATGATGGATGAAATATTTATAATGGAAAAAAGATAAAAAGGATTCAAAACATGGCATGGATTAAGAGAAGTAATGTTTGAGCATCTTGCCATTGACAGGACCCCCAAACAGTTATGCCCCATTCAACTCCTGCGAGAAAAAGACATTGTTACCAGCAGCAGAATGAATGAGGTAAGGGCCAAGCCATAAGTTGTCATATTTCCCATGCTTGCCCTTGTCTTCCCTCCTTGAATCCCACTTTAAAACTTTGTCCCCGACATTGAAATTGCTGACCTTTGTTCTTCTATCAAAAATCTTCTTTATGCTATCTTGCTTTTGTAATGCTTTGTTATAAACCTCCTCTCTAATTTGCTGAAGGTGAATAGTCTTATTTATCCTTCTGACCATATCATTATCTTCAGTTTGCAACTCTTGAATCAACTTCATAACTGGCACACCAAGGCTGGTTGGAAAAATTGCATCAGTACCATACACAAGCTAGTAGGGTGACATTCCAATAGATTTCTTCAAAGTCAATCTGTCAGCCCAAAGTGCATGCACTAGCTTTGTGTGCCAAGACTTCTTGTTGTCCTCCAACAGCTTCTTGATTATGTTCACCAAGATTTTGTTTGAGGATTCTGCTAGTCCATTACCTTGAGGGTAATAAGTCGTAGAATGACCCAATGTAATCTGATATTTGTGACAGAATTCAACCATCTTCTTTGGTCCAAATTCAACTTCATTATCAGTGATTATCTTTGTAGGACAGCGAAATCTAGAGAGAATATGGGTCTCAATGAATTTTATGATGATTGAGTCATTGGCCTGCCGAGAAGGGATGGCTTCTATCCAATTGGTGAAGTAGTCTGTAGCAGTGAGAATCCATCTATGTTGGGCAGAGGATGGTGGATGTATTTCTTCTATGAAGTCAAGTTCCCACTATTGAAATGGAGCTTCAACAGTGATTGGGTGCAGAGGTAAGGGTAGCAGCTTCCTTTTGCCTTCAAAAAGTTGGCACTTATGACAGGCCATGATCATCTTATGTACATCAAGAAAGAGAGTGGGCCAATAGTAACCAGCCCTTAGGATTTTGTTGGTTGTTGTCTTCCAGTAGAGGTGGCCTCCACATTCTCCTTCATGGAACTCGTGCTTAACCTTCTCTGCATCATACTCAGGTAAACATTTAAGTAATATTCCACTTGCATTTTTCCAATAAAGACATTTATCTATAATGCAGTAGTTTACAACTTTTAACTTCAAAAACCTTGCCTTTGTTTTTGTCAAACCAGGAGGTGCGTTCAAATTAAGCAAAACATAAAGAATATCAGCATACCAAGAGGAATTCATAAAATGATCTTCAACTATAGGAGTTGAGATTTCCTCTTGTTCATCTAAAGCATTAATCATATTAATATCAAGAACTTCAAAATTGGATTTAGCCATTAATCTAGCTAGACCTTGGCCTTTGATGAGTTTAGTGGGCTTGATCTCTAAATCATATTCAAGAATAACCGCAATCCACTTACCTCTCTTACCATCTGGGTCCTGTGTTAGAATGTCTTTCACAACTGAATTTGGGACAAAGGTAATGGTGTGTGAGTGAAGGATGTATACTTTGAAGTCTTTCAAATCTTTAACCAAAGAAAAAGCTTGTTTTTCCATAATGTTATACTTCAAAGGTGCATCTATAAATGCCTTGCTAAAGAATGCAATAGGCTGCCCTTGTCCTTGTGGATTTTTCTGTAAAAGGACAACATCTATGGCATGTTCTGATGCAAATGAAAAAATATAAAAATATTTTGAAAAATTAGGACTTATTAGAACCGGTGTTTTGGTTAACGCTTGTTTCACCAGCTCAAAGGACTTCTTTGCTTCCAAGGTCCATTTTACCCCTTGCTCCTTTTTCAACATGTTTGTTATATTCCTAAGGAGCTCAGCCAAGTTAGGTATGAACCTTCTCAAGAAATTAATCTTTCCAATGAAATATTGTAGTTCCTTGATGTTTCGAGGATGAGATATTTGCAATATGGCCTCAATCCTCTTTGGATCTATCTTTATACCTTCTTCTGAAATAATGTGCCCAAGAAGTTTACCTTCTTGGAGCCCAAATAGTGTTTTCTTAGGGTTTAAAGATATCCCAAACTTTTTGCATTTCTCGAATACTCTTCTTAAATGTTCTAAATGATCTTCATCTGTTTTTGAAAACACAGTAACATCATCAAGGTAAATAATGATGAAGTAGCCTAATTCTTCTTAGAATGCTATGTCCATGGATCTCTGAAAGGTTTCTCCGGCATTCATTAGACCAAAGGGCATTTTCACATACATGAAAGTGCCCCAAGGCGTAGTAAACGCTGTCTTTAGTTGATCATCAGGGTGGACTAAAATCTGATTGTACCTCGAATAGCCTTCCAGCAAGGAAATTCTTTTAGAACCAACCACCCTTTGTAAGATATGATCCATCTTGGGTAAAGGTTAGTTGTCCTTGAGTGAAGCTTTGTCTAAATATCTAAAGTCTATACAAAGCCTAATCTCTCCTGTTTTCTTCCTAACTAACACCAGATTAGACACCCACTCAGAATATCTAATAGGGACAATAATACCAGCTTCATACATTTTCTTAATCTCCTTTTCAACCAAAGGTAACTGAACAGGGTTTATTCTGCGCAGCTTCTGATTGAATGGATTTTGGTTTCCTTTGAGAGGGATTTTGTGTCGAATTATTTCAGTGTCATAGGATTTCAGATCTTCGTAACTCCACGCAAAAACATCAGAAAATTATTTAAATAGCTCTATGTATTTGAGTTTAATGTGAGCAAGTAAAGTCTCAGACAGTTTGATCATCATTGGTTTTTGTTCAATGCCTATATTACACTCTTCAACTTCAGTCTCTACAGGCTCCAATTTTGGCTGCTTGGCCACATTGTTGAAATCAAACAAATCTTCTAAAGGGGACAAACCCTTCGGCAAACTTTCATCATTAGATTGTAGAGTTTCTAAGTCTTTTGTTTCTATCCCTGCAATCATTTCTTTTTTGTTTTCAGGTTTTCTTGACAACATATTTATATCAGCAAGCTCAGGAGATGGTTCCTCTTCACCAAGAAAATTTTCTTCACTAGGGCAGTCTGTTTCATAATCTAAATCCGAACTGTGAAGTTAAAATTCATTTATGAACTACATGAAGTCTTATATTTGTCAAAAACTTGCCAATATTTATCGTTATCAGGGACAGCCAGTCTAAATTTAATCTGATTTGTACATTCTTTGGTTTCATATGGCGTTAAGCATGTTCTAGCAGCAAAGGCCAAGCTATGGGCCATGATATTCTTTCTTCTTGGGACAAAAATTAATTGGGACTCCTCAAAAGTTTTCAATAGATCCACGACATTGTTTCGATAGGCTCTGAGTCTAGGGTGGTTAGCATTGTATTCGCCGTTGACCTGCCTAATAATTAATTTTGAATCCCCATAAACTTTAATTCTTTTGGCTCCTAATTTTTTCAACAAATGTAAGCCTAAAATCAGGGATTCATATTCCGCTATGTTATTCAAACACTAGAAATTTAATCTACAGGAAAGGATTTCTATGTGTTTATTCTCAGTGTTGCGTATCTAGAACCCTGCACCCGCATTACTCCTAGTGTAGGACCCATCGAAGTACATACTCCACAGAGGACTATTTTCAGGTTCTTTCATTTGATTACTGTCATCTTCAACAAGTGTGCTTTTGGCTCTTTCTTGAATATCAACACTCTGTTGTATTTGTTTTAATTCCTCTGATTTTTCATTGCATTGAGGAATGCTTGTTTGGCTGTCAAGGTTAAAAAATGATGGACGCACGATTTGTAGTTCAAGACCTGTGTTTGGTTTGCTAAAGTTTTCAAATGTAGCAAAATGTTCAGACACTTCTATGTGGATTTCCTCCTCTTCTCTATCGGCCATCAGTTCTATTAGAGTTACTTGTTCAGTTAATGTTTCATCATTAAACAAGATAAAAGAATCAAGGCCTGTATTTACAGAATAAAGAGGAGAGTTTTGCAGTCTGTCTTGACTAGTCACCATGTACTGCATATGGGACTCCCTGTAAAGTCTTCTTGTCTGATTGAACATAGGGATGGTCGCATATGTCATGTCCATCTGCATAGTCCCTTGTAACTTAGCCCCCCAAGACCTAGATAACAACATTCCATACTTTGGGGGCACATCAGCCACAACAATATCCATGACCAAACATTTGGATAGAATTTGGGCTAAGTTAATGCAGAGGTCTTTAATTAAACCTAGACATTTCACTTTGATTGATTCAAAGGAGTAAAGGTCTTTATAAGGTCTGGTGATTTCTAGACCCAGGCTCTCCATTACAGCTTTGGGAATTAAATTGTGAGAGGCCTCGGAATCGTGCATAGCATTGTGCAAAATCTTTTCATGGACATTTAAACTTACATAAAAGGGAGGAATTGGTCCCTCTTAATATCTACCTTCAATATTTGGACCAAAAATAAGCTCAGGTTGGTCATCGTTAAGATTGATTGTGTCATTATTATCTTATATATTTAAAGCCTTCAAAATTTGGGTTGTATATACATTTTGGGCAGCTAACTCAGTAAGGGGAACAGAGATTTTAATTTTGGAAATTTCCTGCTCTAGGCTGAAAGGAATTTGATTCTTTGAAGTGCTTGTCTCAGCCTTATTAACTGCCATTCTGTCAGCAAAGTCCGTTTGCTGATTTGCTCTATTTACATTTGACAAAATTGTTTTCACAGGAGTACCAACTAAGGTATTATTACTACTAAGGTCTGCACTCTGTTTTTTATTGTTTTGAGTGCCTTTCTCTTTACCTTTATCAGAATTTCCAGCCACTGTTTTTTCTTTTTGTTTTATAATTTTGGGTTTGTTTACAGTGCTGTTTTGTGAAGACTTTTCAGAGGTTTTGGTTTTGGGAGTTTCTTGACTGGTTTTACTTCGAAGGTCATATTCTTTTTGAGACTCTATGATGACATTCTCCATGTCTTGATAATAACTTTCATCATCATCTCTTTTGTCATCATAGGGTGTGTATAGACCTGGTTTTCTATCATAGTGAACCTCAAAGTCATCATTATCTACTCCCAGCATGTTGATATCATCTTCCTTTGTTTTCTCATCTGTTTCTTAAACCTCACTCACATATTTTTGATGAAAGGGAGGAGTGATCTGTTGATCATCTTCCCTTGGTCTATTTAGAGGTTGGTTCCTTCTGAAATTTTGATTTTGGTTCTGGTTTCTGTTTTGAGGAGCAGTTTGGTTTTGACTTGCTTGTGCTCTCTCAAGAATGCTCATTTTCTTCATCATCTCCTCCATCATTCTTTCCATATTAGAGCTGGAAGTAGAAGGTGTGGATTCCTCTCTAAAGGACACTCTCTTCTCATTCTTCATTCTTGCTCTTTTCTCCATTAAGTTGACTTCCATAGTAAGAGCCCCTTTTTGCATATCTTCAAGAGTTAGAGGGTCTCTTTCTCTCAGATGATAGGCCATTTCAGGGTCCAACCCTTCAGGAAAATTGTTTAACGCTGAACCTTGTGGTAAATCTAGGGGAAGGGCATTATACACACTATTAAATCTAGTGCAGTAAGCTTGTACACTTTCCCTAGTGTTTCTGTGGAGATTTTTTTAATCAGTATTTGAAGAGGGTTTTTTCTCACTTCCCATTTTTTTAGGAATGTCTGATGGAAGGCTTGGAGATCATTTATAATGTGGGGGGTTAAGCCTTTAAACCATTTTCTTACTTCTTCCCCCAAACTCTGAGCAAATAGTCTAAGTTTGACAGAATCATCATCAATTTCATTTCTGTCAAAGTATTCATTCATTTTATCCACATGTTGTGACACAGTTGTAGCATTACTGGCATCATACAATAGTATTTTGGACTGATAGTCCTGTGGAAGATTGACCAAGGGTATAGGAAGGACTAAGGGAGCATACCATGCTGCCATGATATGTGGTGGGGGTGGATTTACAAGAAGTGGATTAACAATAGGGAAAGTGGGTTGGAGTGGAGTGGTTTGGACAGTGGATGTAGGATGAACAGATGTGGAAGGACCAGGAACAGATTGTTGAGCTGATCTTGGATGAGAGACACCTAAATTGTGAAGGAAATGTAAATCAGGTGGTGTTGTTTCTCTATTACCAATATGCTCACTTGTTTCCAGGGATGAAAGTGAAGACTCTGAATATAGCTGATCTAAATCATCAAGAGACCTGGTTCTAAATGTATTTCTTAAGTCTACTTTTGATTGTTGTAGAGCTGCAATATTTTAAGGAACTCTCAAGGGTGATCTGAAAACAGTTGAAAATTTAATCTTAGGAGACTTCCTAAGGATACTTTCCAGGTTATCAACTATCTCAGGTGGGTTTGGGTCAGGGTAGGCTCTAGTATGAATCTTTCTAGGAGCCACTATGCTGCGTTTTTCAGACCCAAGTTAACAAGAAAAGTTAAACTAGATATGACAATCTTAAAGTGGTTAACTGATCTTTTAAACAAGAAAATTTTGATCCTAAAATCCTTTAATTGAGTTAAAATGATGTTGTAATGATAATGGTTCTTCCCAGTGGAGTCTTAAGGTCGGTTTAGGATTGTGGAGTCTCCAAGTGGAATTTTTTAGCTCTTTTGGAGGTAAAAGGTTTTATGGTCCACCACCATGTTTATTAAATACCAATCTAAAATATTTTTGGGTTTTTCTGAGTTATTTTTCAGTCCTATCGGTTCTTAAGAGTGTCCTAAATCTGTTTCAAAACTTAGCTACGGTTATGAGACAAATACAGTCTACTCTTATGGCTAAACTAGCTGATCTTTCAAGGTTAGATAAACTCTTATGAGAATCCTAGGGTCTGCCTAGTTTGTCACTGATTCAAATCAGTTTCATCATGATTACCATTTTCTTGGTAGTGCTTGAAAGGGCTGCTTTTACTCACTGCACCATGTTCTTAAATCAAGTATTTCTGAGGTCTCAAAGGTACCTAGGCTAAGAAACACTCAAAAATTCCCCAGTGGAGTCGCCAAAGATGTTAGCTGCTGGTGGCTCAACTGGTTAATATACCAAATTTTATTTGAAACAAATTTCTTCAGTGTCCTAAGGTGTTCTTAGACTGTTATCAACCTAGAAATCCCCAGTGGGGTTGCCAGAGATGTTAGCTTCCTATAATTTGAAATATTGGCAAAGTCAAACTACAAAGAGAACACTATTTCAACCACTTTGGGATTCTAGGATCTAGCCCTCCTGAATCCGGAGAGGGATCTCTCCAATAAGTGCAAAGATTGATTTATCTTTAAGGCTTTTGGGTAATGATATTAGGCTAGTTATGAAGTCCGAGTGTTTTTTTTTGTTTTGGATGGTTGAGCTTGATTATTATTTGAGTGGAAAGTTCTAAATGGAAAGAGTTTCAAAGGTATGAAGTTGCAAGCAATCAGAACAAGCTTTGGCTAAAAACATAGATATAATGCTGGATTTTAGTCCATTGGGCTATGGAGTCATAATAGGGCTTTTAATTGGGCAACAATTCAAGAGTGATCCAAGGGGCAAGTCATCTATATCACAAGATCTTTGAGATAAAATGATGGAATGGAAACAATAAAAGTGTTGGAGGGGTGGAAACTGATAATAATTTCAACAAGGATTTATAGTCAGTCCAAACAAGAAAAATCCTTCAAGCAACTGTTTAAAACCAACCAAAGGGCAGGGCTCACCATAAACCTCTTTGGACAAGCTCATATTAAAGAAAACTCAAGAGACAAACAATCCAGTAATCCTCATAATTACTTTCAGAAAGGATGAAGAACACATAAGAGACACAAAATGCAACTTAAGATCAGATAAGGTACTTTTAAACCTAGTCTGCTTTCAGCAAACACTTAGGGAAATTTTCAGAATTGCCTTTGGAGAAAAGAAGCTAGAAAACAGGGCTCACCATCACTTTTCTAGTCTAACTTTAATAAGCAAATAATGAAAATAACATTCAAGAATAATGTTTAAAGCAAACAACAGGACGAGGGAACGCCAGCATTCCTAACTGCTTAAACTGTATTGAATCATTCTTAAATAAGCAAATCAGAGGAAAACATTGAGATAAAGCTTATCAGTCAGAGAAGGGTACTGTAAACAGTAAGTCCTAACTCTATGCTTGATGTTATTTATTAGAGAATAATGGAAAATATGGCATACATGAAAGGAAAAACAATTACAAAGAAAGAAGCACTTCACCAGTGATATAGACCAAGATCCCAAGAAATAGCTTGTATATTGAAGTCAAACCAGTTACAATCTTCAAGTCCAATGTTTCAGTTCAGCAATCATCTTCACTTCTCAGCCTAACTTATCTGATCACAAACAAAGCTTCAAGAGCCTTTGAACACTATTTACAAGTAGAAGTTTCGAGCACAAGTATATTTCAAAGTTTAGAAACCAACATTTACAATGAACTCCTCAATAAGATTTTATATAAGGATGATGAGTTCGAAAGAGAAAATATCTAAGGGTTCAATTAATAAAGATTTAGTATTTCTCGGCCTTTGAGGGGCTCAATGGAGAAGTTTACAGATATTTTCTCTGTATTAATTGGTTTACATTAAGTATTTAAGCTCGGTGGGATGATTTTGTTGACTTTAAGGCTCTATGTCATCTCTGTAGTAACTTAGCATATATTTAGCAATAAGTTCTTCGGATGAATTAACTGTTGGGCTGTCGTGAGGCAAATATCCTCTGTTCTTTTCATTACTTGGCCCTTTGTTGAATGCTTTGAGGCTATAGGTGGCTTTGGGTAGCTGAGAGGAATCAATTAGCCTTTGATGTGGTAGTGGAGGCATCCTCTGTCTGAGAAATATTTTGATTTTATTTAACTATGTTTAAATCAATGGATTAGGCTTTTTATTTTCGATCTTAGCCATAATCCACCCAATCTATGTAATTAATATTTAAATCTTCAGTTCTGGTTCGTTTGGGTCTTCAACACTGATACTCTTTGTTTGAATCATGCTTCACTGTGTCTTGTTGATGTGCAGGTGATACAGGGTCCATATGGCATCAATACTCATGATGTATTGACGGAACGTGGTGGTCGAACCCTATAGATGGATACTCTTTAATGAATGAAGACTCAAAGGATCGTCATCCTCGGCTTTCACTTTTCTATAAAAATATTTTGATAAAATATTTAAAACCTGCATAAACCAAAAAATAGTTATGAAATCCTGCATTATTGGGTAAAGCTGCTTCAGAGGTCGTGGTTAGGGGCAAGTGGTGGAGAGATTAAGTTAGATCTGTCAATCTAGAAAATATCAACGGTGGGGATTAGTCATGAATATACAAAGTGAATGAGTCACTTTATAATAATATAGGCTCAAAATGAGAAGAAATACAAAGAAAATAGGTTAAAATATCCTTTGGCAGAGGAAAAGCATTGAAATGGAATTCGGGGTTTCCGAATGGTTGTGGGCCGTTAGATCAGATTTGGCCCCGAGATCAACGATGGAGATCGCTCATTGAAAACCTTTGGATTATGGCGGAGGGCGATAGTGTAATGAGAGATTGAACACGAGCCGTTGATCTGCAGAGATCAACGGCGGAGGAAGAACGCGATAGATCGTAGTGCAAATGGTGAAGGGTGGTTTTGGGAGAGAAAACCGGCAGTATCGTGCGATGAAAAGGCGGGTAGGCGGTATTGCCTTTTCGAACGCGATATGCATTCCCGCCCGACATGTGGCATTTCAAAACAGCTTATATCGCGCAATTTTGGGGGATTAACGCCTATGCTTAAAGATATGAGTCATCAGATCAAACGGTGGGGAGTGAGCACGATATTGACTAGATGTGCGACGGATAGGAGACAGGGTGGTTTTATTACGGACCGTCCAATCAGGGGATTGACGACGAAGATCAGATCTGGAGGGAGGCAGGACCCACAGGGGTCGGGCCCGTCGGGGTTAATATAGGCCGTTAGATGTAAAGGATCAACGGTCAGGATTGAAACTGGGGATAATAAACAAATTTACAAAGCGGAGAAAAAGATTAATATGGGTCGTTGATCTGTAGAGATCAAAGGTTGTGATTTGTCGGAAAAACATTATAGAGCGGGGGTGCATGTTTTTAACCAAATTTTGGAGGATTGATCTGGACTGTCGGATGTTGACATGTGGACAGCCCAGATTGAATTGGGGCTTCGCGATCGGAGGAGGAAATGGATAGAGGAGCGTCGATGCGATTGACTTTGGACCGTCAATCTACAAATCAGATCGACGGTGGAGAACTCATCGGGGAGTGACCAATCGGGGGTGGCATAAAATATTACAATGCGCCAATGGAAATCTCCGATGCGATACAGCGCTGGCCATCGGATTGGCCCAAGATCAATGACGGAGAAGGGCTCCGACCAATGAATGAGTGGGACTACTTTATAATATAAAAAAGGCAGAAATTTATTAAAAACAAAGGTTCGGTGGCTAAGGGGCGGAATATATATAAGGCTGGCGCCCGTCTGCGGGGCCTTTGGATGTATGGAGAGCAAAAGGCCCGGGGCTTATATATAGAAAGGGCCAATCGAGATTGAGACTTCGGAGTGGGCTTTTCAATCTACCCATTTAATAGATCTCCGATGCGAGATTCTGTTTACCATTGATTGGCTCATAAGATCAATGGTTCTTCTTATATAATAACATGAACTGGTGGGTTTAGACCAAAACTTAGGGTAATGGGTTTTTATGCATTTACAAAGGAAAAATTCGATCAGGATGGGTTTATTAACAAAGTTTAGGACCCGATTGCAGGTTCTGAGGTTATATGAAGTAGCAATAATATCGGGGGTTTATAAACAAAGGGCTAATCGCATTGAAGGTTTCACCATAAGAAATAGACTTGTGCGCTCCATTTCTCCGATGCGATAAGCGCCGAAAGGATTTAGTGCTTGGTTCCAGCACCAAGACATATGGTGGGGAAGTGGTTTAGGACTTAGCCCAAACGGGCTTAAGTCCATAGTAAAAAACACTTATTTTTTATGAATTTTTTCGAAGTTTTTGATGGATTTGGGGGTTTCGGCAAAGTATAAAAATGAGTTTTAAACTTTGTAAAATGATTTTCATGAAGGGAAGAAAGGAAATCATGAAAAATAGAGGAATTTCATGGGGGAAAAAGGGAATAAAAGGAAGGTTAGTTTTTGAGTGGAGGAGGGGAGTAAATGGGATTTTGCAGCAGTCTTTTCTCTATGAAAATAACAGATTTTCAACATTTCGAAAGGGAAACAACAGTGAAGGTTAAACAAAGGGCATGATGTCTTCATGAGTCTTCAAGAGATAAAAATTTTAGCAATAAAACTTGTTTCTTGAAGACTCAAAAAATGATTTAGCCACCTTTTGATATAACAAATTTTATAGGTGGCTAACAATAGGGGTGGCTTAATATTATAAGGAATTGAATGATATATATTATTAAATCTAGCTATGAATTCTTGGACATAATCATTTGCATTCTTTTTTAGTGCATTATATTAAGCTAGGATTTTTAGTGGATTTTCCTTCTCTTCCCATTTTTCCATGAATAAGTCAATTATCTATTGTGAGGTACCTATTGTACTAGCTCAAAGAGAGTGAAACCATTGATTTACTTCTCCAGAAAACTCTGAGCAATAATACGCATATTAGCATCATCATTGTCTATTTCTTCAAGGTCTATAAAATCAATTACTTTTGCCACATGTTGATAGGCTGTGATTTTTGATGTTCCATCAAAGAGAGGCAACCTATGACCATAATTTTGAGGTAGAATAGTAAGTTGACCTAGTAGAATCAATGGAGAAAATCTGGCCATGATTAATGGAGGAGGTGGTGGAGGTGTGAATTCTGATGTAGATTGAATAAAATTTTGCAAAGGTAAATATGGAATGAAAGGAGGAACAAATGATGTAGTTGTATGAGATGGTGAGGTAAAATATGTACCAAAATATTGTTGCTAATATTGAAAATAGGCCTTTTCAGAGGTTTCTTGAAATTTATCTACTAAGCCTTTAAGTTTTTGGAAATTGGACCAAACTTCATTATCATTTTCAGACTTAAAGGTTTCAGAATATGGTGTAAAAGACTCAAAATAAAAACGGTCAAAAGTAGCTTCTAAGAGAAAAGTTTCAGACTTGGTTCTAATTAAAGATTTTTCAGATTGTGGAGAGAAAGCTAAATCTTCTTAGACAGAACTCGTAGGCAGGGAATTTGATTTAATTAGTGGAGGAAAAAATCTTCTTGACTGTCGAGACTTAGGCTTTTATTTTCTCCAAATACTTTCAGGATTGTATACCAGTGGTGATGGATTAGGGTCAAGGTTTGACTTGGTATATATTTTAGGAGCCAACTTAAGATTTGAATTATATATGTTGGCTCAAGTTTTTGATTTCAGCCTGTTCTAGAAATCTTTCCCAAGGAATATTTAACAATCATTCCTCGACAACAATGCCCGAAATTTTATCACTCTCCCCAACTTCCCAGGCTGAAATAGGAGTGAAGAAAGGTAACCACAAAACAACTTTTAGCTAGGTAGCTAGCCCTGCCTATCCAGAGAGGGCTCTCTCTATGTCAATTTTTAAATATTCAATTGTAGGTTGAGTACCATATTTTAGGCTATACATAAGTTAATATGTTTTAAAATTTGTTTAATGATTTGTTTGCTGGACAAGAAATTATGATCAGTGAAACTAAAACTAATTTCAAAGACTGAATTGCAGATAACAGAATAAGGCAAGATAGGAAAACTATTTGAGCATAATTAATTTGTCGTTAGTGTATACTGGTAGAAAAAGGCAGGAGGTTTGAATGAGAATTTTACTGAATTCATTCATCAGAAGAAAAAAAAAATGTATAAATCTTAATAAACAGAACATATAACTGATCTTTGTTTATAAAATGATAAGATTTTTACACATAAATTGAAATGTAAATGAAATAATAGAGAAAGGCACAATGCTCAAAAGAAATACCACATGAATCTCACAAAATTGTTGCAACTCCTTTGATTTCATTAGTAATAGGTCCACAGTAATACACAGAGTCTCAAAAAATCGAGTATCCAACAACAATACTTCGTACAATGAAGTATTTATAGAAAAGAAAAATCAAAACAGTTACATTAAAGGCTATCATAACAGATAGCGCTTTATTTTCTAACTAAATTCTAACTGCAATCATGGAAATAACTTTGATTTTGTTGTGGCGGCATTACTCTAACTGAAAACTGTTGCTGAAGGAGATAATTGCGGAATGTGCTGGCTGTCAGCTGACTGATGATCTGACAGAGTTTGAATTTTCTGCTTTTACTAATTACCCTTGAAATTCATACATCTTTTCTCGGCGCTCTTCATTTGGGATGGCCAATTCCATTACCTTACGGTAAAATTCATTTGCTTCAGCGTATTTAGCAAAGGTGGGCCTCACCACAAAAACATGTTTGATCTCATACTAAATATAAATGTCATTACTCAAGGTTCCCTTTAGTGCCCTTCCTGTCAATATGCCTTCGATATTTGAAAACTTGGCAGTATCTCTGGAAATTTCCTTCAGTCTTCTCCAATAATCCTCTTTGGTCATCAATTTATCATTAATCACAAGCAGAGAATGCAACCCTTTATTTGTCAGAGGCTCTATTCTGCTGAAAAATCTCTGAACAGTGACCTCCAGACTATGACACTTTTCCTCAAGTTGAAGAATCAAATTCTTCTTTGTGAGCACCTTCTTCACTTTTAGGATGGTTTATGTTCTATCATCTATACCCAAATCATCCAGCTCATACATGTTCTTTGCATTCAGAAACATGATGATTTTGTTTGCTATAGCAGGCTTGTCTCCCACTTATGCTTTGATTGTCGTAATAGCCTCATTTGGTTTCTGTATCAGCTCATTTTGCTCAAATATGATTTGTATACTTGGCCAAATCTCATTTAAAGATTCCATGATGTCTGCCCAAATTATCTCTTTTACTTGGCCCAGAGTATTTCCAATGGCTGATTCATTTTTCTCTTTCTACAACCTCTAAATTCACTTTTTGACTCTCTGTGCTTCAGCTGCATGTGAACTTTCAACATTAGATTTCTAAAATTGCAATAGTTTTACCTGATCCTGCAATTTATTTATCTCCTCTTCTTGAATGGACATATTCTGAATTGCTTTGGTGAGCTTCTCAGCTCCATCTGTAGTACTTGCTATAGAAGGTGTGGCTATAGGGATGACTGCAAGGGGCACTACTTCTAAAGGAACCTTTGATGATTTTGCTGCTAGTTATTTTTCCTTGTCATTTTTTCTAACTCTGATTCCATTTTCTTTATTTGAGCATTCTACTCCATATAAATTTCATCATTTTTGTCTTCTAAGTTTTAGTCTATTCAATATATTTTTCCAAAGGATCTTCTATGGCTGGAATTTTCAATTGTTTCCTCAATGCTGCTATGTCAACATTTTTCTTCTTGATAATTTCTTATATTGCATTGACATTGGATGGATCATACCCAATTTTAATCACCAATTTTTTCAGAGTTTTGATTCTTGCGTCCTTTGCAAATAAAGACACCTTCTCCATTTTCAGTTGTGATTGCACATTATCCAATGAAACCTGCAGTTTTGATAAACTCATAGCAATATTAGTGTGAGTTGATGAAATAATCTCACTAGTTTTCTTGTGTAACTCCATTTGATCTATTGGATGTATCTCTTTTGTATCAAACTCAAATGTAGCCCTTTTATAATCTGATTCTAACTTTGGCTGTGGAATTTGTGCTTGAAGAAAAGGAAAGTGCATTTTTCCCTTTTCTAAATCAAAGGCTGAGAGAAACCTTCTCTGAGAGCTGGGAGTTTGCTTCCAAAACTAGTTGTATGTATTGGTCTTTAACATTTCATTCTTTAACTTTATCTCTTTGAAGGTGTCAAATACAGTCTTTTCCTTTTCCCGTGTAGCAACTATACTAGTCTGAATGGATTTCTGTTGATCTTGAGAAGCTGTTGATTGCTGATCTTTAGAAACTATTGAAGTAGTAGGAGTAGTAGAATTACTTTGATCACCTGCCTGTGTGGAAGGAGGTGTCTCTTTAGTAATGATAATTACTTCTTTCTCTGACTCCTTGCTAGGATTGACCTTAGGATTAAGCTTTGTCTTCTTCCTGTAATGAGTTTTAAACTCTTTGCTGGATGAATCAGTCTTTGGAGATGACTAATATTCTCTAACTCTTTTCCCTACTCTTTCCTATGCAATATGAGTCTATAATGTTGATGTAGACAATGTTTGTTCTTCAGCCTCCTGTAAAGTACCTTCAATCCATTCAAGATGATTCATGTATTTTTCATTCTCTGGTCTAAGTGTATGAAAATATGGTGTAGATTTATTCTCTACCCTCGATTTAGAAATGACACCAACTAGATCATAAGACCATGTGAAACTGAGATTAAACTGCATCTCTTTCAACAATTTATCTGCTTCCTCCCCTACTGTCCTGCTATTACATATAAAAGGTCCTATCTATGTTTTGATTTTGAATTGTGATTTATTTTTAGTAGAGACAAAATGAACTTCATCAACATTGAGCATTTTCCTAATGTACTCCAATGCAAAAATCCTCATGGGGAGGAATTTTGGCAACTTGTAAGGGGGAAGATCACAACCATAAACTCTAAGTTTTGTATAATTTTGATAAAGATACCAATCCCTTGTTTTGGCTTGATCTGATAGTTGGAATACCTTTCTAATTTCTTCACTAATCCTGGGCTCTGTAGTGCTATTGGGTAAACTAACTGCTGGCAGAAGAAACAATTCCACAAACTGTTTATATGAATAATTTTTTTTTCCTTCATGACTAATGAAGTCCAGAAAATGATTGACTGTTGATTTCCTTCCTCATCCAATTCCTGTAAGGAAAACTTAAATTTTTCTCCCAGAGAATATAATAACAAGTAAACTAACACATAGGCATACTTGAAGACCTCTTCAGTTGGAAATTTAACCAACTGCTCATGGATAGAATTTGTAATAAGTTGACTGAAGTTGAAAATGATGTAGGGTTTGGAATCTGTGGGTTGAATATAGACATGTATCCTATGATGGATTCATCTACCCATTGGTCTGAATAATAACAAAAAAGGTAGGAAATAACTGTGATGATTTGTTTGGACCTTTCAGGGAAAATGGATGATGGAAATGGAGGGTTTTTCTTGGGTAATGGATCATTTTCAGTCATAAATATCTCAAGAGTTTGAGCTCTCTTTGCAAAATATAACTTCTAATATATTTCAATCAAGGATTCTTGGGAAAATGGTGTGGAATTCTCTATGGTTGGGGCTTGCATCATTTTTTCAATAGTTTGGGAAATGATGGTCACTAAAATCTCTCCTGTAGGAGAAATAATAACTATATGGTTTGGCATATTCTAACAAATTCTGGAGTACTATGGGTATGAGGAAAGATAAAATGTGGAATATTAGAATCCCATAGTCCTATATCATCATATTTATCTAAGAATTTATCTTCTAACCAACAGTATAATTCAAATAACTCAAGTTCACAGAGGGTTTCATGGATTTTATGGTCTTTGTCTGCTAAGGGTATGTGATGAAAGTCAATTGGAGGGTGTAATAGAAAACTTACTTATTCTTCTGGTCTTTTGTTCTTGGGAGGCATGATTGACTCTATTGTAATGGCGGAAACTTTGATGAAAAATAGAGGTCAAGAATGAGGAGAAGCTCTGAAAATTGAAATAATGTGAACAATTGCAAAGGAAAGCTTGAAACAGTGGCAAGGTTGATCTCTAGAATTTTTGTCAATAACTATGAATTTTTAATCCTTTGCTGAACATATCGAAAAGCAGAATAAAAGTTGAAAGCAGGTGTTTAGTGATGAATTTATGGATAATTGATTTAATTCCCGTTTGAAAAGGGCGCGGGTACATTTCCTGATGGTTAGCAATTAAATTAGCTGGCTAACGATTATGGAAAGGCTTGAATTAACTTGATTGGATAGTCCATAGTCCACATTGGCATGACATGACTGACAAGAGAACTAATGGTTTCAACCGAAGGGTAAGCGGGATTTTGGAGGGGTAGCTTGGCGGTAAGTGGTTTCATGCACCGGGGGGGGGGGGGTGTTGCAAAATTGTATGGTTTTGACACGTAGCAGTGGGGTCGGGCTTTAAAACCACCCTTTTCGGACACCCCTCGACGTTAAGTTTTAGACAATGAGGGAGGGCCAAAGTTGCATGTGGGCTATCGGATTAGACTGTGACAGGATAGATGAATGTGTTAGGTCCCTATATTACTATTATAGTCCCTTATTGTTGTTAGTTTAAACCCCTTATTGTTATTTTTATACCCCTGTAACCCCAATATTATTATTATTATTATGCCCTTACATTATTATTGTTAGGTCGGCCAGAATTATATTGTGATCCCATGGACTCCTATATATAGAAGGAGGTTTTTTAATTTGTATCGTCCAAGAATTTTTCATTTATTTAATGTAAAGGAGGTTTCCCCCTCGAATTTTCTTATTTCTAAGGCGTTGATATCTCCCTTCTTCTATTTTTGGAGCTAGTTTCATAACATTTGGTATTAGAGCTTTGGATTCTAGGGTTTCGCTACTCCAAACATGTCATTGTGGAATTTTCACTATATTTTTTTTATATGAAGGTTCAGAAGATTAAGTTTTTATCAGATGAATTTGAAATCTTGAGGAACTTCCTGTAAAAATTTCAGATCTTGGTTCGCAATATTTTCGGAGATATGGTCTGTGGAAGTTAGGGTTTTTTCAGGCTCCCGAATTTCATCTCAAAGAGGTGATCGTGGAAAAATCGTCATAAATCTCTCTCTAAGCATCAGATTGGAATTCTGTAAAAAGTGGCCGCAAGTACACATACTTTATTTTCCTGTGTATCAATTTCATAGCCTAAGGTGGAAACAATGACACGTGGCACTCCGTACAAGTTAGCTCTACTGAACTAGTCCATAATTAGGTCATTGTGGGAGATTGGGCATAAATTTTCCTTGAAGGATCCAAATCAGGTTAGACCTATGGAATTAGAATGAAGATTTAGAGGACTACTACAGGGCCAAATTTCACATATTGAAGATCCGAAATCACAGAGATAATTCAGTTACAAATTGGAGCTTCTTGTTTCTTCGCGAGTGCATCCATTTTTCCATGTTTCATGCTTAAAGAAGGTTATAGGTGACAAACTTCAAGTTCAAACAATATTACCAGAACTTGATGAGGAAGGAAAAATCATATTGGAACTTGAAGCAGTCACAAAAACAAGAACTTGACACCTACGAAATCGATCAAGTGGAATAACTTACCCACTAAAGATTCTACACGGGAGGATGAGAATTTTATACAGAAGCATCCAGAGCTACTCAAGCATTGAGGACAACACTTTTTTGAAGGAGAGAGGCATGTTAGGTCCCTATATTACTTGTATAGTCCCTTATTGTTGTTAATGTAACCCCCTAATTGTTATTGTTGTACCCCTATAACCCCAATATTGTTATTATTGTGCCCTTACATTATTATTGTTAGGTCAGCTAGGATTATAATGTGACCCCATGGACTCCTATATATAGAAGGAGGTTTTGTCATTTTTATCATCCAATAATTGTTCATTTATGTAATGTAAAGAAGGTTTCCCCCTCGAAGTGGCTTATTTCTAAGGCGTTGATCTCTATTTTCTTCTATTTTTGGATCTGGTTTCATAACAAAATGGTAAGATGGGAAATAGTTAATGTATGTTGGAGTTCAATGAATGGTGTGGTAGGGATATAATGAAAGTGATGTGACATGGATGATTGACGAGTTAGGGAATGAAACATGTCACATGGGTAGTGGAGAATAATGGTAGTGGAAAATAACGCATAGGATTTAAAACCTATGGTCTTGAGGTTGAATTTTTGAAATATTAAAGTAAAACTTTGATAATCATGCAATTTCAAAAATGACTTTCTTCAGCAAAATTTTTCATTTCCTTCGAATACAACAACAAAACATAAATTATTATGACATGCAGAGTTTATTGTGAATTGCGAACACCAACTTGCTCCTTCAAATAGAATTTTATGAATAGAATGGAGGTTTCACTGCCCCCTTTTTAGTGAAAAATTAAATATTTTATGAGCATTTTTGACCCTAGACTTGACCTATATGAGATGGAGTGACATGACTTTAGACCTCTAAAAGGAGATGAAATAATGTGAAGGAGCAACATATCATGATAGGACTTGTTCAATGACCAAAATTATTACTAAAGACTAACTGAAAAAGATTATTTTTTTTAACTAATGAACTGATGGAAAACTCTCAAAAGAGCTATCTTTGATCACTGATAAACTGAATCTAACAGAGCGCACATTGAAATATTATGTGGGAGTGCATTAAACGAAGTTTTGAGATGGCGTTATTAATTGTGGTGGGCAAAAACATATATATGGGGCGAGGTTGGAGTTCGACCCCCTGACCTCCCCCACTAAACTCTTCCATTATACCAATATAACATAGGCCAGTACATTGAAAATGAAGGTGCGAAACAAGTATTTAAATGCAATACGTTTTTCAATGGTGGAGCAAAGGGGGCCAACCCTTCTCCACAAGACCTCACCATATGACCCAGTTTTAAGCGCTCAACACTAAGTGTGGATTAGTGTAGTTAAGCATGCTTATCCATTAATTAAACATGCAGTTAAGATGACAGAAATTTCAGCGGATTCCCCAAATTTAGCGCCACTTCCAGATTTGGTGGAGCTAACTAGCAGTTTTCAAGATTTAGAGGCAAAATCTAGGGAAAAATTTAATGAGGCCTATATTAGTCAATTTTCGACCAATTTTTTCTCAAGGATAGTTATTCCTAGCAAATTGGCATGCTATGAATCCATTGGAATAGTTTTCAGAGGAAATGGAGCTCATATACATGTGTTTTTGGTCACTTGAGGAATTTTGAAGCCTAGGGCCACCAGGAGGGAAGGCCATGCCCAGATTAGTTGAAGGCCAAATGGAGTGAATGAATAGTCACTTTTTAATTTATTTTATGCTCTAAACATAGTGATATAGTTTATAGAGGCGTTGGAGCACATATGAAGGTGATTTTGTCACTTTGGATATTAAACAAGCCCATGGCCACCGGGGTTGGAGGTCAAGCCTAGAGGGGTTGGTAACCAAATTCAGAGATTGAATAGTCATTTTTGGGGTATTTGAGTGTTATGAAGCCAATGGAATAGTTAGAAAAACCATTGGAGTAATACTAGTGCTTGTAATCAGAAATTTTAATCTTAAACCCAAGAGGGCCTAGCTAGTTAAAGCAGGTCCATGGAGATGTAGCCCAGGAGGGGTGAACTCCATCATCCTCCATTGTGTTATGTGATTGTTGTGAGTTATGTTTCTGCATTTCATTTGCATATATGAGTTTTTAATTTTTAATTAACTCATAATTTGATCATCAAATACACATGAAACTTGACACTTTAACCCCTTCACAAATGGTTAAATGAGACGATCCTTAAACACATTTTTAATACTAACGAGGGAGCTTTCATAGCAATAAATTTTTTTCCCAAAATCAGATCACACATACCTCTCTTTTCCTTTACAATATCTGAAGACCCCTCTAAAGGCAGCTTCGCCCGGGTTCCCCTTGGATGCCTCATCAAAGTAAGTTTGAGGAAGCCCAATGGGGGATACCTGTAAATTCCAGGATGAAGGAGCCAACATTTAAGGGTTTAGGTTTAAAGCCCTCAAGATGCGTGTTTCGTGGGTTTCCACTTGCTAGTCATCCAGGTGTCATTTCTCTGCTAGTATTTTTTTCATGTATACCTTCGATAATACAACCCCACACCTCCACTTGAGGGAGGCTCATGTTCATGAAGATATGTCCGTTCCTCTCCTTCCATATCATCCACAAGAGGAAACCAGGGCCTAGGATCCAGTCTCTATTTAATATCAGGCTAGATAAGATCCAGTCTCTCCATATTTCTAGTGTTTTTTGAATGCTAGTGATATCCTAGTTTAAGTGTTCAAATAGATGTCTCATATTATACCACATTTGATTTGCAAAGGGGTAGCTGTTGAGGAGGTGTTCCTTATTTTTTGCACTCTATTTGCACATAATGCGTAAATAAGGTCCGTGAAACCCTCTTCTTTGAATATGGTCCCATGTCAATATCCTTTTGCGACACACCAACCATATAAAATGTGCAACCTTTGGCCATAGTTGTCATTGCCAGATTTTATTCTATATTTCATCTCCCTGTCCCTGAGCTTCTCTGTTGGCTAATATGTATTCTTCCTTTATGGTAAACATCCCTTTGGTTGAATAGATATCACTTTATCTTTTAAAAAAAATTTTGTTTATCATAAAAAATATTATTTTATTTTTATTTTAAAAGTGACACGTGTCAACTCTAGGTTGAACACAAAAGAAATTACACATCTATAGAATGCACGAGCACATTGCATGTGGGATTATTGATTTTTTATAATGATTTTAATTAAAATTAACCCCTCATATGTGTGTGTGTGTGTGTTTTACTATAGCCTACATTATTTTTTATTTAGATAATATTTTATTTTTATTTTAAAAGGGACATGTGTAAACTCCAAGTTGAGCATGGAAGGAAATACAACCACATTGTTCAAATTTAAATATTTTTTTCTTATAATATTTTTTTAAATATATATCTATGTTACTTAGCTCTCCATATTGAAATATTTTATTTATGATCCACAATGGATTTTAATTATTATTAAAAATTTTAAAATGCTAAATATTAATTTTATATTAAGAATTAAATGAATTACACATCTCCCTCTTAGTAGGAAATAATTGATTTTTTTAAAATTTTAATCTTATTTTTTAGCATTGAAATATTTTATTATAATGTCGATAACTTCTCGAAAATCGTGTATTCTATTTGTTGATGTGCCCTAGGTTGATAACTTCTGGAAAATCATGTATTCTATTCATTGATGTGTCCGATGTTTTGGGTGAACACTTCACCCATCTTCAAGGATAAAAATCTTGATAGAAGATGTGAAGAGTGTTGGACCTAGTTAAATAGAGAATATGAGAAAATTACCTTTAGATAAAGTTAGACTAAGATTGAAGTGAACATAGCTCTTAGGGAATGAATATAATTGTTAGGGAAGGTGAGAATGATGAGTCTTAACGACTAAAATTGACTCAAAATGAATAATTTATTAAATTATGGAAGATTTAAAATTGAATTAAAATGATATTATAATAAATTGTTGAATTCAAATTAAAGTATTAATTAATAAAAATATTTAATGCTTTATTTTAGACTTAAATGTGATCCAGAAAGACATTATGAAAAAACAATATTTAAATTGAATTAAATTTAAATATTAATTAAGAAGAAAATTGCAATATCAAATTTTTTTTTTTTTTTAAAAGGTGAGAGTTGCCTGAGCAAGGCCCGGGTTCAAATCCAACTGGCTGCCACTGTATACCTAGGCTAGGTGCAACAGCCTGCAAGCCGCACAAAATTACAATATCATTGATATTCATGGCTCTGTTGTTTCTACGATTTTGTTTAGCGTTTTTTCGCATACCGCAAGATAGCGAGCACGATTAGGGTTCGTCCTACGGTCTAAAGTAGGAAAGGGTTGGTGGCACAACATAGTCTAATAGATGGATCTTCGTATCATGTTTCTGTCGTTACAGTGTGGTCTCCCAAGAAGTTTGTGTCAAAATATGTTATCATTTTCTACAAGGGTATCAATTCTATTCCCCCGGATATTTGAAGAGCTGCATCATGGAGATCGATGATGTTGATTATTCAGAAGACCCATATGAGGGAATCCCGATTTGGGTGTCTTTTCCACCTCAACTGTCCGAGTCAGTTTCCCCCGTCACAACTGGAATTATAGTGGTAGGAGTTTCCCCTTCTTTTACCAACTATGCTGGTCTCTCACCTTTCTATCAAAATATAGAATCATAGGTGACATATATCCAAAACCAGGTGGCATTAAGGTTTTCAAGAGAACTGCCAGAAGGCAGAGAATGGAAAACTGCTCTGGGTCCGGTGATTTCTGCAGCAGGTATTTCACTTGAGGCCCTAAATTTTGTTGAAGGTTATTTTTCACAGAAAAATAGTGAAGGGTAACCGAGGGGGGAGGATTTCAACTCTTCTGAACCTATATTATTACCAGTATGCAGTTCCCTTGTGGTATTGGAAATTTTGGTTTTCTTGCACAAGGGTGCGGGTCTTTCGGAGTGGTTGGGGACTTACCTTTAGATCAACCAGTATCATAGTACCAGACAGATGTACAGTCAATGACAATATATCTGTAGGGGCTATACTCATAGTTATGTGGATTCCGTATTCGGGATGAAAATTTTAGGGTTCATATTGTGCAGATTGATGGGAATCCAGTTGCAGGAGTGAATCGGAAAAAGAATAAGAAGTCCAAGAAAACCAAGGTAAAAGAAAGGGATATAACTTTGGTTCTGGGAGGCAGGCTTAGATTTGATGAAATTATGGATACCACAAAAAGAGTATTGGAGGGTAGGTTTAGGGGAAAGAGGTATACGGTTGCTTGTCTGAGGAAATGGGTTTAGGAAAATTGGAGTAAGAACCTGAACTGTCTGTCGAAGATTTGGGTCTTGGTGCGTGGGTGGTTTGTTGGAATAATCACAGCGGAATTCATTAAACAATTAACACACAGCAGATTTAATCAAGCACATAAAGACACAGTGTTTTTACCGTGGTTCACCCAAACCTCCTGGGCTACGTCCACACAACAGGGCATTGGCAATCTTATTAATTCAAACAGGAGATTACATAATTCACACACCCACACACACTCTCCAAAACAAACGTATGGAGACCTGTTATATAGCAGAAGAATCTAACAGCCTCATAAATCCTCTCAACACAAATTTAGGATGCATTAACTCCCTCCCAACAAACTGGAGCTAATCTAGGAACTAATTCCTAATTTTTGTCACCTACTGAGATTTTGCCTATTTTATCCAAAACAGAAAATCTCAACAATCTCCACCTTGACAACAATTAGCCTGATGCCCTGTTCTTTATTATTTTATCTTTTATGCAAGCCAAGAGAAGCCAAACACCAACGCAGCTTCTCCAACAAAACTAGTTTCGTGAACATGTCTGCACAGTTTTCCTTTGTATGCACCTTTTCAAGAGAGACTCCCCTTTCAGTAATAACCTGTCTTACAAAATGGTACTTAATTGGAATATGCTTTGACTTACTATGATAGGCCGGATTCTTAGCCAAATTTATTGCACTTTGACTATCACAAAGTAACCTGATGTTGTCCTGTAACCTACCAAACTCACCAACCAAACCTTTCAACCAAACCGCCTCTTTGCAAGCATGAGAAGCAGCAATGTATTCTGCTTCAGTAGTGGATAAAGCAACAATGTTCTGTAGCTTTGACATCCAGCTGATAGCTCCACCTGCAAGAGTAAAGACGTACCCTGAAGTCGACCTTCTCTTATCCAAATCACCTGCAAAATCAGAATCAACATATCCACAAACATATTCACTGCTCTTATTGTAAGTGATACAATAACTACTTGTGCCTCTCAAGTACCGAAGCACCCATTTCACTGCTGACCAGTGTTCTTTACCCGGATTTTCCATGTACCTGCTGACAACCCCAACTGCATGTGAAATATCTGGTCGATTACAAACCATCGCATACATCAAACATCCTACTACATTAGCATATGGAATTCGAGACATATAATCCTTTTCTTCATCTGTATTAGGACATAAACCCGAAGAAAACTTGAAATGGGAAGCGAAAGGGACTGACACAGGCTTCACATTATTCATACCAAACCTCAAAAGTATCTTCTCAACATACTTCTGTTGTGATAGCCACAGCTTACCATTACTCCTGTCTCTGAAAATCTCCATGCCCAAAATCTGTCTTGCTGCTCCTAGATCTTTCATATCGAATGTCCTCGCCATCTGAGTCTTCAACCTGTTGATTTCATCAATGCTTTTGCTTGCTAAAAGCATATCGTCAACATACAACACTAAGATAATGAACATGCCATTTTTCAATTGCTTGAAATACACACAATGATCATATTCACTTCTAACATATTTCTGACTCAACATGAAAGAATCAAACTTCTTATACCACTGCCGAGGCGACTGCTTCAGGCCATATAATGACTTCTTGAGCCTGCAGACAAATTTCTCATTGCGATGCTGAACAAACCCCTTCGGTTGTTCCATATAAATTTCCTCATCTAGATCTCCATGTAGAAAAGCAGTCTTAACATCTAGTTGTTGTAACTCTAAATCAAACAAAGCAACTAAAGCTAACACAATTCGAATTGAAACTATTTTAACAACTGGTGAAAAAATCTCATGAAAGTCTATGCCTTCTTTCTGAGAAAACCCTTTTGCAACCAGCCGCGCTTTGTACCTGTCCTCCGTATCATTCACACCCCGTTTCAGCTTGTAAACCCATTTACACCCCACAGTTTTCCTGTCTTTCGGAAGCTCAACCAGATCCCATGTGCCATTCTTACTCAAGGCCATCATTTCGTCCTTCATGGCTGATTTCCACTTGTCACTATTCGAACCTTCTATTGCTTCCTGATAGCACAGAGGTTCATTGTCATTAGCAGTAAATGCAACTGAAGTAACATAATCATCATACCTTTTCGGAACACGTTTTATCCTTGTAGACCTCCTTAAAGCTGTTTCTAGTTGACTACCATCTGTAGGAACTTCTTGCCGATCAGTATCTGAGACCTGTTCATGATCTAAACCGGAACCCTGTTCATGTTCTGAAACATGTTCATGACTAGTATCTGAACTATGGTCATCATGACTATCATTAGAAGTGCTATCAAACTGAATGTGCTGAAAGTCAGATACATCATCCTGTTTCAATCTACTATCTACATCTAACTGTACAAGAGAGGATTCATCAAACCTTACATCTCTGTTGATGATGATTTTGCGGGTAGTAGGATCCCACAATCTATATCCCTTTGTTCCAACACCATACCCAACAAAGATATACCTTTTCGACTTTGGATCTAATTTAGTTCGCTGATGTTTAGGCACTAGAGCATATGCATCACAACCAAACACTCTGAGTTTAGAACACCAGCAATCAATACCTCCACGCACAGGTTTGAACACCAGCAATCAATACCTCCACGCACAGCAACAATTCTGCGCATCAGCACTCCAACATTCCCTCTGATACCAATTGTTGGAATAATCACAGCGGAATTCATTAAACAATTAACACACAACAGATTTAATCAAGCACATAAAGACACAATCATTTTACCGTGGTTCACCCAAACCTCCTGGGCTACGTCCACACAACAGGCATCGGCAGTCTTTATTATTCAAAACAGGAGATTACATAATTCACACACCCACACACACTCTCCAAAACAAACGTATGGAGCCCTGTTATATAGCAGAAGAATCTAACAGTCTCATAAATCCTCTCAACACAAATTTAGGATGCATTAACTCCCTCCCCAACAACCTGGAGCTAATCTAGGAACTAATTCCTAATTTTTGTCACCTAATGAGATTTTTGACTATTTTATTAAAACAGAAAATCTCAACATGGTTTGCACTCAAATTTGAAAATATAGAGAAACTCTATTGGGTTAGTAAGAACCATTGGTATATTGAACAAGCTCCTATACAGTTTAAGCGTTGGACTCCCTTATTTCACTTGGAGAGGGAGCAGTTGGGGGTTGGACCCATTTGGCTCAGATTGTCGGGTCTCCTAATTTATCTATGGACTGAGGATATTTCTCGATGTATTGGCGATGATCTATGTAAGTATATGGACTATGATAAGTCCTCCTTGGAGACTGGTATAATGACTTGTTCCCGTGTGCTTGTCTCACTAGATACTAATGACGGGTTAGTGGCTAATATCATTTTGAAGTATAATGGTTATAATCAATCAAAAATTGGACTATGAGGGAGTACCATTCCGATGTCGGCGCTATCATGAAGTTGGGAATATATACAGGCAGTACCATATGGTTCAAAATTTTCATGGGTACAGAGAAGTGGGAGGCACGACAGCCCCAAAGAGCACGGATAAAATGGGGACTAGAGGAAATAAGGCACAAGGGCAACAAGGTACATCTCAAGGGATGCAGGACGCACAAAAGATGGATGGAGAACTTGGTACTCAGGAGGATCTGGCTAGGTGCTCCCCACAAGTAATCAAAAGGGCTTCTGTATCTCCACCTCTTATATCAGGTACCTCCTCTCCTCAACCTATTAATAATGTTGTAAATGAAATTTCGTCACTTGCACAATTATTTGAATCAAATATGGTCTCCATGCTATGAATGGTTTCTCTATCACATGTGGGGGTTATCCATTATTTGATTGAACCAGCCACTGTATGTTACCCTTCTCCCTATCAATCCACATCTATTTCAGATGATTCATCTGTTATACTTGCAAAGCTCCCCGATACAATTTGATACCTGGATCAAAATATCAGTCTCACGACAATGACTTGAATAATGCTAAGGGGGGTTTAGGTCAATTATCTCCATCGAATATTCCTAAAGTTCCTCGGGCTAGAAAGTCTCATATTTCATCAATCCAATCAAGATATTATTGCAGGTCAATAAATTTCTTTAGAAAGGGTCCTTAGAGCATGACAAACCCTGGTCCATGTTAAAAAATGAAGGTCCTATCTTACAATTACAAGGGGTTTGGCTAGTCAACCTAAAAAATATCCTTAAAATAGTTGCTACGGGGGTACATACTTGATGTGATCTTCTTACAAGAGATGTTAGGTGGTATTTTGGACATCATAAATTTGTTAAGGGGGATGTTAAATAATTGGGAATTTAGTGCATTGGATGCCAAAGGGAGGCCTGGGTGTTTTCTTTAGGGATAAATCCTAAATCGGTGAAGCTTTTGAACACTCGGGGATGTGAAGGCTCATTAGCTGCAGACATTTTTTCTGAAGAAATTGGCATGGAGATTAGACTGATTAATGTCTATGGGCCGTGTGTGGAGAGGGTGTAATTTTGGAACAATCTAATGAACAAATCCTTTATGTAGACGAAAAATCGTGTGTTAGGCGGGGATATGAATTTATCTATGGGTATGCCAGATATATAAGGTACCCAATCGTAGTAGGATCATCTCTATGATTTTTTTGCTCACTGGATTGAAACTAGTCATCTCGTCAAAACTGGGTTAACAAATATTATGCCTACCTAGAGAAATCGTCAGATAGGAGATCAAGCGATTGCTCAAAGAATTGATCGGTTTCTGATTAAAAACTCATTTTTGGAAAACATGACGCTTTTCAGGAAATGGGTAGGGATTGGAGGCGTATTTTATCACTTCCCCATTTATGTGGAACTGGTTTGGAAATATAGGAAACCTAAAGCCCTCTTCAAGTTTAATGCTACATGGATGAAGGAACAATATTTTATTCAAATAGTTATAAATAATTGGAGGCATGTGGAATCATAGGAGTGGGGGTCCGCAGTGAGGAATTTTGAAGAAAGTTCGAAAATGTTTAAAGAAAAAATAATGGAATGGGTGGAGCATAAGAGAATAAAAGACGAGGAATACCTTAAGAACAATACTGAGAAATTAGGTTATGGGAGGAGCATGGTGGAGGAGGGTATGATAGTAATGAATCCAAAATGCGGTTGATTAAGCTAGAATTAAAAAATAACAAATTTCTCAAAGATGGGGAGGAGACTTGGAGGTTTCAAATCCTATCCATATGGCTCTAAGCGGGGGATTTCAATACAATTTTTTTTCAGCACTTTGCAAAGGGAAGAAGGGCCACCAACACCATCTAAGAACTAGCATATTCTCACGAAAGGAAAGCCTCTTCCTTTAGCGAGATGGAAAGAATGGGGGTAAGTAATTTTCAATATATTTTTCAGGCTCGGTAGGAGAGCTCTTTACCTAAAATCATCCAGATTTCATCTCTTTTTCCCTGATATGTAGATGAAGATGAAAATAATGATCTAATGGCTCTAGTAACACCGGGTAAATTGGAAGCAGTCCTTCATTGGTTCAAGAAAGATAAATCCCTAGGCCTAATGGTTGGTTAGTTGAATTCTTCCTGAAATTTTACAAATTGATCGGAAATGATACGCTAAAGGTAGTAGAAGAATGCAGATCCTCGGGTAAGGTGTATGATGCTTTCAACTCCACATTCATTACACTTATTCTGAAAATAGACAATACTCCTACTTTTGACAATTTTAGGCCTATCTCACTATGAAACTGCATTTATAATATCATTGCTAAAATAATTGCTAATAGATTGAGACCAATTCTCTCTAACCATATCTCAAAATAGTTGTTTTTGTTCTTCGAAAACCGTCAGATTCATGAAGCTATTAGAGTTGCACAGGATGCAATGCACAATCTAAATAAGAGGAATTTAAAGGGAATGGCACTAAATATTGACTTGGCCAAAGCATACCAAAAATCTATCTGGTTGTATATCGGGATGTTACTCACACATCTCAGTTTTCATATCAACTTTATCAATTGGGTCATTTATTATATATCAACAATTTCTTTTGTTGTTTTAGTGAATTCCGTTTCTTCTGAGTTTTTCCATGCTAAAGAGGACTCAGAAAGGGATGCCATCTCTCTATTTCTATTCTTACATGTGATGGAGGGTCCCAACAGAATTATATCAAATTCAAAAGATAGAGGTGATCTCAAAGAAATAGGTATTACTGGGAATCTATCATTAATACATCTTTTGTTTGTATATGGTGTACTGATATTTCTGGATGGGTCAAGAAATGATGCCACTGATTTATATCAAATCACTCAGTTATTTAAAATAACCATGGGAATGGAAATAAATCCACATAAATCAACCATTACAATAGTGGGTTGTACCAAAGATGAAATTTCATTCACAAGGGAAAAATTCTCCTTCCAGTTGGTCAATATGGAGGATGGTATAAAATACTTGGGTTTCAGGTTGAAATCAAATGATTACAGGAAGGTAGAATAGATGTGGTTGATAGAAAAGATAGAAAAAGGCTAAATTTATGGTTTCACAAATGGTTATCCTAGGCTGGAAGACTGGTACTGATCAAATTTATTTCGAAAGCTATCCCAGTATTTTGGATGGCTCTAGCCTAGATTCTGAAAGTTATTCTAAACATAATTCAGAAGAAATGTTGTGCTTATCTATGGTGAGAGGAAAAATGAAGGGTGTTTTCTTGGATCAAATGGGAATGAATTTCTATGCCAAAAGAGTTGGGTGGATGGGGTATAAAGGATTTGTATACTTTCTCTAGGGGCTTGGAAGCAAAGGTGGGTTGGAGACTGATAACGACAAACATTTCATGGACGAGGATCATTGTAAGAAAGTAAATTTACCCTCTGCCTCTTATTGATTGGATATGCCTCCATAAAAAATATAAATCAAATGTCTCCAACATATGGAAAGCAGTATGCCGTCATTCAATATTATTGATTCTAGATTGGCATGAAGAATCAGATTAGCGGAACATGCCATGATTGGCATCGATTCTTTGTCTGGGAGTGATGAAAGGTATGTACTCCCTCTCGACCTCATAAATTACCTAAATAGCCAAGGGATAAAAACACTTAATCAAATATCAAATTTGGAATTTTCATCGATACGGAGGTAGGGATGGATGACAACACATGATATAAATATACCAGATCAATGTAAATAGAATTGGCAGGAATATACAAATGCGTTATCAAATCCATGTGTTCGACTCACTGACAAGGATGATGAACTGACATGGATTCAATCAAAAAGAGGTATATATAATCCCAAAGAAGGTTATCTCACTGCATATAAGTATAAGGAGCTGAAAATTAAGTTTTGGTGGTGGAATAGTATCTGGAAATTAAAAATCCCCCCAAAAGCCAGACTGTTATTATGGTGTATTCTCATAAACAAGATTCCTACAATAGATAACTTAACAAAAAGAGCCCTTCAGGGACCTTCATGGTGTGCCTTATGTCAAAATGCCGAAGAAACTGTAGCTCATCTTTCATTTCTTGTTCAACAACAGGACGTATTTGGATTTTGGCTTCCCAATCACTTAGTATCGGGTATACATGGCAAGGGTGATTGGTTGAGGCTGTGTGGCAGGAATGGTGCCAAGATTCCAAACCCAAAAAGTTGTGGAATCAATCGAGTCTTATCTATTGGGTAGCATGGATAAGAGAGGGAAAAAAATTTCAAGGAGCAGCTGTTCAATTCGGAAAAATTAGGTTCCAATCTACTCGCTATATATGAGCTTATACATGATAATCCATCCACTGGTACAATTCGAATAATTACAACTAAGGACATTGATCATTCAAAGCCCTGGGCATACTTTTATGGTGCTCTTAATGCAAACAAAAACGGAGGAGGCGCCATACTAAAGTGATAAACATTATTTCAAAACGATATTTAGTTTTGGGTCAGTTACAAATAATTTCGCTGAATTATTAAGCTTGGAACTATTGCTATTTGTGCTTGGGAAGGGATGCGAAAATTTTCAAGTATTTAGAGATTCAAAATTAGTCATTGATTGGTTCAATCAGAGAGCCCACAGTCACACACACACTCTAAAAAATAATTTTGAGGAGATTCATATGATTAGAGATCAATTTGATGATATTGTATGTTCACACATTTATAGGGAAATAAATGCCATTTCTGATCAATTATCCAAATAAGGGGTGCAACAAGTTCCGGGAACATGGATGATTCAAGAGCACAACAGGGAAGATTACTACCAATATTACCATCATCCATTTGCAAAATATTCAACACAGTCAACACAATAGTTTTTAGAATTTTGATGTTTATATGAGGATACAAGGAATTTGATCATGACTTTTACTGATGGTCTATCATTTTTTATATATGTATAATTTGGACAGTTTATCTCTAGGTGGTATTATATGCCTGAACATTATTTTGTGATATCATGTAGGAAAACCAAATTTATCTGGTTTTGCATCGATAAATATGCATGCAATGCATCTACTACATGTAGTTTTCATTTTTACTTTAATGTAAATTACAATTTTTCTTTGGGAAAATTTTTAATGTAAAGATTTCAAAATTGAATTCAAATTTAAAAATAATAAATTATTGAAATTAAATTAAAATATTAATTATTAAAAAAAATTAAAGTTGAATTCAAATTAAATTTAGATAAATTAATCGATTAAAATTAAAATATTAATTAATAAAAATGAAGTGATAAACTTTTTAAATGCAAATTAATAGATTTAAATTTAAATTAATAGATTTAGAATTAAATTGGAATTAAAACATCTAAAAAATGAAAAGATGGAGAAATTTAAAAAGTAAAATATCAAAAGTTAATTATTTAGTTAATAATTTAATTTAAAAGAATAAGTCTAAAATATAATATTAAACTATTAAATTTTTATTTTTATTTTTATTTTTATAATATCTTAATTTTTATTGGAATCATAACTTATTTTATTAATTATCTATTTATAAGATTAGTTTTAAATATGGAATGGAATTTTTTAATATTTTTTAATTAAATTTATTAGAATATAATAATATATCCATAATGAGAATGATATGGGTCAGAGAATTTGATTATTGAGGGAAGATTAAATATTAACAAGAAATAATAAGAATAAGATTAGTTATAAATATGGAATGGAATTTTTTAATATTTTTTTAATAAAATTTATGAGAATATAATAATATAGCCGTAATGAGAATGATATGGGTAAGAGAATTTGATTAATGAGGGAAGATTAAATATTAACAAGAAATAATAAGAATAGGAATGGGAAAGGTGAAAGATTAAATAAGGATGCTAAGAATGAAGTAGGAAAATAGAGAAAGATGAAGAAAAGCGAGGGGAACACATGATTTAAAAAGGATGAGACTTTACGTTAGAGGACGAGGTTTAAAATATAAGAAATGGACAGTGGGATTCCAAGAATGGTTTAATTGGTATCCATCTTCTCGGTTAAACTTGTTTGTATGTTTTTCAATTTCTAGGGCTTCTCTAATGACACAGTTGTAGTGGAAGGGGGTAGAGGTTAAGATTTTGGTTTTATAAAAACAAATAAGATGCTTAGTATTATGGGAATACTCAAGTATGGTGGATTTTGAAATGTGGTTATGGTAGTTATCAACCATATGTTCTTTGATTCACAGTTTGAAGGATCTACTAGTTTTCCCTATGTAAGACATTCCACATGAGCAAGGGATTTCATAGACTTTGGGACCAAGCATAAGGTTATTTTTGCCCTTGGTTGGTCTAAAGTTATTAACATCAAATTATGGGTTGTCAAAATATCCATGCCAAAGTATTTTATTATGGTCAACTTTTTTTCATATATATATATAGTTGATAATGAAATAAATTAATTAACAATATTTAAGTTAATTATATTGGAAATTTCTAAAAGGTATAAGAATTATACATCATCCTCACACTAAAAAGTAAAAATATAATTATTTTTTACTTTCAATTATTTTATGTCTCTTTAAAGTTGATAAAAACCATGATAATTTCACATAGGCATTGAAATATTTGATTTATGGTAAAGAGTGGAATTATTAACGAAAATATGTATATTTATTTTAAAATCAACCAAATATACATATTTATTTTAGTTGTTGATGATGAAATTGTTTTTTATTTAGAGAATAATTTATTTTATTTTAAAAGAGACACATGTTCAAGTCAAGATTGAGCACGAAAGGAATTACACATCTCTCTCATAATGGGTTGTATAATGTGCCTCTCGGCACAATAAATGGAATTTGTTCAAATGGAGTTGTTATCGCTATAACTGCGATTGGAACTAAGTTCTGTTTATATAGAAAAGTTTCACATGGATGGATGTTCTTGACCATAGGATGACATACTACTTTAATGGAGAATCCACCCTTTACATGGATGAATCCACAATTTTCAAATCCATTCTATCATTTCAATTCTTAGTCAGGATAAGGTTATTCAAAAAATATATTGGCCCGTTTGAAATTGGCGTTGAAGCACATATGTCGTCTCTCCTTTTCTATGTAAGGGATATATGTTCATATGCCAATGTTTTTTATGTGCATTAATGAAATATAAGGTAACTATTTTAGAAAAAAAAAATAGATACAACAAGTTTATCGTTGGAAATAATATATGATTCATACTCCATACCTCACTCTGTGTCTATTAGATGACTTTGTTCGCAATTTCTTTCAACTTTAATAAATTACATTTAATCTTTGTCTATTATTGAATGGATGCTTTGTGAAGGAAAACATGTCACCTATGAATGATATAATTAATTTATGTCACTATAAGTTCATTCTTAATTCCTCTTTTTGAGGCAATCATGTTGTTTATGCTGAAGAAATTTATCATAGTGATATAGCTTGAATGGTTAGGTACTTGGAATTTTGGAACTATGAATTTATTAGATTGGTGGTGTTATGTCACATTTTCGTTAAATGTTTTTATCTTTTTGCTACATAAAAGTTGTATATCTTCATTTTTTTCTCATGTTACACTATTCTATGAGGCTATTCTTCTTTTAGTTATATTCGAGTGTTTATTTTTTTCACTCACACATGTTGTCACTAAGCATGGAAAGAACTCAGTTTAAGAATTTCACGTGGGACCAAATTTCACTCCATGCTACAAATATCCATATTTTAGGTTATTTTGTCAACTCTCCTTGAGCAATTGTAATAATTTCCAATGATGTAAATTGAGAGTTAAATGGCTATTATTTGGTATTTTAAAAATAAATTATATCAAAGTTTTGAAATTAAATATAAGGGGTGAAAGAAATTTGTATTGTATCAAAGGGGTATGTGTATCATCTTAGTGATTTCCACACATAATGGACAAAGGTTTCTATGAAAAAAAAGGTTGGGCTTAAGGCATACAGGAATTTGTTATCCAAGTTCAAATTATGCTTCTGCTGACAAATTTTTTTAAGCATGTTGGGTTTTCTCTCTCAGTTTGAATTTTGTATGACATTTACAACATTTTAAGTTTTACTAGTTGAGAAATCTAGTCATGTGATATACAAAATTTCTAAGAGTTGATTATTTTGTGTTTCAACCTTCTAAGATACATTCCACATTTTATTTCAAATTAAGAATATCATGCCCTTTCCTATGCAATTTAATTATTCTCATGGTGATTTATTTATTTATTATTCTATTTGATTCACGAACCCCAGAGACAGATGAATACTATGTCCATGGAATATTTGTATAAGGTAAATCCACCTAAAGGAAACACTTCATGTCGGCTCAACCACAGAGCCTAACACTAAGAGAATTAACCAATTGAGCTAACCCTCGAGGCTTTCTCATGGTGATTTATTATGGTGTTTTAATGATATATTCTAATATTTTGTAGCATGTTTATTTTTGTGTCCTATAAAAATATTCATCTCATTTTACCTCCAATCCATATTACTTAATGTGAGAAATCCTTGTTTTAACCATAATATGAAATAGATTAATGGGAATACTTGAAATGACTTGAGATGATCATACTTTTGTTAAAAAACTTGTTTAATAAGGTTATTTTAATGCTTATAACTTAACTATCAATATCTCTTTTTGCACCAGACATCTTAGTTTAGGTTCAAGTGGCGCAACAAACTTTTATTTTTCGTTTATATGCTTAAGAGGAGGTACAAAAAACTCATTTCAATTTATGCATTACATTGGCAAGATTGAGATGGTTAAATTTTCTATTTTTGCACTCACAAGAATTGTGAGTATGCAATAAATTTATCTCTATGTTTATTTCCCAAGAAAAATAAAATATTTCTTCATGCATAGTTTAATGATGATCCATGGATATATTGAATAAATAATTTATTCTTATTATTATTATTTTAAACAAGGTTAGCAATATATAACCATTAAAAACTACAAGTAGACTTTGTTTGTTATCTATCAAAAAAAATATATTATAGTTTATTTTCCTCCTTTTTCTCCACTAATATGTTATGTATGTAATTAAGCACTTCTTCCAAATAATAAGGATCAAGTTTATAAATAACAACAATTTTAACATAGTAATTTATTCCATGTGAGCTATAGAAATACAATTATAATGTCATGTTTCGTGCCACTCACATATTTTTCTATTGGAAGGAATAAAACACTTCTATTCATTCCATTCATAATTAAAAATACATGAAAGCCTCCTCTAATGTTTTTACACATATGTTGGAAGACATAATCATCATACCATTTCATGTGCATAATCTGCACCTTATATTTTTCAATAAAAAACATGTGATTTTCAAACCTATTCAACCCCTAAAAGAAGGTATTTTCAGAGGATAATTAAAAAAAATAAATACTATTTATAACATATACAAACACAAGCTAACATATGAGAGTGACTAGATTTAGGTCTTCCTAAGTATATTACATCAAGTAGAAGTCCTCCTGGATATATCCCATTGAGTGCCAAAGCTCTAGTTATTTATAAATTCTCCATGGAATCCTTGCTTAAGCAACAATGTGTTGAAATTTCCCTTGCACCTTATGTCTAGTCTATGACTAGACTAGCATATAAACACACTAACAGTACTCAACCAAAATACAATTTTGCACAACAGAATGTGAAAATAGACAAATAAATACAAGTACATAGAAATTGTTGGCCCAAATTAGGTTTATCTTTAGTCCAACAATAAGAAAACACTAGGGCTCTCGTACCAAAGATCATGGTCATTGATAAGCCTTGATAAAAAGCTATAATACATAGTCAAATATTTGACCAAAACAACTAGAGTTGATGCCTAGTCCATTAGTACCTCGTATACCCAAACACAAAATGCAAATGGTTTTCCTTTACCTACAAATTACAACAACAAGATATTTGACTTACCTGGGTTGTTCATTTATACCACTGACCTCAATATAAAATTGTTGTCCTCATTGTAGTTTTCTTCCTTTGTTGCTAAAAAATTCTTTATCACTATTGGCCTGCTCCTTTAGGCCAAACCCTTTAGCCAATCTTAGCTGCCCATATTGAATCCCTAGGCGGAATCTTCTCCTCCTCTGTCTAGCTGATCTAAGCACTTTCTAGCCTTCATTTATCCTCCTTGATTTCTGTCCAACTGATCTGGGCACTTTTTCTATATGCGCCCTACCCTAGATAGGGATCCTAGCTCACATAACCACTTGAAACTATCCACAACAATATAAATCCATTGGTTATTCCAGCGGTTACTTAGATATGTCCTTCGATAGGTCTGTTCAATCTCCAATGTTATGAAACCAACTCCAAAAATAGAAGAAAATTGAGATCAACACCTTAGAAATCAGCCACTTCAAGGGGGCAACCTCCAATACATTACATAAATGAAAAATTCTTGGATGATACAAATGACTAAAACCTCCTTCTATATATAGGAGTCCATGGGCCCACAATATAATCCTAGCTGACCTAACAATAAAAATGTAAGGGCACAATAATAACAATATTGGGGTTATAGGGGTACAACAATAAAAATAAGGGGGCTACACTAATAATAATGAGGGACTAAACTAGTAATATAGAAACCTAACATGCCCCTCTCCTTCAAAAAAGTGTTGTCCTCAACGCTTGAGTAGCTCTGGGTGCTTCTATATAAAATTCTCATCCTCCCATGTAGAATCTTCAGTGGGTAAGTTCTTCCACTTGATGAGATGCTCTGAAATTGATCGATTTCGTAGCTGTCAAGTTCTTGTTTCTGTGACCGCTTCAAGTTCCAATACGATTTTTCCTTCCTCATCACGTTCTGGCAATATTGTTTGAACTGGAAGATTTTCACATGTAACCTTCTTTAAGCATGAAACATGGAAAACTGGATGCACTCGCGAAGAAGTAGGAAGCTCCAATTTGTATGCCATAGTACCAATCTTTTGCAACACCTTGTAAGGACCATAGTACTTCGGCGATAATTTATTATCCTTCTTTGCTTGCTTGAGGGACATTTGTTTGTATGGTTGTAGCCGTAAAATACCCATTCTCCTACATCAAAACTTCTCTTGCTGCGATCTTGATTTGCCTTTTGTTTCATTCGATTTTGTGCCAAATTTAGGTTATCCATTAAGTTGGAGAACTTCCTGTTGATGCTCGATATGATCTTCCACTGCTTGAACCTTAGAATTTTCTCTTAAATATGAAGTGATGGACGGTGGATGATATCCATAAAGAGCCATAAATGGGGTCATTTTTGCTGCAGTATGGAAGGAAGTGTTATACCACCATTCAACAAGAGGTAACCACTTGACCCATTGTGTTTGTTTATCAGATACAAAAAAATGAAGATATCCTTCCAAAAATTTATTCACTATCTCAATTTGACCATCGGATTGAGGATGATAAGATGAGTTATGAGCTAATTGAGTACCCAAACAAGAAAATAACTCTGTAAAAAAACTTTTAGTAAAAATGGGATCTCTGTCGTTCACAGTAACCTTTGGGTTTCCATGTAGCTTTTGAATTGTGTCCATAAATGTAGTAGCAACTGTACTTGCTTTAAATGGGTGAGATAAAGCAAAAAGGTGTGCGTACTTGGTAAGTCTATCAACTACCACCATGATGACACTCTTTCCTTCAGACTTAGGTAAACCTGTGATAAAATCCATTGAAATCTCCTCCTAACATTGACTTGGAATGGATAAAGGTTGTAGAATACCCGGGGTCTTAATTGTCTCAACTTTATTTTGCTGGCAAACCAAACATTCCGCCACAAACTCTTGAATATCATATTCAAGGCCATCCCAAAAAAATTCTTTCTTCACCCCGTGGTAAGTTTTTAAAAATCTTGAGTGTCCTCCTAAAGGAGAAGTGTGCAATTCCAAAAGAATCTTTTGTTTTAGTTGGGAATTCTTACAAAGATATAAACAATCTTTGTACCATAAAGAACCATTTTTCCAAATAAATGTATCAGATGTACTAGGATCTTGTTGCAACTTTTGAATGAGTGTCCACACTTCTTTGCCCCTCTTCCATTCATCCCTTGCTTCGATTATCCAATCTGGTTGGATAATAGAAATGGCACCAAGCAATGCTTCCACCTCTTCATTATTTCTTGAGAGTGCATCTGCAACAACATTTAGCTTCCCTTTTTTGTATATTATTTCAAAGTCATATTCCAACATCTTTGTGACCCATTTTTGTTGCTCTTCTGAAGATAGTCTTTGTTCCAAAAAGTGTTTAAGACTATCATGATCAGTTTTTACCTTGAAGTGTCTTCCCATTAGGTAAGGTCGCCATTTTTTTAGTGCATGTAGTATTGTTAACATTTCCTTCTCATAAATATCTTTTTGTAAATACTTTCCTTTGATTGGACGACTTTCAAAAGCAATGGGTCTTCCTTCTTGCATTAAAACAACACCAATTCCATTTCCCGAGGCATCAAATTCCACAATAAAGGTTTTTGTGAAGTCTGGTGTAGCTTAGACTGGTGCTAGGCACATTGCCTCTTTAAGATGTTCAAAGGCCTTAGTTTCTTTAAGATTCCATAAAAATGCATCTTTTTTCAATAACGTTGTTAGAGGTGCTGCTATTCTCCCATAGTTCTTAACGAAATTGCGATAATACCCTGTTAAACTGAGAAATCCTCGCAATTGCTTTATGGTTGTGGGGACTTTCCATTCTTTAATGGATTTAATTTTGTTAGGGTCTACATTAACACCCTCGTGAGATAAAATATGACCCATATATTCCACCTTTTGTACTCCAAAGAAACATTTGGATGATTTTGCATATAATTGTTTCCCCTACATAGTTTGAGCACCCTGTCAACATGTTGAACATGATCCTTCCAAGACCTGTTGTAGATTAGTATATCATAAAAAATTACTAGCACAAATTTTATAAGGAAGGGTTTGAAAATGGAATTCATCAACCCTTGAAATGTAGAAGGTGCATTGGTAAGGCCAAAAGGCATGACCAAAAATTCATAATGACCCTCATGAGTTCGAAATGTTGTTTTCGGAATATCTTTAGTCTTCATTTTAATTTGATGATATCCTGAACGAAGATCCAACTTGTTTAAATAAATTGCTCCATGTAATTCATCCAATAATTCATCAATCACATGAATGGGAAATTTATCTTTAATGGTACTGGAGCAGAGAAAGAACTTTGACTAGGTTGAATTATACCAGCCTCTAACATTTCTGCAATTATACATTCATTTTTTCTCTTTTGGACATAAGGATATCTACAAGGCCGGATGTTTGGATGAGCACTTCCTGGAATCAAATGAATAACATGATCATGATCACGAATAGGTGGGAGTCCTTTGGGAGTTTTAAACACCTTGGAATGATTGTCCAAGGCTTTTTGGAGATCTGCAGAAATAGATGATTTTGATGTTGGAACTTCTAGTGAGCATAATTGTGCAATTACGCCTCGTTGTTCTTTCTTCAGAAGCTTTTTCATGACATTAGAGCTTATTATCTTTCCTGGCTTCCCTACGATACCTCGTAATTCAGCTTCCTTTCCTTCTGAAAAAAATTTCAAGAAAAGTTCTTGAAAATTAAAAGCTACCATCCCCAAATATTGTAACCATTATACTCTTAGTACAACATCAGCACTTCCCATAGGAATGGAAAGCATTGGATTATTCAATACATATTCCCCCATGGTTAGCTTGATATTATGGCATTTTCCAGAGCAATTTATAGTTCCTCCATTTGCAACCATCACTTGACATTTTGGTGCTGGGTATAGGAAACAATTCAATTCCTTGGCTACCTTACAATGAATAAAATTATGGGTACTACCCGAATCAATCAACATTATTACCTTTTTCTTCTTGATATGTCCTTCTATCTTGAGAGTTTGAGGAGTGGTAATTCCTGCCAATGCATTACACGATATGGTCGGACTCATTTCTTCCTCTTATAGGGTTGGTTCCTGGTGTATATTCTCTTCTTTTGAAGATTCTTGTTCATTTTCTTCTTCCTCTTCACAATCTATGTGAAATAATTTCTTCTTAGCACACTTATGACCTTTAGTGTATTTGCTATCACAATTGTAGAAAAGCCCTTTTTCTCTTTTTTATTACAATTGTTGTGGTGTCAACCTTGTAGGTTGTGGAAGTCTAGGAGTAGTAACACTTCCATCTTTATATATGTGAGTGGTAGGATTCCTTGTTTCCATAATTTTACGTTCAATTTTTCTTGCCAACCTGAATGCCTTTTCCAATGAATCAGGTTCCCAAACGCGAACTTCATGTTGGATGTTATCCTTTGAAGTCCCTATGAAGACATCAAACCTGTGTTCCTCTGGAATATCAGTTACCCTTATATTCTATTTTTGGAAGTCCTCAATGTGCTCCGCCACTAAACCCTTTTGTTTGAGATTTATCAATTGGCTAAAGAAGGTGTTGCTTTTTGTATCCTCATAATGTGCTATCATTTCTTCGTAAAAATTGACCAAGGGACAATTTTTTTGCTGGTGGAGCAAAGCCATTTTATACCATAAAAATGTACGGTTCTAAATGTAAAGTTGCAATGCGTACCTTTTGTGTGTTTTTCACATTATTGAGATCAAAATATTGCTCCATCTATAGTATCCATGTTACGGGATCCTTGCCATCAAACTTCCTCATATCCATCTTTGGAATATGGGGGTTCTTACATCCAACATTTGAGTTTATGAAATCACGATTAACATTTATTTTGTTCTCATCATGAGTTTCCTCTACTATCTTTTCGCCATTAAGAAAAATTTCTTGTATCAATTTTGCCAAACTGTCGATGTCTACTTTTATATCATTCTTCATGTTTTCCATTTTTTCATTGATCTTAGCTTCCATGTCATCCATCTTAGCTTCCATGCCCACTTCCATGCCTTTCTTCAAACCATCCATCTTAGTTTCCACACCTTTCTTCAAAACTTCCATTTCATTTTTTGTTGCTCTTTGCGATAGCGAAATTTGGTGCATTTGCTCTTGTAATTTTGATATCTCATGTTGTGTTTCTTCGTCTTCATGAGTCATAGTAGAGCCTTCTAAAGGCTTAATGGGTGTTGAATTTTTTTTAGGGGGCATTTTAGAACCCAATACTGATATCTATTCTTCAATATGCCCTTGGAATAAATTCAAACTAATTTTTTTTTCAAATGAGACTTATGTAATTCTAAAAAATACACACCCTTTTCTTGCTTTTGAGGATCTCGATATTGAAACTAAATTATCTCTATGATTTCAGATCTTCAATATCTGAAATTAAGCCCTAAAGTATCCCTCTGAACCATCTTTTTAATGCCATAGGTCTGACCTGATTTGGATTCTTCAAGACAAAGTTATGGCCATTCTCCCACGATGACCTAATTATGGACTAGTTCAGTAGAGCTAACTTGTACGACTTGCCTCGTGTCATTGTTTCCTCCTTCAGCTCTGAAATTGATATAATGAAAACTACAGTCAATGTACTTCCAGAATTTTTTTACAAATTATCAATCCGATGCTCAGAGAGAGAGAGTTATGACATTTTTCCCACGGTCACCTCTTTGAGATGAAATTCGGGAGCCTGAAAAATCCTTACTTCCACAGATCATATATCCAAAAATATTGCGAAGAAAGATATAAAATTTGTATAGTAGGTTCTTTAGGATTTTGGCTTCGCTTTGTAAAAATTTCAGCTTCTTAAACCTCGTGGAAAAATATTTATAGTGAAAATTCCGCGATGACCTGTTTAGGTTAAATTCAGGAGCTTTCAAAAAGCCCTAACTTCCACATATCATATCTCCGAAAATTTTGTTAAACAAGCTATAAAAGTTTGCGATGATGTTTCTCAGGATTTCAGCTTCGCACTATAAAAATTTCGGCTTCTGAACCTTCGTAGAAAAAAATTTATAGTGAAAATGCCACAATGACCCGTTTGGAGCAACGAAACCCTATAATCCAAAGCTCTGATACCAAATGTTATGAAACCAGCTCCAAAAATAGAAGAAAAGAGAGATCAACGCCTTAGAAATGAGTCACTTCAACGAGAAACCTCCAATACATTACGTAAATGAACAATTCTTGGATGATACAAATGACCAAAACCTCCTTCTATATATAGGAGTCCATGGGCCCACAATATAATCCTAGCCGACCTAACAATAACAATGTAAGGGCACAAAAATAACAATATTGGGGTTACAGGGGTACAACAATAACAATAAGGGGGCTACACTAATAACAGTAAGGAACTAAACTAGTAATATAGGGACCTAACATCCAATAAATCCTCATCCCACTAGATCTACCACTTTCTTGATTGTGGGTGGCCTTTTCTAGGCCCGATTGTCCCATTTTAGGCTTGCAACCTCCTCTATTATATATCCAACCTCCTATGACCAATATTAGTCTCATTTGATTGATCTCATCCTCCCTTTTTCTATCTAGCCAGCCCTTGGTCTAACCCTCCTAGTTTGTGGTAGGTGTGCGACTTTGTGACTGACTTCTTCCTTTTTAAAAAGTCTACTCAACCTCTTTCTCTTTAGCAGATATCCCGAAAAGAACACTAAATCGGTCTCTTTGCTAGATACGATTATATTTAGGGAAGATTATCTTGCTAAAAAATGAGTCCATCCACTTGTGATAATGGCTTATCCTTTGGCCTATATTTATGCTTGTTTAGGGGTGGTAAACCCAATGATCTTGTTCTTAGGTTTTGTTGGCCACCCTGAGCCTACATGATTCAAAATAAAATTTTATTTATTTTTTTGGTTTTAAGCCCATAACTTTGGGTCCAAAGCCCCAAACTTGGGTATCTTTCCCACAAGGTCCTTTTTGTGGATTTTATTCTGTTGAAAATACCTTTAGAGCTACCCAGCTTTCAGCACTCCCTCTTAATGAGAAAGGTATTTCCATCACACCTTAAAATCTCTAGCTCCATGACTTTCCTTGCATGCCCATGATTGTCATCGAATGAGCCATGAATTTCCTTGCATGGCCATAATTATCCTTGCATGTGCCATGTCTCTTTTTGTACTTGGCCAAGATTTATCTTGCATGGTGCATCAATTTCCTTGCATGTAACATGAATTTTTATTGCATGCTCCATAATTTTCCTCACGTGAGCTATGAATTTCCTTGCATTGGTATATTTTTACCAACAACAATTGCACATTCACTTCAACAACCACAAGTGTTGGAGAATTGTTGATGCCATTTCCCAACATTACATCTATCATCTCAAATTTAGGTAGAACCAAAAGAAAATTAAAATTAGTTCTCTTTGTACAAAGATTAATACTATTATGAAATGGATTTTTTGAGCTTAAAAAAAGTTTCTAATCTTTTTCAATGGTCATACTAAAAAGACATACTAAAAAGACATATTACCAGGGAAAAAATATAAGGAGGAACAAATGCTCAGTTGAGGCTTAGGGGTAAAAAGGAATTGAAATGTAAGTACCTCTAACTCTTTCATTTTCTCCAATTTTTGCTGAGGGAGCATCTCTTCCATGATAATGCGAATTGCAACCTCCTTGGAAATGGAATGTGTAGTGTTCCTCTTGAGTCTTGCGACCATAAAACTTTTAACTTTAACCGATTTCAAAATGGATAATTGCCTCTGGCTTAACTAAATTTGACATGCACTATATTCCTACCAACTCTCCAATGACAGAAACCAAAAATCAATTTGGCATTAAGAAATAGTAATTGTTAGTTATTAGCTATTATTAGCATAACCAGATTTAAAATTTGTTTATGAAAAATAAATGAAAGTGAAGAAGATTTATTTAAAAAAATAGATTACGTGAAAATAATAATTATTAGGAAATTTTTACCTATTTTAGTTTATTTTGATAGAAATAATAGGCTTTGTGAATATGGATTTAATAAAATAGGCTCGAGGAAAAAGTTTGTGAAAAATAAATTAAGAAATTTAATGAAGAAGATTTATTAAGAAAAATAAATAAAGAAAAACAATGTGTGCAATTTTTTAAAATAAATAATTAGTGTAGGCTTTGAGAATATGGACTTCATCATTAATAACTTATAATAGTTGGTCATTATTTTTAGAAACAAAAAAAAAAGGAATATGATTATTTAAGGGGGTGGTGTTCAAGGGCTTTAAAGTTAAAACATGATTATAGAACAACAGTAGGAATGAAATCTTATGCAGAGTTTTGAAGAAAATTATAGATAATTATTAACCACAACCATGTTGAAAATGACAAAACATCAGATAATTCTCAACCCATCCCTAGTAGGATCTTGTAAAGCTACTTTCCCTAAAGCAATAATTTGTAAATGAAACTATCCAACACAATTCTTGTTTAGAAACCAGAGTTTGGTAAGTTGGTTTCTACTCATTTGAGAAACAATTAAGGCTTTGTAACCATCTGTTTGATAGGATCAAGAGAGATAGACTAACTATAGTGAAATTAAAAATATTCTTGATCTAGTGAAGACCAATAATAATTTTAGTGAATGACAATGCCATTATATCATTAAAGAGATTCTTTTGTTTGTGAAGTTTGATATTCCTTTTTACCATATCAATTTGGAATTTATTTACAATATACAAAATTTATTTCAACAGTGGAGGGTGTTAGCACTCCACCAGATCTCTGAGGCTGAGAAGAGACCAACAAAAGTAACTACAGACCAAGCTCTCGCCAATTAGCTAGCCCTACTAGGAAGGAGATGGCTCTCTCCAAGGGATCATAGCCAAGAGGGCTGGATCAATTAGGTTTTAGGCTAGGTCTAGTAGCACAAGGGTTTTGATTGGTTTATTTAGGTGTTGGTTGAATGAATTAGGTCAAAGAGGTAACTAGGTCAGGGAAAATAAGATCAAAATTACAGTAATATGATGGGGCAAGGTAGGTAGGCACTCTAAAAACTTTAGGGTTCTTAGGTGAGAAGTATCAAACCAGTGAGGTGCTAAAAAGAGCATGACAGTACATGAATTCCTTTTAAACTGAAGAACTGAAAAAAAATTATGGTGATTCTCCCAAAATAGAGCATAAAAGATGTATTCTGCTTATCAAACCTGAGAATAAAATTTATCATAGAACTAGAATGAAAATGGAAAGTACAAAAAATTCATACATATGAAATAGAAGAAAAAACTATGCCAAAGTACAGTACCACATGAATCCCACCAAAATAGTTGCAACTCATCCAATATATTTCTGCCAAAATCTAAATACACTAGTGTCTCTGGTCAATACAACAACATCCAACCTATGAAATGAGTAAAGAAGTGAAATATATAGACATGAAACAACTTCTCCCAACCTCAGGGGTTGAATCCATGAGTTGTGGAGCTGATCCACAAAATTCTGAGTTACAAATCTAGAGTGTAAGGAGGTCAAACTGACTCATCCCTAACTTTAGTGAAACTGATTCATCAATCCTCAAAAGAATTTTACCTAATATATTTACCCTAAGGTAACTCAAAATAAACTTATTTAAATTTACATCCATCGTTTACATCAGTAACATCATGATTTTCCATGGTGAAACTAAAAAAAATGAGAAAAAATCAGAAATATCAGTCACTAGTCAGGAGCGCAGCGCCATATTCAACTAAAATTTTGAGGGGAATTTTAATGTCAAAATTGAGTTTAGGATAGCTCATTGGAAATTACATCCTACATAATTTCTAGAAATGTGCCTGGTTTCCAAAAATGATAAGTTTTTGCCCTCCAAAAATTCAATCTCTCGAGACTAGTCAGGAGCGCAACGCTTAGCTGAAAGTCAGGGCAGAATAAGTTTTGATCTTTCTCCCTGCCAGATTGCCCAAATTTTCTTAGAAAAGTGTCAAATTGACTATTTTATACCTTCTGAATCCAATGGTAGTCTTGTTTTTTCATTTTTAGGTTTCTAGAAGAATCACAACGCCTAGGGCGTTGTGCTCCTCACAGTCTAACTGAGCTAAAAAATGTTAGAATTTGCAAAAATCCCAAATTTCAGAATTTTGCTCAAAAACTCTTCAAAATTGTTTTCTAGAATGCTGATGATGCATGCTAAGCAATGAGAGAGGCCTCAACAAGGATTTCAAGCTTATATGCTTCCTTTTTCTTGGCTAGGGTTTGCTAATGTTTCTCCTCCAATTGCTTGAGTTTAATGCTACAGACCTTGTTTTTGTGATGTACCTGTTAGACATGTTTCTGAGCATCTTGTTATATTTTTTTACCTTGTGGAGGAGTTTCTCAAGGTGTAGGTTGACCCTATCAAGCCATATCTCTCTATCATCTTCAACCTCCTTGGCAATCCTCTCCTCAAAAGTGAGTTTTTCATCGTCAATCTTCTATTGTTGTAGAGATCTCTTAGGACCACTTGTCTTAGGTTTTGTTTTGCTGGTTCGAATGTCATCATGATCAAGATAACCAAGTGACATCATGGCCTTACCTCTTTTTTCTTTGAGCAACTCTAGCTCCATAAGTACTTGTTGATCTTTCAGCTGCTTATTCTCCTGCTCAAGAAATGAAAGGAAAAATTGAGCTCTATCCAAGTTAGTTTGTAGCTCTTTGATTTGGGCATCCTTCTCTTTGATAATAAAGCTTGAGGCCTCATGATCATCTTGTTGATCCAAGTCAACTAGGTCAAACTCTGTTTCCTCATCATCAGGGTGCTCATCCTCTTGCATGACTTCCTTATGCACAACTGCCTCTTTTTTATGCTCATCCTGTTGTACCTTCTTTTCTGATGAAGAAGGAAAGGCCCCTTACACAATCTGTGGAGAAAACACCTACCTAGGTCCCCTCTGATAGGCCTTGACCTGTTTTTCCTTCTCAAGCTTTTTGGTCTTTTTAGGCTCTTTGACCACAACTCTGTTGGGTGACCCAATTTGACTCTGAAATTACTGATGATGGTGATGATATGGGTCTAGTAGGTTGGGTTGATGGAGAAATAGATGCAGTGGGCTGAGATGAAGGAGGGATGGTTTCAGCACGTTGAGCTTGTGGAGTGGTGAAAACATCATTGGAAATGAAAGTTTACAATGAAATGTTCAAATGGTTTAGATGATGGAGTACAATGATTTTGATCAAAGAGTGATGGAAGAGGTTGTTCATTCGCTGATCATATTCTCTCTTATGTACTATGTAGTCCATTTTTTCCATGCTCTTGAACAAACAATATATGATGTTGAGCAATTTGACTCTTGTGAAGTGCATAAGCAATCTGATATGGTATGTGTAGATTTTGGAGAACCTTCCTTCACAAGAGAAGTACTTCATGATGATTTTCATCATGGGGGCATACCTATCAAGAAGATAACTGAAAGGGAACATTTTCTTTCTCTCATTTTTGTACCGTGGTTTGATGAATAGTTCATAAAACTGGTCATCGAGGTCTTTGGGTTTAAACCACTTCTCACCCATATTAAGTATCCTTGTGGAAGCAAAAATGATAGGTGTGGATATGGTGAAGGTCACATCTGCAAGGGTCACTTGATTTTCCTGGAGGTTTGAGATGAAAAGTCTGCTCAAAATAGGGTGGTGTTGAACTATTTGAACCATTTCACAGAATTCAAAGCAGCCCACATATTTGAAGCAAGTGATTGTCATGGGAGAGGCCATCATTTCTCTGGTGTTAGTAGGCTCAAGCCTCAAAATTATTCCTCCCTTGTGAGTTATTCTTTCCTCTTTGTCTTGTTGAACCCTTGGTTAAACTGAGGGGGGGGGGTGGTGGGGGGTGAATCAGTTTAACACATTCATGGACTTTTAAAACTTTCCTTTAAAACTTATTTACACCTCCATTAAATGATCAAATTAATATGTGAACAATATTAATATGTGAGAAGCAAGTATTAAGCAGATTAGATAATGTAACACAATCTTAACATGTGAGCAGCAAGTATTAATTAGATTAGATACACCATATCAACACATAAACATCATGCACATAGACAACAGATATAAGTGGAAACCCATAAGGGAGAAAGCCACATCTTATTATTGTTGTGATGCAAAGGCAAGCTCCAACTCCCTCTCAACACTGATTTTCTATCGGCTCCAACCTACAGGAGGCTCCTACCTCAATTCTGCAAGCTACAACTTGCAAGGAATCTCCAACTCCCATCTATTTTCTGCAAGCTTCAACCTACATGAGGCTCCTAACTCAGCCAGATACAACTGACTTCTATCAAGCTACAACTTGATATGGAAGCACCAACTTCCTCTATTTTCTAAAAAAAACACATGCTGATTTATGGAAGCACAAACTTCCTCTATTATCAGTCCTTTCATGTTGCTTCTTGTTTCTATTTGTTTCTTTACGAATCATATTCTTGCTGGCTTCTATTTCTGTAGGAATCTTCTGAGCTGCTTCATTATCCTTTACAACTTTTACAAAGATGATATTTCTGTTGTATTCTACCTTGGAATTAATTGTTTCTCCTTCATAGCCTATCCCAGTCTTTATGAGAAGAGACCTTTGAGCATTTAGAATTTGGTCCAACTGTCCATAGCTTTTCATTTGTGGAATATTCATTAATAATTCTCTTTGGGATTTTTCTAATTTCTTTCTCAGGCACACTACTTCTTCTTCCAATTTCTCTTGCATCTGAATTTTATCCTTTATTTTATTTAGCAAAGTGTCTTCTACTTTCCTTGCTTCTTCAAGGTGTGTCTTCAGGCCAACAATTTCTTTCTTATCTTCATATTCTTTCTCATCACATATTTGCACAAATGTCTTAAGGTCTTTGTTTTCATTCTTCAATCTTTCTATTTCAGTCAAGGCTATGTCAAGTTTGGCTTTTTCCTCAACTGTAATTTATTCATGGTGCTCACATCCATTCACCCTGGCAGGTATCTCATTTGATTGAGCAGTTTACTTTTGACATGAACTTTTCTTCTTCTTGATTCTCTTCTCCTTCTTGAAAATGTAGCCCCTAGTGTCTACTTCATGCATGAAATGCAATCTATCCCAAATTTATTTTGTAGAGGTTAGATCCACTATTAAATCAAGATCCTTGTTATGAAGACTGTTATATATCACACATTTTTCCTTGGCATTCTGTTGTTGTTCTTGCAAAGAGGGAGAGTTTGTGCAGTAACCATCACATACAAGTTTCCATACCTTAGGTTCATAAGCCATTAACTCTGTTTTAACCTTATCTCTCCATTCAGGAAAGTTTGTTGTACTAAAACAAAAGTACATTTGGATAGTCCATGACTCAATCAGATCTCCTTCAAGCTATTAGGCTTACACCAAAGGAACTTGGCTCTGATACCAATTGTTGAACCCTTGGTTAAACTGAGAGGGGGGATGGGAGGAGGGGGGGGGTGAATCAGTTTAACACAATCATGGACTTTTAAAACTTATTTACACCTTCATTTCATGATCAAATTAATATGTGAACAATATTAATATGTGAGCAACAAGTATTAAGAAGATTAGATAATGTAACAACAATCTTAACATGTGAGCAGCAAGTATTATGCAGATTAGATACACCATATAAACACATAAACATCATGCACATAGACAATAGATATAAGTGGAAACCCATAAGGGAGAAAACCACATATTATTATTGTTGTGATGCAAAGGCAAGCTCCAAATCCCTCTCACCACTGATTTTCTATAGGCTCCAACCTACAGGAGGCTCCTACCTCAATTCTGCAAGCTACAACTTGCAAGGAAGCTCCAACTCCCATCTATTTTCTGTAGGCTCCAACCTATAGGAGGCCCCTACCTCAGCCAGCTACAACTGACTTATATCAAGCTACAACTTGATATGGAAGCACCAACTTCCTCTATTTTCTAAAAAAAACACATGCTGATTTACCTGGATATTAGCTCTGTTCTGTACCTTCTTCACTGCTGTCCACCAGCCTTCATATCTGCCTTATTTCATCTCTGAATCTTCACAGCTTCTCTATCTGCTCCAACTTCTTCTTACCCTCTCTTCCTCATTTCTCCATTCTCTAACCTCTCTATGCATATATTTGTAATATTATTTATAGAGATTATCTTATGATTGTTAGCATTCCTCAGGGAATTCGAAATGAACAGTCACGACTCTTTGACTTTTTCCTTCTCATTTCTTTGCCCAGTTTATTCAAAGGAATATATCAATATGCACAAATTTCAGTTTACAGTGGAGTTTTGTTTGTCTACGGAGACTTGCCTTTGCATCACAAACAATATAAAATTAATTAAAACATTTACATTTACATTTGTAACTGATATATCTCATTTAACCCTTTCAGTTCTTGGTTCACTGTGTGTTTGTATTTTCTGCTGTTGTCAATGTATTTTTCAGTTTCTACATACTCTCTTGTTTTCCATGCATGTAGAATGCATTTCCCAAATTATGTTCTAAATTTGGCAGCTATTGTCATGTAACAGTTCTGCATACTCTCCTGTTCACTGCAATTGCGTATCTGCTGCATATATAACTACTTTACAAGTTTAGCCCCCAAATCATTTTAAATATGGGCAATGTCACAGTAATAATGCGGAAGCTTTCTACAAATAAGGTTATAAAACCATATGTTGAAACCTACTCTATCCAAGGTTTCCTCCTTTGGCTTATTTACAGGTGAGCGCACCTTTCAAAGGGAATTACCATAAACTGTTGGTTAATAACCCATATAACCTTTTTATGGTTCACAACTTATTTCAACAATCAACTTTGCACATGCGGAACTGTTCTTTTTCTTACTTTGCAAGATTACAAACTATAGGCTAAAACCCACTTTTATGAAATATATCAGGTTAGTCTAAGTATGATGACCACAACTTTAACAACTTCGCACTTCCCTCTTTGATTAAATAACCAACCTGCGGTTATATGAACCTTTGCCACGATATATTAACGTATCTTCTAATAATAGGGTTCTTACCTTATTATAATCTCCGCCATCACATTTCAATCATACCATTCAAGCTTTATAAACCTTTTAATCATTTTCAATCTGAGTATAAAGGAACATTACACCAAGCCACGTTATATTTCACACACTGACTTCAAACTCTGTTTTAAAACCCCCAAAGTAAACCTTTGGTCGCGACATTCCAATCCATCATGTATATTATATGATCCTTATTAAGTGTGCTCACGGAACATGTCACAAATATTCGACTTTGGATTTAAATCATTTGAAAGTTTAATACGCACTTTCGGGCCCACACATATGTACCTTTGCGCTACAGCTTTAAATAAGCTCGCCTTTCTATAAACATGCTCAACCTTGGTTATAGTATAACCCAATGCATATAGCTTGGGTCCCGCATCCTTTTAACTTACCTCATTAACTAATTGCCAAACGGATTCAATGGTCCACAATTCATCGCGCTCCAAAACCCAATTAAACGCTCATCTGATGGATATCGCGTTATGAAAACGCTCGGGACTTAATCCTAAAAAATTATGCGATGTAAGTGGTTTTTGAATACCACTCATTTACATGTGTCCTCCAAATAACGACATCGCGTTCGAAAAATGAAAACAGCTTACCACTTGAGGAGATGCGCGATACTACTAGTCTTGTTCTCCCAAAATCGTCTTTGTTGCTCACGGTTCCGACATTCTTCATAGTTCTGCTTCATCAAATTAAACTATGTGGTTTAATTCCAATAAACCACACGACTAATATAAATATCTTAACCCCCTATCATTCACTTCTAAGGGTTAACTGCAATAAACCACATATATGTTCATGGCTCACACTTTCGTTTCAATTAAACCAAAATTTACCCTATCGGCCCCACACATTCAGATTTCACTCGTTAATTGACATTTTATCAAATGAATAAACGCTGCTCATACCTAGGGTTACCAACCCCGCAGCTCGGTGATGCGATTGCCCTTGGATCTTTCAACCTCAAGATCGAACGGAAGTCACACTTTTTAAGACATAACTTTAACTCCCAAAAAAAATGCGAAATAGGCAGTTTTAGAATACTGCCCTATGCTACATGTCAACAACCAAACGATATCGCATTTTTCCCAGACATTCCACTTACCATTTTTTTAAATTGCGAATACCACCGGTTTTCAAAACTTGGTTTTACTGTTCACCTGCTTTCCTCTATGCCTTTGACTGTCCATCGCACCATCCCATCGATCTTATTTAATTCAAATCGCCTCTTTCAATTTCGCTGTATCATTGAACTTCCACTGCACCATTCCCTTGCCATTCTGCATACTTATTCAACAATTATTAATTTTTTCACTGGTTACTTATCTTCATCCATGCTTTGGACCATTCATCGATCCTGCCTCATGGAATCTCTGTGTATTTACTAAACCTCCAACCACATAATTCAGAGTTTCACTTCCATCGCTTGTACATATTCTGTAGACCTCAATCACTTCACGCTTCGTTTAATTCACTGTTTCACACCACGGATTCCATACAGCAGAATCCCAACTCAATTCAACCCCGTGGTATCACTTCCCGAACTCTGTATTTAAAATTCGATTTCAACTTTAAGTCATCGATCCTTGCAGTGATCGATGACTGTAATCTTTAACAAATGCAACCTCAATAAATATTTCCAGATATGTATGCAAACCCCTACTACTACTCAATTCAAAGTCACGATAATTAACATCGATTCCTTAATTCTATACACAATTAATTCCATATCACAACATCGACATGAATGTCGATTTCTTCAATGATACACAGAACCCATTTAAAATCTCGGGTACAGGGTTTCATCACACATTGTTCATACAATTTCTTATTGAACTCAAAGCCTACCACACAACATTTAAGTCGAATAATATTCATGAAATGCTGAGACAAATTCTTTCATAACATATAAATTATTTCACTTACAAAACTTCTGGTTTGGCTAGATCTTCAATTCGATGGCCTTCTACCTCACTACTCTGTCTAATGTTCTCTCTGTTGCCTCTGCTACCTCTCTTCTCCTTGTTTGTCTTTGCTGCCTTTGCTGCATCTATTTCTTGTCTAATGCTGTTCCTTGCTTCTCTTTTGTTCTCCTTTGCCATCAATGACAATATTTCCAACAGTCTCCCCCTTTGGCATTGATGACAATACTTTAATACTCTTCTTTTGCTTGCATTTCCTCCCCCTTTGACATCAATGGCAAAGGGTTGCACATTTTCTAGTGTGGTTTTTATCTCTTCATTTCCTCTCTCTGAGTTTTGTTTAGGCCTTCTTCTTCTGACTTTGTACCATGCTGCTCCAAACTGGTGTACATGAGTCATTGAGAGAACACTTTGAGAATCATTGAACTTGTATGTTTATACACATTAAGTTGATATCATCCCAAAGCATAGATTCCTTGCACTTGTATAGAGTGTAGGTGATGATAGAACAACCATATATAATCAGAGATGCATCATTGGACCAAAACTAAAATACTGAGAATGCTTCAAATATACTTCAGTCTCTAGTATGATCTTCATCAGAAATACATATCTGTTGAGGAAGATTGTAGATGGAATATGTCTTCTTCTGCAATACACATCTGCCGTACAACATCTGTTCAATTATAACAATGCAAATATATCTTTTATAGTTGTGGTTCACCTTTTCTGCCTGATGGTGGTGATATGAGCTAGGATGCTGACAAGGATATTACACTTAATAGCTGAAATGTCCTTGTTACTGATGTGAACAATGAATCAACCAAAATTTGATCTAAGAGATCAAATGAATTTACTGCTTGTACAATGTACTTTCAAAACAAACCCTCGAGGCTAGAAACATTCAGTGTATTAGTCAGTCTCACTTATCAATCATGCAATTTCCTTTATGACATAATGAGGTATGTATGTCAATGATCAATCTCTCTTAAAAGGTGAATTACCAACAAATCCTTTATGCTGAAGTAGGATTTAGATGAATTAATAAAATACTTTTGAGCTTCAAATGGTAATCACAACTAGTCCTTCATGCTTCAGATACTTTAAGTATTCTATCATGATGATCTTCAGCGAAACATCTTCAAGTTGTTTGATTGAAATCTCAGCAAACATACTTCACACAGTTTTATGAATGATCTTAAGAAAGAGGCCTTGAAGATGTAGATGTACTGACTTCAGGAAGACATGCAATTATATATAGAAAAATATACTGCTTCAATGCTCAATATAATGCTTTAAGTGTAAACAAAATAATGATCCTTTAGCATTGTTATTGACCTTTTCATGCTTTAATAATGCAGATAACGCTAGGTATACTAACTTGATGTACTTTTGCCATAATCCTTTGATCCTGAGGACCTGTATCATACCACTGCTCCATTGATAACACTTGGTATTCTGTTGATAGGAATGCTGCTTGTACCAAATACCAATTGATACTACTTTCACTTCAGCTCACACATGAACCCATAGTTAAGACAACCTTCATAGTTTCTACTATTGAGCTCTCCACTGTTTTCAACAAAAATCATCAATATACTGAATATAATCTTGGCATCATTAACCTTTTGCTTATTCTGTCATTCTAGTTTAAAATAATGTTACTGCATTTTCCTTTCTAGGACTGCTCTAGAATCATTGCTGCTTTATATACAATTCAACTGTTCTAACATAATGATCTTCGGGAAGACATCTTCAATTTCTTTACTTGGAATCTTCATGGGTAGACCACTTAGAGATTTGTCACTTATTTAACTTCATTCCTCCAAGGGGACTTTTCATAGATGAAAGATGTAATGATATAATGATGATAGACACTTATCTTACTCAACCTTCTTAAATTTTATTCATTGTTAATTCTTGCAGTGTGATGCACAATGTGATCATCCTTTTTGGGTCTTTCTAGTTCTGTAGCTCGAAACATTATTTTTTGTGATTTTAACCATTCATCACTTAATGTGTTGATGTCTTCTTAGCTTACCTGTTCATGGCTGATGTTCCCTCTACCATCATGGCTGCTTGTTTCCTTCTCCTCTTCCATCAACCTATTGGCTATTGTGTGCTTCAGGTATTCTTCTTCCTCTATTGTTCTCTGTTAGAGAAATCATTCTTTCCCTTCCTGATTTTATAGCTGTTCTCATTTCATGGAGCTCTTCTTAGACTACTTTTGTGGGGAATATTTATGAACCACTCTCTCCCTGGGATGTTGCTTCATATCTATCACTGGTTGGATATTTGTGTTGCTTCCTAGAGCAGCTCCCCCTGAGACTATGATGGATTCATTATGTTATTGAGGTAACAGGTTCCCCCTTTCTCTTTTCCTTCCATACTTTATTGGGGTTCTTCATAATGTCTGCACTCCTTTTTGATTCATAGTTTTTTTTATTTGATTAGATTCCATCATCTGTCTAGAGTTCTTTAATGTATATGGCAATTTACAGTCTTTTGCTTTGTGACCAAGCTTGAAGCATACATAACATCTTATTTTACCAAGGTAAGTTTGAGCTGATGTATAATATTTTGTAGTCCCTTTTGAACATAATTTACATTCAACAAGTTTATGTCCAAAATTATTGCATGCATAACAGTAGCCATGGAAATGATTTGCGTATTTGGTGAAAGATTATCTTTTCCATTTGCTTTCTTGAGGGGTTCTTCTCATTCGCAGCATCCTTTGCTGGTTGGAATGTATTTTCTTTGTCTTACAATATGCTGCAATATGTCTTGGTTTATGACAAGAGAAACATGTGATATTTTTCATAGGAGGAAGGAACCTCCTTTGACATCTTCTGAATTTTTTCAATTAATCCTTAGGAGCGTATGAGCCTTTTGCAGTTGATTGTTTCATCCTCTCATTATCAGTCCTTTCATGTTGTTGCTTGTTTCCTGTTTGTTTCTTTACGAATTATGTTCTTGCTGGCTTCTATTTCTGTAGGAATCTTCTGAGCTGCTTCATTATCCTTTACAGCTTTTACAAAGATGATATTCTTGTTGTCTTCTACCTTGGACTTACTTGTTTCTCCTTCATATCCTATCCCAGTATTTATGAGAGGAGACCTTTGAGCATTTAGAATTTGTTCCAATTGTCTAGAGCTTTTCATTTGTGGAATATTCATTAATAATTCTCTTTAGGCTTTTTCTTAGGCACACTACTTCTTCTTTCAATTTCTCTTGCATCTGAATTTTATCCTTTATTTGCTTTAGCAGAGTGTCTTCTACTTTCCTTGCTTCTTCAAGGTGTGTCTTCAGGCCAACAATTTCTTTCTTATCGTCATATTCCTTCTCATCACATATTTGCACCAATGTCTTAAGGTCTTTGTTTTCATTCTTCAATCTTTCAATTTCAGTCAAGGCTGTGTCAAGTTTGGATTTTTCCTCAACTGTAATTTATTCATGGTGCTCACATCCATTCACCCTGGCAGGTATCTCATTTTATTGAACAGTTTCCTTTTGACATGAACTTTTCTTCTTCTTGATTCTCTTCTCCTTCTTGATAATGCAGCCCCAAGTGTCTACTTCATGCATGAAATGCAATCTATCCCATATTTCTTTTGTAGAGGTTAGATCCATTATTAAATCAAGATCCTTGTTATGAATACTGTTATATATCACACATTTTGCCTTGGAATTCCACTGTTGTTCTTGCAAAGAGGGAGAGTATGTGTAGTAACCATCACATACAAGTTTCCATACCTCAGGTTCATAAGCCATTAACTCTGTTTTAACCTTATCTCTCCATTCAGGAAAGTTTGTTGTACTTAACATAGGTACATTTTGATAGTCCATGACTCAACCAGATCTCCTTCAAGCTATTAGGCTTACACCAAAAGAACTTGGCTCTGATACCAATTGTTGAACCCTTGGTTAAACTAAGAGGGGGGGTGAATCAATTTAACACATTCATGGACTTTTAAAACTTTCCTTTAAAACTTATTTACACTTTCATTTCATTATCAACTTAATATGTGAACAATCTTAATATGTGAGCAACAAGTATTAAGCAGATTAGATAATGTAACAACAATCTTAACATTTGAGCAGCAAGTATTAAGTAGATTAGATACACCATATCAACACATAAACATCATGCACATAGACAACAGATATGAGTGGAAACCCATAAGGGAGAAAACCACATCTTATTATTGTTGTGATGCAAAGGCAAGCTTCAACTCCCTCTCACCACTAATTTTTTGTAGGCTCCAACCTACAGGAGGCTCCTACCTCAATTATGCAAGCTAAAACTTGCAAGGAAGCTCCAACTCCCATCTATTTTCTGCAGGCTCCTACCTCAGCCAGCTACAACTGACTTCTATCAAGCTACAAATTGATATGGAAGCACCAACTTCCTCTATTTTATAAAAAAAAACACATGCCGATTTACCTGGATATCAGCTCTGTTCTGTACCTTCTTCACTGTTGTCCACCAGCCTTCATATCTGCCTTATATCATCTCTGAATCTTCATAGCTTCTCTATCTGCTCCTCCTCCTTCTTACCCTCTCTTCCTCATTTCTCCATTCTCTAACCTCTCTATGCATATCTTTGTAATATTATTTATAGAGATTATCTTATGATTGTTAGCATTCCTCAGGGAATTCAAAATGAACAACCATGACTCTTTGACTTCTGCCTTCTCATTTATTTGTCCAACTTGTTCAGAGGAATATAGAAATATGCACAAATTTCAGTTTTACAGTGGAGTTTTGTTTGTCTACGAAGACTTGCCTTTGCATCACAGACAATATAAAATTAATTAAAACATTTACATTTACATTTGTAACTGATATATCTCATTTAACCCTTTCAGTTCTTGGTTCACTGTGTGTTTGTATTTTCTGTTGCTGTCACTATCTTTTTCAGTTTCTGCATAGTCTCCTGTTTTCCATGCATTTAGAATGCATTTCCCAAATTATGTTCTAAATATGGCAGCTGTTGTCATGTAACAGTTCTGCATACTCTCCTGTTCACTGCAATTGCGTATCTGCTACATATATAACTGCTTTACAAGTTTAGCCCCCAAATAATTTTAAATCTGGGCAATGTCACAGTAATAATGCGAAAGCTTTCTACAAATAAGGTTATAAAAACATATGTTGAAACCTACTCTATCCAAGGTTTCCTCCTTTGGCTTATTTACAGGCGAGCGCACCTTTCAAAGGGCATTCCCATAAAATGTTAGTTAATAACCCATATAACCTTTTTATGGTTCACAACCTATTTCAACAATCAACTTTGCACATGCGGAATTGTTCTTTTCCTTACTTTGCAAGATTACAAACTATAGGCTAAAACCCACTTTTATGAAAAATATCAGATTAGTCTAAGTATGATGACCACAGCTTTAACAACTCCGCACTTCCCTCTTTGATTAAATAACCAACCTGCGGTTATATGAACCTTTGCCACGGTATATTAACATATCTTCTAATCATAGGGTTCTTACCGTATTATAATCTTCGCCATCACATTTCAATCATACAATTCAAGCTTTATAAACCTTCTTATAATTTTCAATCTGAGTATAAAGGAACATTACACTAGGCCACATTATATTTCACATGCTGACTTCAAACTCTGTTTTAAAACCCCCAAAGTAAACCTTTGGTCGCGGAATTCCAATCCATCATGTATATTATATGATCCTTATTAAGTGTGCTCACGGAACATGTCACAAATCTTCGACTTTGGATTTAAATCATTTGAAAGTTTAATACGCACTTTTGGGCCCACACATATGTACCTTTGCGCTACAGCTTTAAATAAGCTCGCCTTTCTATAAACATGCTCAACCTTTGTTATAGTATAACCCAATGCATATATCTTGGGTCCTGCATCCTTTTAACCTACCTCATTAACTAATTTCCAAATGGATCCAATGGTCCACAATTTATCGCACTCCAAAACCCAATTAAACGCTCATTCGACGGATATCGCGTTATGAAAACGCTCAGGACTTGATCCTCAAAAATTACGTGATGTAAGTGGTTTTTGAATACCACTAATTTACATGTGTCCTCCAAATAATGATATCGCGTTTGAAAAATGAAAACAACTTACCACTTGAGGAGATGCGCGATAATGCTGGTCTTGTTCTCCCAGAACCGTCTTTTCTGCTCACGGTTCCGACATTCTTCATAGTTCCGCTTCATCAAATTTAACTCTGTGGTTTAATTCCAATAAACCACACGGCTACTCATATAAATATCTTAACCCCCTATCATTCACTTCTAAGGGTTAACTTCAATAAACCACATATATGTTCATGGCTCACACTTCCGTTTCAATTAAAACAACATTTACCGCATCGGCCCCACACATTCATATTTCACTCATTAATAGACATTTTATCAAATGAATAAACGCTGCTCATACCTAGCATTAACAACCCCGCAGCTCGGTGATGCGATTTCCCTTGGATATTTCAACCTCAAGATCGAATGGAAGTCGCACTTTTTTAAGACAAAACTTTAACTTCCAAAAAAATGTGAAATAGGCAGTTTTAGAATACTGCCCTATGCTACGTGTCAACAACCGAACGATATTGCATTTTTCCCAGACATTCCACTTACCATTTTTTGAAATTGCGAATACCACTGGTTTTCAAAACCTGGTTTTACCGTTCACCTACTTTCCTCTATGCCTTTGACTATCCATTGCACCATCCCATCAATCCTATTTAATTCAAATCGCCTCTTTCAATTTCACTGTATCATTGAACTTCGACTGCACCATTCCCTTTCCATTTTGCATACTTATTCAACAATTATTAATTGTTTCACTGGTTACTTATCTTCATCCATGCTTTGGACCATTCATCAAACCCATTCATCGATCCTGCCTCACGACATCTCTGTGACTTTACTAAACCTCCAACCACATAATTCAGAGTTTCATTTTCATTGCTTGTACATTTCTGTAGACCTCAATCACTTCACGCTTCCTTTAATTCATTTTTTCAAAGCACGGATTCCATACAGCAGAATCCCAACTCAATTCAACCCCGTGGTATCACTTCCCAGACTCTGTATTTAAAATTCGATTTCAACTCTAAGTCATCGATCCTTGCAGTGATTGATGACTGTAATATTTAACAAATGCAACCTCAATAAATCTTTCCAGATATGTATGCAAACCCCTACTACTACTCAATTCAAAGTCACAATAATTAACATCGATTCCTTAATTCTATACACAATTAATTCCATATCACAACATCGACATGAATGTTGATTTCTTCAATGATACACAGAACCCATTTAAAATCGCAGGTACAGGGTTTCATCACACATTGTTCATACAATTTATTATTGAACTCAAAGCCTACCACACAACATTTAAGTCGAATAATATTCATGAAATTCTGAGACAAATTCTTTCATAACATATAAATGATTTCACTTACAAAACTTCTAGTTTGGCCAGATCTTTAATTCGATGGCCTTCTACCTCACTACTCTGTCTAATGTTCTCTCTGCTGCCTCTTTTTGTTGCCTCTGCTACCTCTCTACTCCTTGTTTGTCTTTGCTGCCTTTGCTGCCTCTGTTTCTTGTCTAATGCTGCTCCTTGCTTCTCTTTTGTTCTCCTTTGCCATCAATGACAATATTTCCAATAGTCCTCCTCCTCCTCCATGAAATCTCTGTCTTCTTCCACCATGGTGTTTTTAGTTTTAAAACCATAGGGAAGGGAAAGGGGATTGGGGATGGGAGTAGGAAAAATTAGGGAAATAGGGAATGGGGTTAGGGAACTTAGGGGAGTGATACAAGATTAAAGAACTTAGGGAAATGGGATTTAGAATTTTATTATAGGTATGATAACAGAGCTACCTAGGAATTAGTAGCCTAGGAGCTAGGGTTTTGAGAAATTTAACTTGGGGATAGGGATTTAGTGATGTAGGGATAGGATTAAGCTTTACTAGGATGTGGGGAAGGAATATAGGGTCTAGGGAAATTTTTTGGGATGTAGAAATGGAAGCTAGGGTTTCTTATCTTGAAAACTAAAAAAATTAAACAAGGAGAGTGAACACCATGAATTTTTCAATCATGACATGTAAGGAGGGTACTGAAGAGTGTAGCTTGCTTGATTGGAGCTGAAGAAACCCTTGTTGGTGATTAGAAGCACTTGCATGAAGTTTTGGAATCTTTGAGTGAAACTGGGTAGGAGCTCAACACCAGTGGTAGGAGCGCATCACCTATCTTCCAAGAGCACAATGCCTTTGCTAGGAGCGCAATGGCTTGCCTCCAGGAGCGTAGCGCCATCCAAAAAATTGGATTTTTACATTGGAGCTCGATGGTCTGGAGAGAAAATGAGTTCCTTCTCTGCCTTTTGATGGGCTTTATACTTGGTGATTTGAATGAATTTACCTTTTGGGACCTGCTTCTCTTCTTGAGATTCACTTTAAACCTTGAAATATTTACCTTTTACTTTTGCTTTTAATATTTGGAGTTTGATCATTTGATGGATTGAGAACACTTAGACTTTGAAACTTTTGAGATTTCTTGGCATATGAAACTTTGAGTTGGAAGCTATATTAGAAATATGAAATTGTTACATATTGAGAAAACACAAATTTAGATAATAGAATAAAAATTTAATGGAATAAAAACTACATATTACATTTCAAATTTACATGGTAAATTCAATTTATTGGACACCCTTTTTCTTGTTGGTATTTTATGAAATGAAAATGATGTTTTAATGAACCTTGAAAACCCTAAGACCTAATGCACACTTTGATTGAATGGATTTCATGATGACATGACTAATAAGGTGATAAAGACTCATGAATGATGGACACTCAACATAGTGATGAAATGAGCCAACAAGTGATGAGATGACATTTTTTGAAAAGAGTGAACCTTGATTGAAATCTGCACCAAGTGACCAAATTTTTGCATGACCTAGTGGAATGAAAAAAATTTCAGAATGGGGCACCTAACATGACATGAAAGAGTTAATTTTGATCACTGGTGGAAGGATGAAAATACTAACACTACCATTGGCTCCAACTGGGGATGGTAGCTCCTTGGAGGTGCCAAGAACACTGTAGACCAAGTGCCTATCCATTGGGAATGGAGTCAAAAGCTAAAGAATAACTAAAAAATGAAAAATTAAACTGATTTTTGACAAACTCAAACCGACTGAAAACTAACTTTAAAATTGACTCAAAACTGACTTGACTTTGACTGAATTAATTTTGAAAACAACAGAAAACCAATGAAAATTTATAGCCTTCACCTTGGGCCCCAAGGTTCGGTGATTCTCCGCTTCACACTTTGTAGGAAAGTTAAAATGATATTTACAATGATAGTGAGAAATCTGAAAACTGCATCAATAATAATAATGCTTAAGGAGCCTACCATTGACCGATCCTCCTAAACATTCTTCTCCATTCATCTCTTGTAGTAGAAAACAATTTTTTCCTCGAATAACTGAGATCTTGTAGGGCCATTTCCATAGGTTCTCAAACTTTCCGTGCTTCCCTTTTTCCTGGTTCCTCGCATCCCACCGGAGGACTACATCTTCAAGCTTAAATTTATCTACCTTGGTCTTACGGTCATACACCTTATTTATCTTCTCATGAAGCTTTGAGGCTTTCTGAAATACCTCATCTCTAGTCTGCTAAAGATGGATCATTTGATTGATCTGACACTGTACATCATTCTCTTCACTTCCTAATTCTTGCAACAATTTCATGACTGGGACAGCAAGTGATGTAGGAAAAATAATGTCTATTCCATAAAATAACTGAAAAGGGGACATTCCGATAGATTTCTTACTACTCACCCTATCTGCCCACAAGGCATTCACAATATTTTTGTGCCAATTCTTCTTGTTGGCCTCCAACATCTTCTTTATGATATTAATCAGGGATTTATTAGAGGACTTTGTTAAGCCATTACCTTGCATATAGTAGGTGGTTGAGTGCCCAAACTTGATGTTATATTTTTCACAAAACTAAACCATCATTTTTGATTTGAATGATGTCGCATTGTCGGTAATAACCTTATGAGGACAACCAGAACGAGACAATATGTTAGTCTCCAAAAACTGAATAATTACTAGGTCTGTTGCTTGCCTTGTTGGGATCGCTTTGATCCATTTGGTGAAGTAGTTGGTGGATGTAAATATCCATTTGTGTTGTGCATATGATGTAGGGTGAATTTCTCCGATGAAGTCAAGTCCCCATTGCTGAAATGGTGCATGAATTGAAGTAGGCTGCAAAGGTAGTGGAAGCAGTTTTCTTTTACCTTGAAACACTTGACACTCATGGCAACTCATCACTGTTCTGTACAAATATGAAAAGAGAGTTGGCCAATTATATCCTTCTCTCAATACTTTATTAGCCATGGTCTTCCAGAAAAGGTGACCCCCACATTCTCCATTACGAAAATCATTCATAACTTATTGGGCTTCACTCTCAACTAAACAATTCAACAACATACCTCCTGGGTCTTTCCAATAAAGGGCATTGTCCAAAATGCAGTATTTGGAAGATTTCAACTTTAAAGACCTACCCTTACTCTTAGTCATGCCTGGAGGAGGGTTCAAATAATGAAGAACATATATTATATCAAAATACCAAGGAGACGAAAGAAACATATTAGATACCTGTATCAGAGTGACATCTTGTTCTTCATTGGAAAATGATGTAATAATATTGATATCTAAAACATGAAAATTTGACTCAACCATAAGCTTTTCTAAACCTTAACCTTTGATCAACTTTGTGGGCTGGATATTGAGGTCATATTCCGACATCGCTGCTATCCATTTCCCTCTTCTACCTTATGGATTTGTCTGCATAAGAACATCCTTTACTGCTATATTAGGGACATAATCCAAAGTATGAGAATGCAAAATATAGACATGGAAATCCATAAATAATTTTATCAAAGCCAAAGCCTGTTTCTCTATGATATTGTATCGAAGAACTGCATCCCTGATGGTTTGACTGAAAAATGCAATGGGTTGTTCAGTCTTGTCCTTCTTTTGCATTAATACTGCAACTATGGTCTGCTCGGAGGCAGATGAGAATATAATAAAATCAATAATCTAATCCGGGCTTATTAAAAAAGGGGCAGTAATCAAAGAAAATTTCACTGTGTTAAAGGAATTCTTGGCATCCTCTGACCACTTTACCTCATTATCCTTTTTCAACATGTTGGTCATTTCCTGAAGACGCCCAACCAAATTTGGAATAAATATGCGTAAGAAATTCATCTTACCATTAAAATCCTGAATTTCTTTCTTGTTCCATGGAAATTCAATTTGCTGAATTGCCTCACCTCGAGAAGGGTCAATCCGGATTCCATCCTTAGAGATGATGTGACCGAGAAGTTTTCCCTCCTCCATGACAAAAAGGCTCTTTTTCGGATTAAGAGATATTCTGAATTTCTTGCATTTCTGAAAAATAATCCTTAAGTGATATAAATGTTCATCATCAGAATGGGAGAAAACTGTCAAATCATCTAAATATACCACTAGAAAAAACTCTTTCTCATGTGAAAATTCTATATCCATTGCACGTTGAAAGGTAGCCCTTGCATTCTTTAGTCCAAATGGCATATTTTCATATTTGAACGTGCCCCAAGGTGTGATGAAGTCAGTTTTGTCATGAGATTTCTCATGTACTAAAATTTGATTGTATCCCAAATATCCATCAAGCAAAGACATTCGAGAAGCCCCAACCACTCTTTGTAAGATGTGATCCATTTTGGGAAGGGGGTAATTATCCTTTAGTGACAACTTGTTTAAATTTATGAAGTATATGCAAAGCCTTATTTCACCAGTCTTATTTCTTATAGGGACTATATTAGATATCCAATTACAAAACCTTAAAGGAACAATGATACCTGACTTGTAGAACATGTTCACTTATTTTTCTATGGATGGCCGCAACCTTGGGCTTATCCTTCTCAAATTTTTCCGAAAGGGCTTTTGATCAGGCTTAATTGGAATGGTGTGTTGTATGATATATTTATTATAGACCTTCAAGTTTGCATAATCCCACACAAAAACATCAGAAAATTCAGAAAGTAAATCAATGTATTTGTCCTTTACCTCAGGGGACAAAGACTTGGACAGCTTGACCATCTTAGGCTTGTCCGCTATCCCAATGTTTACATCCTCGAAACCTTTTTCTGTAGGAACCAATGTTGGCTTCCTCGCTACATCATCCTAATCAAACAATTCTCCCAAAGGTATGAGACATTTTGGAATATCATTATCCTTCAGATCTAGTATATCAACCTAAGTTTGTTCGATGACCTAATCATCCTTGTCGTAAACTTTGTTAATCGTAGAATTCTCAAACTCACTTTCATTTTGTAGAAAATTATTAACTTGTTGATCATACCAAAATACTTGCCAATATTGCAAGTTATCAGGAACTGTAGGCCGTTGTTTTACATGAATTTCAAAATTTCTGTTAGAAAATATTGGGATTTTGAAATTTCTTGTTGTTGTAGCAAGTGAATCTGCCATGAGATTTTGACTTCTTGGTACTACTGAAAAATTATATTCTGGAAACATCTTTGGGATATCTAGTACATCATTCTTGTATGCTCTCATTCATGGATTCTTGGCTTGGTATTCCCATTTCACCTGTTTTATCACAAGTTCGGAGTCGTCATATACTAAAATTCTTCTTGTGCCCAACTTTTTCAAGATCTTGAGATCGGTGATCAATGATTCATATTCTACCTCATTTTTAGGAAAATCAAAAGCCAATTTGTATGAACATAATCTAACATTTTTAGGAACCTTACCAGGCTGATGAAGAGGTTTGTGGATAAAAATTCCAATGCCTGCCCCGTCTTTCCCAAGACACCATCAAAATCCATGGTCCATAGATCATTTTCATTCTCCAAGTGTTGGAATTTTGATTGTTGTTTTGTCTCAACTTTCTGGGCTATTTCTTGATTCTGATTTGAACTTTCTTTTGCCTTATCAGATGGCTACTCTGAAGCACTGAGAAGATTCTCTTTTCCCTTCTCTAAAATTGTTCTGATGCAATTAGAAATATTTGGAACATCTTCTACTTCTACAAGCTGACTATCTACATCATTCAAGCCACTATCATTAAATAAAATAAAAGATTCTAAATCTGGATGTACAACATTTGTTGGATGATTATTAGGCCTCTCTTTGCTAGTTATCATGTACTTCATCTTTGTTTCTTGGTATAACTTTCTCAATTGTCCAAAAACTAGGATGGTGGCATAAGAGACGTCTAGTTTCAAAGTGCCTCTCAACTTCGCTCCCCAAGATCTAGACAGTAACATACCAAACCATGGTGGTATATCATCCACCACCACATCCATCAAGACATTCTTTGCTGGAATTTTCTCAAGGGAAAATACTAAATCCTTAATAAGAACCAAACAATGAACTCTTCCTGATTCGAAGGAATATAAGTCATGGTAAGGACGAGTGATATCTAGGCCCAATTTCTCCATAATGGATTTCGGCATCAATTTGTGGGATTCTCCATAGTCGAGCATGGCACTGTGAAGGATATTCTAGTGGATTCTCAGATTCAAATAAAATGGGGGACTTCACTATCCTCTAACTGACCGTCTATTGCTAGACCAAATATAAGCTCAAGTTGGTCATCATCGACATTAAGTATATCCGATGAAGGATCTACTTTTAACATTTTGGCTACATGAGACTTATACTAACTATTCTTAACAAGTTCATTTAAAGGTATTGAGACTTTCAATTTGGAAATTTTAGTTTTTAAGCTGAAAGGAGTGGATATGTCTACCTCTTTAATGATGTCTCTTTTTTCAGAATGATCTTTTGATGAATCTTCTTTCCTTTGGCTATCCTTTTCTTTACCCGATCAAATTGTAGAAGGCTGATTATCTTTGTTCTGATTTGTAGTTGCAGGTTATTTTCCTTTACTCTGATTACCTTGAGAATTATGTTTTGGTTGAGTATCTTTTTTTTGAGATGCCTGCTTCTGAATAGGAATTTTTGGGACATCTCTACCTCTCAATGTATACTGCCTCTGCTGTGAGCTAAGGGAATTCAAGTATCCTTGCAGATAATCATTAGATTCAACCTCCAACTGATGATCCTGGGCTAAAATGTAGTCTTCATCCTTGGGTACATCCGTGTTATTGACATAATCTTCATCTTCAGTAAAAAATATGGGCTGGCCATCAGCTGTAAAAAAGTGGTTTTCTTCAAAAATATGATCTTCTTATTATTCTCTAACTCCTTGAGCATAATTCTGTTGCAAGGGTGTTCTAATTTGCTGTGGCTATGCTGGTTGCAAAGGTGTCCTCTTTTCTCTTTTCGTGATTCTGAATTGAGGCTGTTGTTGCTGTCCTATGAAGTTAGGATTTATAGCTTGTGGTTTCGGCTTCCTTTTGGTGATAGACATCCTGTCAACCATCCTTTCAACAGTTCTTATCGAAGTTTCCAGTTTTAAATTAGAATATGATGATGCCTCCTCTTTGATAGTTACTGTCCTTTCACCCTTCATTTTTGAATCCTTTATGGACAAATTAGCTTCTACATTAATTGCATTTTTCTGCATGTCTTCCAACATAACATGATTCCTTTCTCGCAACAGATAGGCCATGTCTAGATCAAAACCATCTGGGTAATGAAACAGGGCCAACCCTAGAGGGGGTTTGATCTCATTAGGAATAGAATTATATACTCTGTTGAATCGGGTAGTGAAGTCATGTACTAATTTAGTTGGTTCTCTTTTCAGATTATTGTATTCAGAAAGGATTTGTAATGGATTCTTATTTACCTCCCATTGGGCTATGAAAGCATCTATCAACTGATTTGAAGTTGCTATGGAATTTTAATTTAATGATCTTAACCATACTTTAACTTCTCCTGAAAAAATCTGAACTATGATTCTCATTTTTGCGTCGTCTTCATCTACTTCTTCCATATCAATAAAGTCAGTGACTTTAAATATGTGTTGTTTTGCAGTGATTGAAGAATTTTCATCAAAAAGTGGATGCCTCTGGCCATAACCTTGAGGTAAGGCATGGAGTTGACCTAGTAAGATGAGGGGTGAAAATCTGGCCATAATTCCCGCTGAATGAGCTACATGAGTGACACTAGAAAGAGTTTTTTGAATAGGTGATGAAGTAGATTGTGTTGAAGAGGAAACACCAATTGAATCTGAGTGTGTTGGGATAGGTATTGAATCTTTCTGATATATTGGATTATGGTTTTTTTCCGACTGGTACTGAATTTTGGTTTGCTAAAATTTCAAGTTTATAAAATTGACTCCAGACTTTAGTCTCAAAGTCTGATTTAGACTTAGTTTCTTTGAAGGATAAATTTTCTTAAAGTTTTAAACAACTAATATCTAACTCAGATAATTATTTGACCTCAGAAAGCATTAATGGATCAAATACTATGTCAGCTAATGAGGTTTCAGACTTAGATCGGAACAAAGACAACTCAAATTTTAAATCAAATGGTATATCTTCGAGAGATAGAACTTTAGCAGGCATCGAAGAAGATCTTATCAATGGGATTGGATCTGACTAAATTTATGTAGTTTGATATCTATGATTTCCAAAAAGCCTCTTTGTATCTTCGACTAGATCATTTGGGTGAGGATCAATATTTGATATGGTGTATCTCCTCGAAGCCAGAATGTTCACTATTCAAAAACTTGTTTTCTCTACAACTTTTTCAGATCAGCCTCAACGAAATCTTAGACCTATCATCCAGAGGCCAAGAATTCTAAGAAATAATGGTAAAACCAGGGATGATATGACACTTTACTTCCCTAGTAGGCCTCCAAGATGTTAGAAATCCACCAGATCTCCGAGGCTGAGAAGAGATAAGCAAAGGTAACTACAGACAAAGCTCTCGCCAAGTAGCTAGCCCTACTAGGCAGGAGAGGGCTCTCTCCAAGGGATCACAACCAAGAGGGATGGATCAATTAGGTTTTAGGCTAGGTATAGTAGCACAGGGGTTTTGATTGGTTGATTTAGGTTTTGGATGAGTCAATTAGGTCAAAGAGGTAACTAGGTTAGGGAAAATAAGATCAAAATTGCAGGCATTTGATGGGGCAAGGTAGGTAGGCACTCTAAACACTTTAGGGTTCTTAGGTGAGATGGATCAGACTGGTGAGGTGCTAAAAAGATCATGACAGTACATTAATTCATTTTAAACTAAAGAAATGAAACAAATTATGGTGGTTCTCCCAAAACAGAGCATAAAAGATGCATTCTTCTTATCAAACTTGAGAATCAAACATATCATAGAACTGGAATGAACATGGAAAGTAAAAAAAATTCATACATATGAAACAGAAGAAGAAACTATGCCAAAGTATAGTACCACATGAATCCCACCAAAATAGCTGCAACTCACCCAAAATATTTCTGCCAAAATCTGAATACACTAGTGTATCTAATCAATACAACAACATCCAAACTGTGAAATGAGTAAGAAGTGAAAGATATAGACATGAAACAACTTCTCCCAACCTCCGGGGTCGAATCCCTGAGTTGTGGAGCTAATCCATAAAAGTTTGAATTTCAAACCTAGAGTGTAAGGAGGTCAAACTGACTCATCCCTAACTTTAGTGAAACCGATTCATCAATCCTCAAAAAGACTTTTACCTAATGTATTTACCCTAAGGTAACTCAAAAGAAACTTAATTTCATTTACATCCATCATTTATATCATTAAAATCATGATTTTCCATGGTGAAACTAAAAAAACTAAGAAAAAATCAGAAATATCAATCACTAGTCAGAAGCGCAACACTAGTGTCAGGAGTGCAGTGCCATCTTCAGCTCAATGTTTGAGGGAGTTGCTGATGTCCAAATTGAGCTTAAGATATCTCATTGGAAATCATGTTATATCTAGTTTCCAGAAATGTGCTTGGTTTCCAAAAATTATAAGTTTTGACCCTAAAAAAAGTCAATATCCCAAGAATGGTGAGGAGCACAACGCCTAGCTGAAAATCATGGCAGAAACATGATTTTTAGGGTGTATTTTGACCTTTCTCCCTGCCATATTGCCCAAATTTTCTTAGAAAAGTGTCAAAATTGACTATTTTCTGCCTTTTGAATCCAATGGTGGTATTTTTTTTTTTCGTTTTGAGGTCTATAGAAGAAGCGACATTCCCAGGGCGTTGCGCTCTTGGTAGTATAACTTAGCTAAAAATTGTCAGAAATTTGCAAAAACGCAAAATTTCAAAATTTTGCTCAAAAAATTTTCAAAATTATTTTGTAGAATTTTGATGATGTATTCTAATCAATGAGAGAGGCCTCAGCAAGGATGTCAAGCTTATCTCCTTCCTTTTTCTCAGCTAGGTTTTGCTTATGTTTCTCCTCCAATTGCTTGAGTTTAATGCTACAGACCATTTTTCTTGTGATATAGATGTTAGAAATGTTTCTGAGCATCTTGTTATCTTTGTTTTCCTTTTAGAGGAGTTTCTCAAGGTGGAGGTTGACCCTATCAAGCCATATTTCTCTATCATATTCAACCTCCTTGGCAATCCTCTCCTCAATAGTGAGTTTTGCATCCTCAATATTCTATTGTTGTAGAGCTCTCTTAAGACCTCTTGTTTTAGGTTTTGTTCTTATGGTTTGAATTTCATCATGATGAATATCATCAAGTGACATCATGGCCTTACCTCTTTTTTCTTTGAGCATCTCTAGCTCCATAATTACTTGCTGATATTTCAGCTGCTTATTCTCCTACTCAAGAAATGAAATGAAAAATTGAGCTCTATCCAAGTTATTTTACAGCTCTCTGATTTGGGCATCCTTCTCTTTGATAATCAAGCTTGATGCCTCATGATCATCTTGCTGATCCAAGTCAACTAGGTCAAACTCGGTTTCCTCATCGTGAGGGTCCTCATCCTCTTGCAGGACTTCCTTATGCACAACTGCATATTTTTGATGCTCATCCTGGTGTACCTTCTTTTTTGATGAAGAAGGCAAGGCCCCTTCCACAATCTGTGGATAAAACCCCTGCCTAGGTCCCCTATGATAGGTCTTGACCTGTTTATCCTTCTTAAAATCTTTGGTATTTTTAGTCTCTTTGACCACAACTCTGCTAGATGACCCAATTTGACTCTGAAATACTGATGATGGTGATGAAATGGGTCCAGTAGGTTGAGATGATTGCGGAATAGATGCAATGGGCTGAGATGAAAGAGGGACGATTTTAGCATGCTAAGCTTGTGGAGTGGTGAAAAAATCATTGGAAATGAAAGTGTCCCATGAAATTTTCAACTGGTTTCGATGATGGAGTACAATGATTTCGATGAAAGAGTGATGGAAGAGGTTGTTCATTTGCTGATAATATTCTCTCTTCTGTCCTATGTAGGACATTTTTTCCATGCTCGTGAACAAATAGTATGGGATGTTGAGAAATTTGACTCTTGTGAAGTGCATAAGCAATATGATATAGTATGTGTAGAGCATGGAGAACCTTCCTTCACAAGAGAAGTACTTCATGATGATTTTCATCATGGGGGCATACCTATCAAGAAGGTAACTGAAAGGGAAGAATTTATTTCTCTCATTTTTGTACCGTGGTTTGATGAATGGTTCATAAAACTGGTCATCCATGCATTTGTCTTTAAACCACTTTTCACCCATATTAGGTATTCATGTGGCAGCAGCAATGATAGGTGTGGATATGGTGAAGGTCACACCTGCAAGGGTCACTTTATTGTCCTGAAGGTTTGAGATGAAAAGTTTTCTCAAAATAGGGTGGTGTTGAACTCTTTGAACCATTTCACAGAAATAAAAGCAGCCCACATATTTGAATCAAGTGAATGTCATGAGTGAGGCCATCAGTTCTCTGGTGTTAGTAGGCTCAAGCCTCAAAATTATTCCTCCCTTGTGAGGTCTTCTTTCCTCTCTATTGTCCTCCTCCATGAAATCTATGTCTTCCTCCATGGTGTTTTTAGTTTTAAAACCCTAGGGAAGGGAAAGGGGAGTGGAAAATAGGTTTAGGGAGTGGGGATGGGAGTATTGGGGAAATAGGGAAGGGGGTTAGGGAACTTAGGGGAGTGATAGAGGATTATAACACTTAGGGAAATGGGACTTAGAATTTTATTACATGTATGATAACAAAGCTGCCTAGGAATTAGTAGCTTAGGAAGTAGGGTTTGGGGAGATGTAACTTGGGGATAGGGATTTAGTGATGTAGTGATAGGATTAGGGTTTCCTTTGATTTGGGGAAGGAATATAGGGTATAGGGAATAATTTTGGGATGTAGGAATGAAAGCTAGGGCTTCTTAGCTTGAAAAATAAAAAATTTAAACAAGGAGAGTGAACACCATGAATTTTTCAATCATGACATGTAAGGAGGGTACTGAAGAGAGTAGCTTACTTGCTTGGAGCTAAAGAAACCTATGTTGGTGATTAGAATCTCTTGCATGAAGTTTTGGAAGCTTTGAGTGAAACTGGGCAGGAGTGCAACGCCAGTGATAGGAGTGCCAACGCCTATCTACCAGGAGCGTAGTGCCTTTGCCAGGTGTGCAATGCCTTACCTCCAGGAGCGCATCGCCTTGCCTCCAGGAGCACAACACCACCCAAAAACTTGTGTTTTGACACTGCAAAGTTGATTTTCGAGCTGAGGGAGTGGGAGCTTGATGGTTTGGAGAGAAAATGAGTGCCTTCTTTGCCTTTTGATGGGATTTATACTTGGTGATTTGAATGAATTTTCTTTTTTGGACCCACTTCTCTTCTTCACATTCACTTTAAACCTTGAAATATTTACCTTTCACTTTTGCTTTGAATATTTGGAATTTTATCATTTGATGGATTGAGAACACTTAGACTTTGAAACTTCTTAGCTTTCTTGGCATATGAAACTTTGAGTTGGTAGATATCTTAGAAATATGAAATTATTACATATTGAGAAAACATAAAATTACATAATGGAATAAAAACTACATATTACATTTCAACTTTACATGGTAAAGTGAATTTATTGGAGACCCTTTTTCTTGCTGGTATTTTATGCAATGAAAATGATGTTTTAATGAACCTTGAAAACCCTAAGACCTAATGAACACTTTTACTGAATGCATTTCATGATGACATGACTGATAAGGTGATAAAGACTCATGAATGATGTAAACTTACCATAGTGATGAAATGAGCCAGCAAGTGATGAGATGAAAGTTTTTGAAAAGAGCAAACCTTGATTGAGATCTGCACCAAGTGACCAAATTTTTGCATTACCTAATGGAATGGCACCCTTTTTTCATTCCGCTAGGTCATGCAAAAATCTCAGAGTGGGACACCTAACATGACATGAAATAGTTAATTTTGATCACTTGTGGAAGGATGCAAATAGTGACACTAACAGAGGGGATTTCTCCAAAGAAAATTATCCTACAAATTCATATCAACATGTATATAAAATATGATAACTTGATGTATGCTCAAAATTTTTCCATAAAATTATTGAATAAGACATGTTATCATGGAATTTGGTGATTGAATCTTATGCCACAAATGGAATTTCTCGTGAGGTGATGGATCTATTCTATCAAACAAAGACCAAAAACACCTAGCCTAATGTGTTCACCTTTTCCAATGTTATCCAAACAATTATGAACTTGGGAGAGCAAGCATAGGGTATGGAGATCCATAGAGAGGTAATTAGTTTCTCATTTTAGTTTGAGGTTGTTGTGACAGATGCCTCGATATATTTTTATGAAAAATGTGGGAAGATAGAGATTGCACATGCACTGATTGAAAAGAAAAAAACAACTCAGATTAGGGGAATTTTGAGGTCTAAAATGGGCCTCCTAAGGAAATTATAAAATAATAGTGGAAATAATAAAATAAGATTTGATTAGATCATCAAATTTTAGAGTGAGAAAAAGGAAAAACTATTTTTTTAACTCGTATTTTAAACTTATCTCCCAAAGTGTTTGCTTAAATTTTGAGCGAGAGTACTCGTTTGATGAAAAATTTAATTCCTCATCCAAGGAGTACCCATTTTTCATGCTTTTGATGGGTTCTGCTATACGAAAAATGAGAAATAGATGAAAAACGTGATTGTAATCACATTTTTTATGTATTTCTCATTTTTCTTATAGCAGGGTCCATCGAAAGTATGCAACATGGGTACTCCTTTGATGAGGAATTAAAATTTTCATCCAACGAGTACTCCCGCTTGAAATTTGAGTAAAAACTTTGGGAGATAAGTTGAAAATACGAGTTGAATAAGTAGTTTTATTATTTTATTATTTTTTAATATTTCTACCCTTTTACTTAAAAAATGGTGAATCATCCCCTATGGTTGACATCATCATCTTGAATCCTATTGGTTCTTATAAATTTTATTTTTGTTGTACATTTTGCTTAGGAGGCCCATTTTAGACCTCAAAATTCCCCTACTTGGCAACAAGATGATGCTTATAAAATAGTTGTGATTGTAAGGTATGCACAAAATGGGTTGGAGGAGGGGGCATTGAATATTTTAAAAAATATACAAATGATGGAGTTTAAAGCTAAGCTCAAAAATGTTTTCTATTGTTCTCTTGGTTTACACGAACCTCGTATATCTAGAGTAGGGTATAGCCATACATAGACATTTGATTCCAAATAGATGTAAATCTAATATATCTATGGAGAGTTATATTTCATGCATGTTGGAGCAAGGCTTCCTTTGATGTTTAATCACAAGAGAGGATGGGGCTTCATCATTGAACTATGTCAACCAAGATTATTTATGGGAAAAATCCTTTAACCTCTTTTCATCATCAAAATGGTTTTATTGTTGTTGTTTTTTTGAATAGCTTAAGTGGAGTCGGGTTACTATAAATTGAAGGGGTGTAAGGAGGGGGAGGGGTGATTTATGACCCCGAAGAAGTCAAATTTATAGAGTATTCATGGAGTTTAGGACACTTGATGAATAACCAAGCTAAAGGTTATGGTCTCTATTAAGGTCTTTTATTGGATATAGAAAAGCATGTCAGTGCACTTACTATCTTGGGAGATTGTCTCCTAATTATCCAACATTTGGTTAAGGGATCCTTCTTGAAGGAAAAATCCCTTATGAAACAAATCCAAAAAATTGTAGAAGGAATCTCACTAGAATTATTCAAGTCCTAAGGGACTTCAATAAAGAAGTGAAATATTGTGCTAATGATGGGTATAAATGTATGGGTGAATTGAAATTTAATGGCCAAATCAGGCATTCTCTAATCCCTTAAAAATGGATGGAGTTAAAAATAAAAATAAAAATTGCTAAAAAAAAATTATTCATAAAAATGTCAAGGGCCTATGGAATACTGTGGCAACCCTTATGAGGATAATGCATGAAATCAAACTCCTCGATGGGAGTGAGTAGTAGTGTAGATGATGTTCCAGAGGGAACACGTGGGTACGCATGTTGAGCGCGTGGCCACAGAAGGGAGGTCCGCCCTCCCTATCCTCTCAATATTCATTGTGTACGGAGGGATTAATGATGTATGTGTGATATTTCATTCTCTCTCGGTTCCTATGGGTGGTGGCGTTCATTGAAGTTTAATGGAGGGTGACGAGGTTTTTAACTAGTCATTCGGCGTTTGGAAGAGGTATAATGTCTATAGTGTGATCCCTGTGCGAAGAGGAAACTACTTCATAGGTTTCCCCATCTAGGAGAGGTGCATCCTCCCCATCGGTGTTCCCTCCTCCGCTTTTGGGCGTCAATTGTCTGTTTGGTCTTCGAGTCAGGTTCTTTGCATATAGTAAAGGTTTCATCCTTCTAGTTATGTGTGTTCTCTGTTGGTACGGTTTGGGTTAGGTGGTAACCCTTTTGTTCTGGAAAGCAAGCAGAATTGCAGTCATCATTGGCCCTTTCAAGGGCTCCTGCAATGCTTGGTGGTGTTTGGGGAGTGGGTATATTGGATTCTGGGTGGTTTAGCTAGTGTGGGTTCATATCTGGAAGTGGAAAGGTGTTTCGTCTATGGCTGGTGTAGAATTATTGTTCTTCACGTTCATTTGGGGTTGGTTGGAAGTAGTCACGTTGATGGGGGTGGTGTAATTCTCCTTGTGGGCTGTCATAGTTTGGGAAGTTTCTCGACGGTTTGTCTCAGCATGTATCTACAGTTTTGGGGGTGATAACCATACGTCTAGTTCCTAGTTTGGGCTGCTCCTCCTCTCAAATTAAGCCCAATTTTGGCAGCTCAGCGGGTGGTGCGTCTCTCTCTCACTTAGAAGTGGCGACCAATAGTCATGGCTCGGGGTGGGGCGATAGTAGTGGCAGCAGCTCAGGTCAGAGGGTCGTGGGTGGTCCAGGTGGTGGCATGATGGGGTGTTTTGGTCATACGGGGTCTGCAGCTCGGGGTGGCAGTCGTGGTGGCTCGTCGAAAGGTCACGGAGCCGCACCCCTCCAAGTCAACAAAGTGGCGGGTCGGTTCATTATGGTGGCCTAGGGATATGGGGGATGGCGCATCATGGCAGTCAAGGGAAATGAAAAGGTTGTTGTGTGGAGTGGTGTCTGGATTTGATACAATATGTTCTTGAATGCCTGCAAACCTTAGAGTAGGTGCGTAAAGAGGAACATGCAAAGCTAATTGCTACTTTGAACAAAATGCACTATTTCTAGTGCGATGTCTGGGAGCGTGTAGTGGTGGTATGGCGAGGCCAAAACCTATTACCTGAGAAGGTCAAGAAGCTAGAGGCTTGGATGCCCCATTTATAGGAGCACATTCAATGCTCCTTCCATCATCCTCTACCTGCTGGAATAAATCCAGACAACCAAACATCCATCACTTCTGAAGATTAGCATCGTTACACATGTTTTATTTGTCTTGTGTGTTTACTAGTGTCTATGGAATCTTAAGTTGTAGACTGTCTCTTGATGTTTTTATGTTTCATTGTCATATGTTGATAGTGGTAGTCAAAAAACCTGGTTAGGGTGAGACTACCTACATTTTTCTACTGATGTACCTCTTTTTGGAATTGACTTACCAAAAAAAAATGCAATCAAACCCAACCTTCATTCCTTTATCATTTCATAAGCTATGAAGCTCCAAATGCTCATCCCTTCTAGGCATCAAAGTATTGAGTACCTCACCTCCCAGATCATGATTTTATGGGTTTCCTTCAATTCACATGGGGAGTCAATCATGAAGGGTTATGGAAATTGGTGTGTTAGAAAATGTGGGAATATGGTGAAAGGGTTTCTTGGATCAATCCTGCCACCAACCTTCTTAGTGTATGATTTCCAAGAGAAAATTATTCTAACAGAGAGTAGTGGGGAAAGGTATAATTCCCTATCTTGGAATTTTTCCTCAACGAGAAGTTTTTTTTGGAAGAGGGGGCCATATTTTCCCTTTGAATGATGGACAGGCTCCTATGGTGGCTAGTAGAGACCATGGAATTATCCTTGGAAATGTATATAGATGGTTTTGAATTTGGGTGTGCATGTCTTCTAGATCAGTATTTAGTTTGTCTTTGTATCTACAAATTGGCATGTAAGGTGTGTTATCACGGGGAAAGGTATTCAAAGTAGTTTTAAATGGTGTAGCATCACCTAGGTTCCATTTGATGAATTGTGTATGTCTTAGTTTGATTTGGAAAATTTCATGATTGTTATAGTGGAGAATTACTAGAGGAAATGGCTCATATACTATGTTGTGAATCCTATGATAGCAAGGAAGTATTTATGTGTATGAAAACTGGATAATTTTGTGGGTCTCTATGGAGTATCATGGTCCCATTCCTTTTTCTTCTGTCATTTTTGTAAGGGGCCTTCTTTACCTTGGACTAATTTAGAGTTTAGTTCTGAATAGAGAAATTTGTGTCTATATTTCAATCACTCGAGGAATTAGCAACAAATTACCTCACACAGTTGGTTTCTCAAGGGCTTGGGTATCAAATTAATTTCCCCTAATAGTTAGATAAATTGTCTTCTGGATTCATCACATAATTCAAAAAATTGGCAATAGTTTTAGTGTTGTTGGCATTAACAATAAGGCATCCATGGAGTGTAATCACAAGGAATCCATTCCCGAGTTTTCAAATATGCTTGAATAACTACGATTGGATATTTTCAAGCTAAATTAAAGCATATTTATGAACATGTAGCCTCTACTTCTCGTGTCATGGAAAATATCCAAGGGGTGAAAGCAAAAGCGGAGAAAAATAAAGACAAAGTGTATGCACTTTGGAAGCAAATATAAGAGTTCCAAGTGAACAACTTATCTCTCAGCGTGATGGATACAACCAATTCAAGTAATCCAAACAATGTTAATTGTCCAAACTTAAATGAACCTACCCAACAGTTAAGTAATACGACTAGTTCAAGCATTCCAGATACCATCAATAGACCTCATGTAAATGAACCTACCCATCACTTAAGAAAATTCATTATTATAATTGATGATATCATAAAACGATAGTTGAATGAGACATAAAATTTTCTTTTTGGTGGGGCGATTTTGTAAGATGTACACCTACAAAAACCTCTTTTATGATTTTGATAATGTCTTTCGGATTAATCACATCATAAGTTGTTGGTCGCTATTTCAAACCATCCAATGTGGTTCATCCTCATGTTAAAGATTTAGATTCATGTCCCTCGAGATAAAATTATAATTATGTTAGATAAGAAGAAACAATATGCATTTTTGTTAATATTTATGTGTAATACATGAAGTACTAGTTGTGATCTATGTGCAAATTTTTATCTTAATAAAAATATTCTCATTCTGGTTTAGAAAAAAAAACCATAAATTTAAAATGACATCATAGAAAATAAAAAATGTAAATAATAATAATGCACCCCGCTCTAATTTAAAAAAAAAATGACTTCATTTTCTAACATATATATTTTGCATCTGGTTTAACATTCCCTTCCCCACTTTGAAAATATGCTACTTATCATGTACCTTCGTATTTATAAAATGAAATGTATCTCACTATAACTTTTTTTACAATTAATAATAATTAAAAAATAATATATATATATATATATATATATATATATATATATATATATATATATATATATATATATATTAAATATAAAATATTTTTTATTTTTATTTAAAAACAATTTATATCTAAAATATTAAGCTTTACCATTAAGATAATAAATATGTTGTTTATTCTTTATATTAATTAAAAATATATAAATAAATTGTTTATTTTTCATATTAATAAAAAATATTATAAAATTATTCCTCTCTAATATTTCATATAATTTTATATTTTACTCTCATAATTTTCGTCATTACCCTTGTATATCAATGTGTTTCCTACATAGAAAGGACTGTAACATGATTAAGTTATGACCACCAACATGTAACTCCTATCTTTTGACCCTTTTGTCTCCTAGAATCATTATTCCAAGACCGTTTACTTATGGAAGTTCAATCTTAAATTTGAAATTATTTGAGATCGTTGTAATATTTAATAAAAAGAAGTGAACACATGTTGTCTGAACTTAATATGAGTTAAACACCATCAATCATTTTTTACATTATAGAATTATTATTTTAAATATATATATATATATATATATTTTTAATAGAAAATAAAATTATATATATATATATATATATATATATATATATATATTTTTAATAGAAAATAAAATTATATATATATATATATATATATATATATATAAAAGAGAGAGTCTATCTAAGTTTATTCTAATTTAACATTATCATTCTTTTTTACTTAAAATCTATTATTTGAAAAAAAAAAGTCATATAATTATTGAAGTTAAATATTTTTATTTAAGTTTACGAGGTGTAGCTTAATTGGTTGGGTAGCTCACTCTTTCAAGCATGTGACTGAGTTTGGTTCTAATTATATAAATAAAAATTAAAGCATCCTCCTAGAAATATCAAACCACTTTGAAATCTAGGTTGTTTCTCATTTGTCAAAGCAATCAAATGCATTGCTTTCCAACTTGATTTATCACCATACAGGGGATTTTTTCTAGTGTTTAATGTTGATCTACTTAATCCTTTCCATATGATCATTATTTGGTGAAGGAACCAATGTTTTTGTTCCTACTTATTTGGATCTAGAGCATTTAGCACTAACTCAAACCAATTAAATCATTGATTAACAACCTAAGTCTAGTTGTCCCCAAGACATTCCAACATTTTGAGTTGTTCAAGCCAAACAATATTCATATCAAGCTAAATGATAAATCTTTGAAAATATAAGAGTTCAATTTCCTTCATTTTGACAAGAAGAAATGGGGTACATTGATTTCCTACAGGGGATGAATGATCAACATCATGCCTTAGATACAAACAATAGAAACCTATTCACCTCCCAAATAAAAGTGTGCAACTCATGTAGTACCCTTCATATCTGCAAAAATCCTTCATCAATTTATGATAATCTCTATGGTCATCTAATGCAACCTTCCAACCTCACATCCTCATAACTGATAAAAAATGAACTAAGTGTTGTTCGATTTATGTAGAACTAATAATATAAAACTAAAGTGATTTAGTTCTTGCATTTGTATCGAATTCATTTCTCCTTTATAAAGAGGATTGCATAGAATATTAAGGGGAGGTTAATACATTTTAGCTCATGTTTCATTCATGTTTAGGAATTTTACCACTAATAAAGATTTTCCATGCAATTTAATGTAGTTAATAACATAGATTATTATTATTTCCATATAGATTTTTCATTTTCGTTTGCTTACATTTGTTCATTCTACATTATAAGTATTTATCCCTTCAATAGTCTATTCCTTGATTTTTCCCATGATTTTCCATGGGAATCATACTAATACTTTACCAATCACATTAGTCGTGTTGAGTATTGGGGCCAATGTTGGAAAAGTGGTTAAAAATAAAACAACCCAAGATAAGGGGGTAATTAGAACCATAGATTTCCATTGGTAATTTCCTTGAACCTACCAAACTTAGCTAATGTTATACATGAATTAATTGGTCATCACATTTCTTGTCCATCAATGCCTATTAAACTCCCTTAAGTTAATACTAAGTTCTATTTTAAAGTGAGATATGGTCCTAGTAATCACATTAGAATCGTTTAGCTATGATTCTCTTCCAATAATATCATAGAGAATAGAATTGGATCAATCATTCTTCCATTACACACCATAGGTGGTTATCCCTTTGGCAATATATTCCCTAATTTTCCATGGGAAACGTATCAATACTTTACCAAGCACAAAAAATATGTTAAGGAGTGGGGGTAATGTTGGAAAATGGGATAATTTAAACAACCCAAGACAAGGGGGTAACTATAACCATATATTTCCACTCATAGTTTCCTTGAATCTACTAAACTTACCTAAATTAATAAATTAATAATTTGGTTATGGAATTTCTTGGCCATCCATGCCTACTAAACTCTCTTATGTTAATCCCAAGTTCTAGGTTAAAGAGAGAGAAGATACTAGTAATCACATTACAACCTTTTACCTATGAATCTCTTCTAATGACATCACAAAGGATAGAATTAAATTAAGAATCTTCCAACACACATTAATTAGAATGACATATTCATGATATATAATATTAAAAATATAGGTGTCAAGTCCCACTAGCACAACCGATTGAGGATGGGCCTCTTCAGCAAGGCGACCCAGGATCAAACCTCAAGAGGGGTGGTTGTGCCATGTGCTAAGGCGAGGAGACATGCTAAAAAATCCAGTCATCTAAGGGTTGTTGTGGCCCAGGTTAGGTGCGATCCCCAGGTGAATTTGACAGCTTAGATGCCCCTGGGTCGCGGCTCCTCAAGCCACAGGTAAATCATGGAAGATCACTGACAACTTGACAATATATATATATATATATATATATATATATATTAAAAATATATGTATCATGTGATGTTTATAGTCATAGTTATTAGGTTCCTAACAAAATTTCATTTACTATCCGAATATAAGAGTAGCGTATATGTGTTACTTATGTAAAAAATTTGCCTCTACCTAGATTATATATCACGTTTAGGAATGGATGTAACACCTCCTCCCACATTTACCCACTTTCATTGAGTTTCCTAGGGTAAACATGAGTTGAGGGTCAATATGATAAGACTCGATTTACTAGGTGACTTTAAGGAAATGGAGCTGACAACTAATACCTTACTAACTTCCCTCAGGTTCTACAAGACCTCCAGGAGTAACCCAGCCGCTCTAGGTGTCCAACCCTTGAGACAACTCACAATTTCCCTGATCTAGAGCCCCCATCGCTCCCTTCCCAAGGCATCCATGTGACTATGGGTTCCCAATCACACTCATCATATGCCTCCATTAGACTATGGAATTTTGTGCTCAGTTGTATGCCAACGACTCAGAATTATGTGCCACTTTTTCAAGGCTAGGACTAAGGTCTCTTCCCAACAACGAAACTTACAAAGAAGATAAATAACATAGAAAAAATGTTTGTAAACCAAAAACTGAAACCAAAACTTGACCTAACCATCCCCAACCTGGATTTTCATTCTGTCAAACACTTGGTAGATATGCAACCTATAGGTCATGAATGCAAGTATAATTATGAGGGACTAAAAATTTATTTGAGGTTTAACAAGAAGGGTCACTGCCTTCTCACATTAGATGTCATAACATCAATTAGGTATTTCATTCATTATTAATTGAGTTACAAGTAAAAACATGAAAATAGCCATGACTAAGATCTGTCATAAAACCATGCTTATAACCAACAGATAATTAGATAAATAAAAATAAGAGAACATCCATTAAAGACACACAATAAACATTACAATTCCTTGTCAAAAGTAAGAGAAACTTAGCTTTTATTAGACATAGGAAAATATCGACTCGGTTTGAGACTTCCACGTTCCACCCAACCATAGATTGGATGAACGAATGATTTATTTCAGCAAATCGCCCCCATTCCATAGTCCAAGCATGAATGTGGGATCTCATGGCATAAACCAATCCAAAGAAAACCAAGGGAATCTAGAGGTTAAACCACCTCCACCCTCTCCATACCCTAATCTCACCCAAACTGATGTCGAGATCACAAATTCAAGCCGAGATTGGATGCCTTAGAATTTCTTCACCAATACCTTTAGGAATTTTCTCATCTCCACCCTCAGGCTTTACGATGTATCCCACCATTACCGGTCAAGGTATTCCTAGGCCTTTGGGAATTTTCATGAGACCACCTCACCGAGATCCAAAATCTTCTAGCAATCCAAAGCTCAAAACTGAGAACAATCCCATCACACCATGGCTATCCATAAATGGAAAGGCCAGGCTAAAATCCTCTATCGAAACTCGGAAAAATCCATGCCAATGACAACCAAAGAACCAAATACCAACATGCACATACCATGCATGTCAAAATAGCTAGGAAAATCATACATGCAACCTATTACCTGCAAGTATTCCCACTGAAGTTTCTTTATCCTTTCCTTCCTTTTCTTTCCTTTTCTTTCTTTGCTTTTTCTTTCCTTTCCTTGATTTTCCTTTCCTTGCTTTCTTTATTTCTCCTCTTGGTGCTTTCTCCTCTCTGAGACTAATTCTAAAACTGAATTAACAAAAGGCTACAACTGATGCTCTGAGGTATTTTTATTGATTAGGCCTCTAATTTCTTCAATTTTCCATTATTTTCATGAATAAATGCCAAAAATACTCTTTTTCCTTTCCAAATCCTTAGCCATTACCTTTTCCAATTTCCCTTTAGCCATAAAACAAAACAAATGATGCCCACTAGGATATTTTTCCCAACATTCAGGTTGGAATAATTGTATCTTTCCTGTGGTATTATTTTACCTTTATTAGCTTTTATTACATGAAATTTTAACCTGAGGTTGTTATAAACCCCTCCCCCTTAGGGGAGCATTGTCCTTGCTGTTAAACCACACCTATACCCAGTAAAACCACTGAAATAAAAACACGGTCGGAGGCAGTGCAATTCTGTAGGCCACTAGTCCAATCCTCTCAAGGATCTCAAAAGACTCGCAATACCGTGGTTCCAACTTGGAACATTATCTAATCCTCAAGGATCTCTTCTCAGGCTTTGTAATGTTCCCAATTTTGCAACAAGAAATTTGGAACATTAAATTTTGCTACTTTCACCTAGGAGAGGAATAAATGGGTAAGTAAGCCCATGAATAATAAAAATATGAATAATTTCCACCTTAATAAGGAAGGGGATCACTTCAAGAGCTGAATTTTACACTTACAAGTGTGAACATGGGAAAAATAGATGAGGACATAGTCAAGTTTGACTAAGTCAACATGCATTCTTGAGAAGGAAGAGATCACCTAAGTAAACTGGTTCAATGTGAACAAGGACCAGCCTAAGGCACACATATGTAAACTAGATTAAATATCCCTAGTTTTAAAGAGGCATTAGAGGTGGATTAGTTGACCAAGTCAACAGAGCAGCCACAAAAGGAGGGAAGCAAGCTAAGGTAGCGCAATTTTGAAAGAGGAAGCTTCATGAAGAAGTCACCTCAACATTGTGTGGGGGCTGGGGTGAGGAGGCTTACCAAAGATAAAAGGAAGGCATAGAATCAAAGGGAAATCATTCATGTATTCAACTTTCTTGGTCTGGATACCAATTGCATACTTCAGTTGTTTAGCCGGAGTTGCTGCACTGCTTAGTGCAAGGGATTCCTGTGTAGGAATTCCATCCTCTCTTTAGATCAGATTGCTTAAGGGATCAAGAGAGAAGGATCTGAGCTTCATTTCAGTTTTTGGCTTGGGTCCATTCATTCATATTCAGCTACAACATAGTCTGCTTCAGAAAACTGCGTCCTTCATGCAGAGGCAACAACAACAGTGTTGCATCCCTTGATTTTATGCTATTTCTTGAGGAGGAGGTGCCTATTTCCCTATGGGAGTTTTCTTAGAGAGGCCTTTGGCCCTATTTTTGTATTATTCAGCCATTATTTGATTTATTCAGCCAATATTAATACATAGTTGCAGCAACTGTATTATTTTCTACAGTGTTGCTTATTTCATGCATTTTGCTGGAAACCTTGCCAGGTGTCTTGTTTTTACTATATAAGTGATTAAACCTCCATTTCTTTGCTGTATTAATAATATAAAATTCTGATCAGACTTATTCCATCATTTTCTATAGAAGCCCTCTTGAAATTTATGTTTAGTAAAGTCATGGGAAAACAGTGTTTTCTAGCCTAGTCGAGAAAGGAGGAGTTGTTTAATATAGCTAGAAGCATTAGTTTGAGCTGAAATTTAGAGAATAGGTCCTTTATGACCAAAGATATCATATCCAACCATTTCTTCTTCTTATTTTTATGCTTATTTCTGAAAAAAAAAACCTTTTTAGGGCATAAAATCCCATTTTCCCCACTTTCCAGATCATGAAGCAAAGTGAAAGTTGATGTTGTAGCTAAAAATGATGTCTATGTGTTTCGTATATATATTTTAAGCTTATTCATCATAACAGGACCATTATATAGCTTATTCATTGCTAAGTTCGATATTTGGAACATTACAGTGGTATTAGAGCTTTCATCTTGGCTCAGCCTATGGATTTCAGATCCAATCAGAAGATAAGAATAAGAGGAGGAAAAAATTATAGAGAGGATGAGCTTACTATCATCCATTTTCAAATCCAATAAGAAAGGAGCAGAGAAATGCATTGAAACTCGAAAAGGGTTTCAAGGAGGAGAGCGCTGCAGTGAAACCTCTAGGTTTCAAGAGGCAGAAGAAGATGCATGCACTTCCTGTTCTCATAGAGGAGGTGAAGAGCAAGGAGACCACTTGGAGCATGAAATCCTAAGTGGATATTTGGCAGAATACAAGTGCCAACCTAGGGCTTTCAGAAAGACCCTAGATTTTCCTCAGTTTATTCAACTAAGAGAAGAGAAAAAACCCTGCAGCCAAAGGGAGATTAAAGGCAATAGATTCCTATTGTCCAAATTTTATGGGTCAACTACAGTAAAAACTTGGGCAAGAAAGCTTGAGGAATTCTTCCTACTTCATCTAGTGGAAGAGAGGGAGGCAACAAAAGTTGTAGCGCTGCACCTGGAGGGTGAAGCCAATGCTTGGTGGTGCAGTCACTTAAGCCACACAAGACTGACTTGTTTTTCTCAGTTCACTCAAGAGCTGATCAGAACTTTTGATGAAGAGAGATCAACGGAGAGAGGGTCCACACCACCATGGGGAGATAAAAGTACTAGCGCTGTCACAGCCTTGGAAGAGCATCTTTCTACATCAGCAGTTGGGGAAACCATTACATTAGAGGGAGGAGCCTTTGCAACTCTACAAGAGATGCCCAAATCTCACCAAGGTATGGGAAGATTTCCACTTTTACTTATTGTAGCAAATCTTTCTAAGATTTGTGGAAATATGTTTTCGTATGGCCCAGGATCAAACATTGTTGCTGGGGTAGAGCAACAATATTGCACTGCACAGTGCAGACTTGAATGGTTCAAGAAACAAATGAACCATCATTCTCATGGACCCCTGATGAGTTTCAAAAAACCCTTGATGTTGAAGTGTGCTCTTTTGGAGGGAGTCATGAACTTTGAGATGGAGTATGAGGCAGCCACTATGTCATTGGAGTGACTATCAATGCTGTCAAACAATAGCAGGGAAGGGGCTTCACCTTTTTTCCCCTTGGATCTTGATGGATCAAGAAGGCCATGGACATGAGATCCTCTCTAAGAGATCTCCAAGGAAATACATTACAACATTTCATGGTATGCATAAGAGAGGAAATGATTGTGGAGGATGATAGCCCACATGGGGAGAATGCTAAGGTGAAGAATGACAGAAGGCATCCACATGGTGTTGAGTGGATGTGGGAGGAGAGCAAGAGGTTGGTGAGCCACTTGCAAGTCTATGATACAGGGCAGCAAGAAGCCAAACTGCGTTGGCTACTCTTGAGGGAGTTTGGCCACCATGAAACATATCTTTTTTCCAAGGGTATGTGGGAGAAGAAGACTTGGAAAGGTACTTGCATCATATGGCAAGGAGTGTGGGAGTACTATGATGATGTGATATTTTCACCACATGGACTGTATGATGGAGGTATGATGAGGCATCAAAGGCACTTGTTGCTTTGGAGGATTGAGGGAGAGCAAGGGTAGAGTTTCTCTCACATTTTGCATGATGTTGCAATGGGAGTGGATGGCAACATTATGGGAGAAGTATTTGACATTGGACATGTCAAAGGATGGATTTATGAGTTGGCAGGAGCCTATTTGCACAGGCCAACAACGCGGTCACTTTGGAGCAGCAACTTGTTGAAGGGTTGTTCCCAGGATCACTTCATATTTGATGCACATGATGGGCATAGAGGAGGTAAGACTGGTAGAGAGGTGAATGGACTCCTTTGTCATTATGATATGATCTCCTTTACTTGGGTTTCAAGGCATGATGGGGAGGACCTTTATGCAGCATATGATTCATTCCTCTTCATAGGAATATGTTCTATCACTATGGAGAGCTCATCTATGGATCCTGTCACTTTCTTACTTCCCTTACATGGTAAGAATCCTGTTTATGCATTTATTGATTGTTCCATACAATATTTGCATGTTCTTACCTTTTCATTGTAGTGCATTGCTCTACAAAGGGGCAAGCTTTTCTTTAGGCTCCATGGTCTATTTTTGGCTAGCTATTATGATGGATACAACCATCTAATGTGTGTTTTGGGGCAAGTATATGGTTGCTTCTTGTGTGCTTAGTTGAAATCTCCAACCATCTACTATTTATTAGTGGGTGTGATGACTTATATAGCAAACCATTTTTCAAGAGACAACTTGCCATACTATTTTCTGCGGTTGCAGTGGGGTAGACTACGCTGTGACCACTTGGGAGACTGTTGGTACCTTCCAGCACCACATAAAACCTTTAGTATTTCTCTCATTATGCTATTGATCATGATCCTATTTGCTGACATTGTTCTTGCCTCTATGGGGAGCATGATTGGAGGAGGAACACATAGAGTGGATGTGTTCTTGGGGGAGGAGCATTCCCAAACTTTCTGCATTACATGCTCTAAGGGGAGCATGGGAAAAGACATGGCCTCTACAGAAAAAAATTTATTTTTGTATGAGGAGGGCCATGAGATGGATGGGAGGCTTTATGATGATGATTTATTATCCATCATGTATGAGATGGTTTGGGTCAGCTTGATTCACAACGCTGGGAGAGGGACCTTTGGAGGTCTAGCTTCCTTCTTGCCATTTGAGGGCAACATGATGGCAGCCCAAGATCAACAAATCCTTTACACTTGTATTAAGTGGAGAGGAAAGTAGCATGGCATAGGCTACTATGTCTACCATAATCAGAATTTCAGCCCACCTACTTTGCCGGAGCTTCAGGTGGAGGATGATTTGCATGAGTTACCATTTTGGAGGGTGACTCATTTTGTTTGGTTGATAGCTTGGGGAGGAGAGATTCAAATGGGGATGACGAGTCCAAATATATATCAGCTCCCATGTTTCAAGAGAATCTTCAAACAACCCATTGTTGCTTCCATGGATGTTCTACAGTTACATAATGTCAACTATTTAGATAGCTTACACACTCGGGAGAGGCAAATTGGAGATATATTGATGATACAACACCTTGATCCTTGGAGGATTGCATCATATGAGGTTGCTACATGGGAGGAGAGGATACTCTTCAGTCTTATCCTTGCAGTTGCTTGGGGACAAGCAATATTTGGGAGGGGAGGACTGTAATGTTCCCAATTTTGCAACAACAAATTTGGAACATTAGACTTTGCTACTTTCACCTACGAGAGGAATAAATGGGTAAGGAAGACCATGAATAATAAAAATATGAATAATTTACACCTTAATAAGGAAGGGGATCACTTCAGGAGCTGAATTTTACACTTACAAGTATGAACATGGGAAAAATAGATGAGGACATAGTCAAGTTTGACTAAGTCAACATGCATTCTTGAGAAGGAAGAGATCACCTAAGTAAACCGGTTCAATGTGAACAAGGATCAGCCTAAGGCACACATATGTAAACTAGATTGAAGATCCCTAGTGTGAAAGAGGCATTAGAGGTGGATTAGTTGACCAAGTCAATATCGCAGCCACAAAAGGAGGGAGGCAAGCTAGGGCAGCGCAGTTTTGAAAGAGGAAGCTTCATGAAGAAGTCACCTCAACATTGTGTGGGGTCCAGGGTGAGGAGGCTCACCAAAGATAAAAGGAAGGCATAGCATCAAAGGGAAATCATTCATGTATTTAGCTTTCTTGGTCTGGAGATCAATTTCATGCTTCAGCTGTTTAGCCGGAGTTGCTGCACTGTTTAGTGCAAGGGATTCCTGTGAAGGAATTCCATCCTCTCTTTAGATCAACTTGCTTAAGGGATCAAGAGAGAAGGATCTAAGCTTCATTTCAGTATTTGGCTTAGGTCCATTCATTTATATTCAGCTAAAACACATTCTCCTTTAGAAAACTGCGTCCTTCATGTAGAGGCAGCAATAACAGTGTTGCATCCCTTGATTTTATGCTATTTCTTGAGGAGGAGGTGCCTATTTCCCTCCGGGAGTTTTCTTAGAGAGGCATTTGGCCCTATTTCTATATTATTCAGCCAAGATTAATACAGAGTTATAGCAACTGTGTTATTTTTTGCAGTGTTTCTTATTTCATGCATTTTGCTGGAAACCTTGCCGGGTGTCTTGTTTTTACTGTATAAGTGATTAAGCCTCCATTTCTTTGCTGCATTACTAATATAAAATTCTTATCATACTAATTCCATCATTTTATGTAGAAGCCCTCATGAAAATTACGCTCTTACAGTATTCATAAATTTCTGTTTAGTAAAGTCATGTGAAAACAATGTTTTCTAGCCTAGTCAGGAAAGGAGGAGTTGTTTAATATAGCTATAAGAATTATTTTGAGCTGAAATTTGGAGAATAGGTCCCTTATGACCTAAGCTATCATATCTAGCCATTTTACATGCTTATTTTTATGCTCATTTATGAAAAAAACCTTTTTAGGGCATAAAATCCCCTTTTTTCCCACTTTCCGGATCATGAAGCAAAGTGAAAGTTGTTGTTGTAGCTAAAAATGATTTCTATGTGTTTATTATATATATTTTAAGCTTATTCATCATAACAGGACCGTTATACAACTTTTTCATTGCTGAGTTCCAGATTTGGAACATTACAGGTTTGATGCGCAAATACACATTCTCCACAACCTGAAACTCCTTAAATGCCCCATGTTGGTATGAATAAATTTTCTTCCTATCATGTGCTTCCTTTAGATTCTTCTTTATAACCCTCATTTCATGTTCCATGTCTGCCAACATGTCTGGTCCAATAAGTACCTTATTCACTAGATCACTCCAGCTGATGGGAGTGTTGCAACTCTGCCCATACAGTGCCTCAAACAGACTCATCCTCAGTGACTCCTAATAATTTTTGTTGTATTTAAACTCAACCAATGGAAGGTACTCCTCCCATTTCCTCTTCTTATGCATGAAATACATCCTCAACATATCATCCAGTATCACGTTGACCCTCTCGGTCTATCCATATGTATGTGGATGATAAGCTGTGTTGAAGGCCAAATTTTTCCCCAATCCTGCAAACAACTCCTTCCAAAACTTGGAAGTGAGCTACCTTGCTTAACCTGTCGACAATAACCTTGATAAAATCATGTTGCCTTGATGTCCTCGGAAGACTTGTAATGAAATCCATGGAAATGACCTCCCATTTACATTCTGGTATTGGAATAGGTTGAAGCAACCCACTTAGATGCTTACACTCTGCTTTGACTCCTGCCGAGAGTCCAAAAAACTCGCCACAAACTCTGCCACTTCCTTCTTCATATTTGGCCAGTAGTATAACTTCTTTACTGCTGTCAATGTCTTCTGATATCCTGGGTGACCTGAATATGGTTTTACATGAAACTTCCTCAATATAAGCTTCTTGAGTTTAGTGTCATCCGACATATAAATCCTATCCCTAAATATCACCAAGCCATCTATTGTAATATGATAATCCACATTGTTATACAGAATCTACGACTGCAGACAGAAGTATCTTCCCTAGAATGGGTGTCCTATCCTAGAAAAATAGAAAGACAAAGAAGTTATTATTTCCCTTAAATTAAATGGATGATGGTATGAATTCTACCTGTAATCGGATGTATGCTTCGCTCCTCTCTTGGCGTGAATGCTCCAATCCTAGCTTTGATTGCTATAATTAGAACTTGCATAATCAGACAACACAATCCAATGATCTACGATATCAATGTAGCATCATATAAATACTTCATTCAATGCATCAACATGGCATCAAAATACATGAAATCATGACATCACATATAGGAAAACAAATAAATCTTTGGATGCACATAAATGGAAGGAGTTACAACGAGAAATAGGAGTTGATCTTGTAGAAGATCTCATCCAAGTTGACTTGTTCCTTCTTTGCCACAAAGTGCACCTCTAATCACCCTAATGCATGGAATAATAAATCTTCACAACAGCAACATGAGGGTATAATTCTATCTCCAAAAGAAAACCCTTAGCTTGTGGATGACCCCAAATATATTGGAGAGGGAGTTAAGTTGGTAGTTATTATCCATTTACCAATATAGGACTTGAGATCCACTCTTGATGTGAGGAAGGGATCAAAGGATAAGGGGGGATGGAAACTCCAAGGTAGGATTAGGTAGGATTTGAATGTTTTATCTTTGGTAAATATTTTTAACAAATTCTGGAAGCTTCTTGAAGAAGAGGCTTCTAGAATATATCTCCTTTTCCCAAATTTATAGAACCAACACATGTGTATAGTGGAGCAACTTGTAGGTTATCAACGCAAGCCACAATGGAGAAACCTATAGGTGAACGATGTATAGTAGGAGGCCAGGGAGTGTTGGTCCTTAAAATGACTAAAACAAGGTGTTTTTAGGAAGAAAATATAGGATATGAGAGTGAAATGAATAGGGATTTGTGCCATAATGATGTCAAGGGGTAAAAGGATGTTTATTGATCCAGTTTGTAGGTCGAGTAACCATATGTGACAAAGTGGTCTATAACAGATTTTGCCCTAAAGCACAAAGTCAAGAATTGTGACTATTGAATGAAGTTCTTTACCTTGTGACAAGTCAGGATCAAGAAAAATTGACAGGATAATATTCTATTACAATACAGTTACATCATGATATCTTTGCTGAGGGAGGCATACACATACTCAACACATAAGCTAACATTACATGTACAATGACCAAAATAAACTTCCACTAATGCAAAATGGTGGACCCATGACTAGATGAATGTTTGTATGACCATAGTCATCATACATTGTGATCTTGTATTTATCTTAAAACCACAACCTAGATGGATGAAACTAGATCTGGGGTCTTCTATCTCGTTCACACGACCTTCCAATGTACGATTCTAACCATGTGAATCAATGAGATGAAGTCAAACATGGTAGACACCATCTGATTACTGGCCAATGATGTAAGTCATTAAAAAACATGAGAGAAACGACAGATGATGTTAATGGATCTCAAGGTATTGCAGTCAAACTTGTATGGTGTGAATGAATGAGTTATAGTTGAACACCACATAGAATCTTTCGGATCATTGATGTAAAATTGTCCTTGAGAGCAATGAAACTTGCCATTGATGTATGCGATCACTAAGGTACCAAAGGTTTGTTTCTAAGTCAAATTCCCGGATAATGAGTTGATGTCAAGAAGCAACTCACCGTAGGAGGTCCTTGATTTATCCCCCATCAACAACATGAAACGAGTATCATGACTTGAGATCGAATGATGTTGATACAAAACTGGATCAGGAATGACAAACATGTAATGAAGGCTTAAGAGTATTGTAGTAGATATCAATTGAATGACTTCTCTTGAACACAACAATGAAATTGAATGGAGTTGGAAGCATTGACCCAAAACCAAAAATGGATGTTTCGAAAATGGTATGATGAACCAAAAGACAAGAAGATTACCAAACCCAACAGCCATGAAGATGAAGTGGAAGAGTGTCGTGTTAAAGGGCGGTTCACTGCCATTAGCAAATAGAGTACCCTATTTTCCCAATTTCCCCAACCATACTGGTCAGTACCTCTTTATTTTTTAACAATCTTAAGGAGGATAACATATGCTTGATCTGTAAGTTCATCCTTTGGATGAATCCATACGAGTATTTTTAACAAACCCTGAGAAGGATTGGTTCAGTCTCATCATGATCGACAAGTACATCGTTGTTTGATGTTTTAACGAGTCAAACAGAGGTAGAACTCGACATATTTTTCATGTTTAGAGAGTTTGAAAAACATGATAAAAAGAAAACTCCAAATGTTCCTTTTCATAGCTAGTCCCTTGAGTCTAAACAGGGAGAAAACAATACCCAAGTGAGCCTCTTATCCATGTTTGAATAAGGTATTCCTTTTTTCGTAAATAGTATATCTTAGTCTAGAAAAGGGTTAAAATTATATTGAGTATATGTCTTTCCATTTAATTTTACGATTTTGAAAAGACAGGTGCTCGACAATATGTTCATATTTTGGGAGTCTAAAAAGAGATGAAAGAGGATTCCTCCTGGAGGAATGGGTGGTCTAAAAGGATAGCAATTGATTCCATACATGATGGAACTACTCAAAACACGCAGAGGTTAAGAGGTTGGCTAGTAAGACCACTCATCATAGTTGTTCCCCAGGAAAGGGTAAACCAAGTGAAAGCATATGATCGGCCAAGTAGGTGGTGACGATGGAATGAGAAAACCAAGGCTCATCTATCGAAAACAGGTTGATAAAATTAGAAAACACAAATTATAGGACAAGAATGGTTTCATTTTTACACAATCTTGAAACATGGGTAACTATTTTTGAAATCAGTTTCATTTTTTATACAAGCTTGAAATAACGAAAAACTATGCTTGAGAGTAGTTTCATTTTTACACAAACTTGAAACAGACACCAACTATGCTTGAAATAAGTTTTCATGCCCCAAAAATAATGACTCAATTGAAGGTACATGCCCCCAAGCTTCATTTCATTCACCTAAGCATATTACTAGTTACTAACAGGTGCATAGAACGAAGATTCATTTATGAGAAAAATTAAAAGACTCGACTAGGAATTTAAGGGATCTAATCAAAGACTTGAATTGGAAGGGGATATGTTCCATTTTTTAATGAGCTTGAAATAGGAAAAGAACTATGCTCATGGGACCTTCTTTCATTTTTAACGAGATTAATACAATAAGATGAACTCTGCTATGACACGTTGCTTCATTTTTTAAGTAGCTTGACGCAAGAAAAGGAACTCTGCTCTGAAAATCTTGTTTCATTTTTTAAGGAGCTTGACACAAGAAAATGAACTTTTCTCAAAAAATATTATTTCATTTTTTAAGGATCTTGACACAAGAAATATAACTTTTCTCTTAACCTTAATCATGACCTTCAGGAGGCCATGGCTTCCAAGAGTTTTGCATCATATGGGAGAACAACACTATGGAAAGTATCAAAGGATCCAATGGAAATATCAGACTCCAATTCCCTTAGTAAATGATGCACTACATCACCTACTAGATCATCAATAGATGTGAGCATAGAACATGTTGCCACATAATTAACCTGTGACAGGGGAGATACCATTTTCATATAAGGACCATTTAGGGATGTTGGTTGATTGGGAGTCAGCTTAGGACCAATGAATGAAAGTTGGTCAATGGTCACAATTCTTCCTTCATGTGGGAAACATATCACACGAAAGAGAGAAGAGACAAGAGCTCCCATTACATAAAAATAATCACGCCTAAAGAGTAAATTAAAATCCAAAGGGCCTTGTATTACCATCAAATTGATATAGACAGTCTTTCCTCCCAAAGTAGTAAGTAACTTATGAAGGATCCCTAATAGTTGACTGGTTCCTTTGTTAAAGGCCCATAAATTATGGGTAATGGGCACAAGTTGGAGAGAACTGAAATCTTGCCAGGTATTCAAGGACAAAATAATAATAGATGTGGCTTCGTCTATAACTATGCAAGGTACGGTCATATTATAAGCTTGTACTATGATCTGGAAGGGTACGTAAGGAGGAAGACGTTATCCTGACAGTCGACTCCAATCAAAGGAAGTGACCACATTAATTGGAGGGTGTCATGGGAATGGGAGAATTAATTCCATGTGCCATAGGAATGGGAGGCTTGTCCCCCCTGTATCATGGGAATGGGAGGATTTCCCTTGAGTTCATTGGAATATGAAGAAACAAGAAGAACCCGAGCGGTATGAAATTCACTCTTTTTGGGAAAGGTATGATCAAATAAAGGTGGAATCCAGTCAACCCTTTTATCAACCAATGGTTGGTCTGGAACAGACTCATGGGATCCACATTCAAAGAGAGTGGGATTTACTAGAGATAGATTATGAAAAATCACTTCATCAACTAGTGTGGGATTAGGAGAAAGCTTTCAATAATTAGCTGGAAGATGAGGTTGAGAAGCTGTAAGGTTTTACAACACTTTTGTGGCATCATACATATAAGGAAAAAGGTGAACAGGACGATTCCATTCACATAACTTACAGGGAAATTTAACTTTACCCTCTTTCCCATGGATCTTACTATCACTAGGTGATGGTTTATCACCAGCATGATCTCCAAAAGTTGATGACAAAGGATGATGTGAGCCCATGGAATACACTTCTAATACCTTGGGAACACCAAGACAATATCTAAGAAGGTGGTCACCCTTACGTAACTTGCAAGGTAATTTAACTTTGTGGGTTTGATTGGAAAACTTATACATACTATTTTCATTGGTAGCAATGGTTGCTTAGTTCCTCCCCCCTTTTATTTTTCTTCTTCTTCTTCATCCTTTTCTTCTTATTCTTAGCTTCCTAGTTACTAGAATCAAGACTTTCACAAGGTGAGGAGGAAGAAAGTGATGAAGAAACAATAGGTGAAGAAGGCAAAGGGTCAACTTTAGGATCAACATGAGGTTGATATTTTTTAGGTGGAGGAGAACTTGGTTGAGGAGAAATTTTGACATTCAAAACCATAGGGGTTAAAAACAACCAAACTGAAAAACCAATGGTAAATCCGGGAAGGGAAAACGTTTCCATATTAGGAGCACCAATATCTCCAAAAGGAGGAAAAGGACTAGGATTCTTGTTAGAGGGGTTTCCTTGATTGGTAGACTCTAAAACTATTTCCATTAGTATCAACCTAAGATACACTAAGGAGGTTTCCCATGGAAAGCATGTTTTTTCACGGTCAATTAATTGATTTTAGAAATTAAACACATAAAATAAAACAAAGAGGGGTAACTAGGAAAAAGTGTTTACCAAGCAACTGTGAGTTGCAATAGACACCTTGGTGAATAAAGGACTTAATGTAGGTGCATGTAATCTCCTAAAATGTTGTGTTAAGTGTATCACGATATACAAGGTGAGTGACTCGGTTACCTATGGCAAGGATAGAAACGTATAAGGGACTTCCAAAATATACTCGATGGTATTTTATGCAACCAACTCACAAAATATAAGAAAATATAGATCAATGACTTAAAAATTAGCCTCTTCGAGGGGGAAACATCATTTACATTACATAAATGAAAAATTTCTGGATGATTCAAATGGAAAAACATCCTTTCTATATATAAGAGTGTAAGGGGTCACAATATAATCAGAACCAACATAACAATAATAATGTAAGGGCACAAAAATAACAATAGTGGGCTTCTATGTGGAAAAATAATAAGACCATGGGGACTAAACTATCAATAACAATAAGTGGATGTGACTAGTATTATATGGACCTAACATGTGCCTCTCCTTCAAAAGGGCGTTGTCCTTAATGTTTGAGTAGTTCACGATGCTTTTGTATAAAATTATCATCCTCCAATGTTGAATCTTCAGTGGGTAAGTTCTTCCACTTGATGAGATACTCTGAAATTGATCGATTTCGTAGTTGTTGAATTCTTGTTTCCGTGACTGCTTCAGGTTCCAATATGAATTTTCCTTCCTCGTTAATTTCTGGCAATATTGTTTGAGCTGGAAGTGTCTCACCTACAACCTTCATTAAACATGAAACATGGAAAACTGGATACACTCGGGAAGATGCAGGAAGCTACAATTTGTATTCCATAGCACCAATCTTTTGCATCACCTTGTAAGGACCATATTACTTTGGTAATAATTTATTATCCTTCTTAGCTTTCTTGAGAGACATTTTTTTGTATGGTTGTAGCCATAAAAATACTCAGTCACCTACATCAAAATTTATTTCATTGTGATGCTAATATGCATGTTGTTTCATTCGACTCTCCACCAAATTGAGGTTATCCTTTAAGAGTTGAAGAAATTTTTGTTCATGCTCGATGTGATCTTCGATTTCTTGAACTTTATAATTTTCTCTTAAAGATGATGTGATTGACTGTGGATGATATCCATAAAGTTTCATAAATGGGGTCATTTTTTTTTAGTATGGAAGGAAGTGTTATACCACAATTCAGCCAGAGGTAACCACTTGACCCATTGTGTTTTCTTATCAGATACAAAGCAATGAAGATATCCTTTCAAACATTTGTTCACTATCTCAATTTTCTCATCAGATTGAGGATGATAAGATGAGATATGAGCTAATTGAGTACCCAGACAAGAAAATAATTTTGTCAAGAAATTTTCATTGAAAATGGGATCTTTGTCACTTACAATAATCTTTGGGTTTCCATGTAGATTTTGAACTGTTTCCATAAATGTAGTTGAAAATGTATTGGCTTTACATGGGTGAGATAATGCACAAAAGTGTGCATACTTGGTAAATCTGTCAACCACCACCATGATGACACTCTTTCCTGATTACTTGGGTAAACCTGTGATAAAATCCATTGAAACCTCCTCCCAACATTGAATTGGAATGGATAATGGTTGTAGCAGACCTGAGCTCTTAATTGTCTCAACTTTATTTTTTTGGAAAAATAAAAATTCCACCACAAAATTTTGAATATCAGATTTAAGGCCATCAGAAAAAAATCCTTCTTGACCCTAGGGAAAGTTTTTAAAAATCTCGAGTGCCCTCTAAAGGGAGAGGTGTGCAATTCAAAAATAATAGTTTGTTTGAGTTGGGAATTATTACAAAGATATAAGTGATATTTGTACCATAATGAATCATTTTTCCATCTAAATGTATCTGATGTACTGGGATCTTGCTGCAACTTTTGAATGAGTGTCCACAATTCTTCGTCATTATTACATTCATCCCTTGCTTTGGTTAACAAATCTAGCTGGATAATAGAAAATGCACAAAGAAATGATTCCACATCCTCATCCTTTCTTGAGAGTGCATCTGCAACAACATTTTTCTTCCCTTTTTTGTAGTTGATTTAGAAGTCATAACCCAAAATTTTTGTGACTCATTTTTTCTACTCTTCTGAAGATAATATTTTTTCCAAAAATTATTTAAGACTATCATGACATTTTTTTACCTTGAAGTGTCTTCCCATTAGGTAAGCTCGCCATTTCCTTAGTGCATGTAGTATAATTTGACAACATTTCATTCTCTTAAATAGGTTTGTGTGCATATGTTCCTTTGATTAGATGAATTTCAAAATAATTGGGTCTTCCTTATTGCATTAACACAACACCAATTCCATTTCTTGAGGAATCACATTCCACAATAAAGGTTTTTTGAAGTTTGACGTAGATAATTCTGGTGCTTGGCACATTGCGTCTTTAATATGTTCAAAGGCATTAGTTTCTTCTGGAGTCCAAGAAAATGCATCTTTCTTTAGTAATGTTGTTAGAGGTGCTTCTATTCTCCCATAATTATCAACAAAGTTGCAATAATACCTTGTCAACCCAAGAAATTATCGTAGATGCTTTATGGTTGTGGAGATTTTCCATTCCTTAATTGATTTAATTTTTTTAGGGTCTACCTTAACATCCTCATGAGATACAATATGGCCTAGATATTCCATCTCCTGTACTCCAAATAAATAGTTGGATGTTTTTGCATATAATTGTTTCTCCTCCAATAGTTTTAGTACCATTTCAACATGTTGAACATGATCCTTCCAAGACTTGTTGTAGAGTAGTATGTCATCAAAAAATACTAACACAAATTTTCTAAGGAAGGGTTTGAAAATGGAATTCATCAAACCTTGAAATGTAGAAGGTGCATTGGTAAGGCTAAAAGGCATGACCAAAAATTCATAATTACCCTCATGAGTTCTAAATTTTGTTTTCATAATTTCTTCAGTCTTCATTCTAATTTGATGATATCCTGAATGAAGATCCAACTTGGTGAAGTAAATTTCTCCATGTAATTCATCCAATAATTCATCAATGAAGGGAATGAGAAATTTAACTTTAATAGTGAGCTATTTGAGCTCCCTATAATCCGGATATATGCGCCATGATCCATCCTTCTTGTGCACCAATATTATTGGAGCTGAAAAAAAAATTGACTAGTTTGAATTATACCGTCCTCTAACATTTCTGTAGCCATACGTTCAATTTCACTCTTTTGGGCATAGGGATATATGTAAGGCCCGGTGTTTGGAGAAACACTTCATGGAATCAAATGAATAGCATGATCATGATCGAAAATAGGTGGGAGGCCTTTGGGAGTCTCAAATACCTTGGAATAATTGTCCAATAATTTTTGGAGATTAAGAGAAATAGATGATTTTGATGTTGGAACCTCTAGTGAGCATAATTGTGTAATTACGCCACGTTGTTCTTTCTATAGAAGATTTTTCATGCCATTAGAGCTAATTATTTTTCCTATTTTCCTTGCAATACCACTTAATTCAACTTCCTTTCCTTCCCAAAAAAATTTCAAGAAAATTTCTTGAAAATTAAAAGCTATCGTACCCAAAGATTGTAACCATTGGACTCATAGTACAACATCTGGATCACCCATTGGAATGGAGAGCATTGGACTATTGAATACATATTCCCCCATGGTTAGCTTGATATTATAACACTTTCCAAAGAAATTTATAGTTCCTCAATTTGCAACCATCACTTGACACTCTGGTGTTGGGTATAGGAAGCAATCCAATTCCTTGGCTACCTTACAATTAATAAAATTATGGGTACTAATCGAATCAATCAACACTATTACCTTTTTCTTCTTGATATGTCCTTCTATCTTGAGGGTTTGAGGAGTGGTAATTTCTGACAATGCATTACAAGATATGATAGGATTCATTTCTTCTTTCTCTAGGGTTGGCTTATGGTGTATATCCCTTTCTTTTGAAGTTTCTTGTTCCTTTTCTTCCTCCTCTTCATAATCTATGTAAAATAATTTCTTCTCAGCACACTTATGAATTTTAGTGTATTTTCTATCACAACTATAACAAAGCCCTTTTTTTAGGGCCCTATATTATTAGTGTATTCCCTTATTTTTGTTAGTGTAGCCCCCTTATTGTTATTTTTGTACCTCTGTAGTCCCCATATTGTTATTATTGTGCCCCATAATACCCCACTATTGTTAATGTTGTGCCCTTACATTATTATTGTTAGGTCGACTATGATTATATTGTGACCCCATGGACTCCTATATATAGAAAGGAGATTTTTTCATTTGTGTCATCCAAAATTTTTTCATTTATGTAATGTAAAGGAGGTTTTCACCTCGAAGAGGCTTATTTATTAGGCGTTGATCTATCTTTTCTTCTATTTTGTGAGCTTGTTTCAAAACATTTGGTATCAGAGCTTTGGATTCTAGGGTTTCGATGCTTCAAATAGGTCATCATGCGCTATAAAATTTTTTCTACGAAGGTTAAGATGCTAAAAAAAAAAATTTTGCGAGGAAATCCTAAGGAACTTCGTGTAAAATTTTTAGATCTTTTTTCTCAATATTTTCGGAGATATGATCTGTGGAAGTTAGGGTTTTTGTAAGCACTCGAATTTCATCTTAAAGAGGTGACCTTGGGAAAATCATCATAACTCTTTCTCTGAGCATCGGATTGGAATTATGTAAAAAGTGGCTGAAATTACACAGATTTTAGTTTCATGTGTATTGATTTCAAAGCCAAAGGATGAAACAATGACATGTGGCACATCATACAAGTTCGCCCTACTGAACTAGTTCATAATTAGGACATTGTGAGAGATTGAGCATAAATTTGTCTTGAAGAATCCAAATCAAGTTATACCTTTGGCATTGGAAATAAGATTTAGAGGGCTAATAAAGGATTGAAGATAAAATATTTGATATCCGAAATTAAAGAGATACACCAGTTTCAATTTCGAGATCCTCAAAAGGAAGAAAAATGTGTGTATTTTTTTTTTTTAAATTGCATAAGTCTTGTTTGAAGAATTAGTTTTAAGTGATTCCAAGGGCATATTGAAGCATAGATATCAGTATTGGGTTCTAAAATTCCCCCTAAAAATAATTCAACACCTATTAATCCCACAGAAGGCTCTATTATGACTCATGAAGAGGAAGAAGTGAAACACGATATATCAAAATTACAAGACTAATTGCATAAAATTTCACTCTCGCAAAGAGTAACAAAAAATGAAATGGAAAGTTTGAAGAAATGCATGGAAGCTAAGATGGATGGTTTGAAGAAAGGCGTGGAAGCTAATATGGATGTTTTGAAGAATGTCATGGAATCTAAGATGGATGGTATATAAGGAAATATATAAGCTAAGATGGATGGTTTGAAGAAAGGCATGGAAGCTAAGGTGGATGGTTTGAATAAAAGCATGGAAGATAATATGGATGGTTTTAAGAATGAAATGGAAGCTAATATGGATGACATGGAAGCTAAGATAGATGGTATAGAAGGAAACATAGAATATTTGAAGAAAGACATGGAAGGTTTGAAGGAAGGCTTGGAAATGTTGCTACAATAAAAGCTTCCTAATAGCGAAAAGGTAGTAGAGGAAACTCATGATGAGAACAAAAGAAATTTTCATCATGATTTCATAGACTCTAATCTTGGATTTAAGACCCACCATATTCCAAAGATAGACATGAGGAAGTTTGATGGAAAGGATCCGATAACTTGGGTACTAAAAATGGAGCAATACTTTGAGCTCCATAATACACAAAACACACAAAAGGAATGCATTGCAACTTTATATTTAGAACAAAATAAGTTTGTATGGTATCGATGAATTTTTTCTCGTAAAACACTAGTCACTTGATCAATTTTTACGGAAGAAATGATAGCACATTGTGAGGATTCAAAGAGAAACACCTTCTTTAGCCAATTGATAAATCTCAAACAAAAGGGTTCAATGATGGAGCACATTGAGGACTTACAAAAATTAAATATAAGGGTAAATAATATTCCAGAGGAACATAGGATTGATGTCTTCATAGGGAAACTAAAGGATAAAATCAGGTTGGCAAGAAAAAATGAAATAAAAATTATGGAGACAAGGAAGCTTATCGCTCACAACTACAAATATGGAAGTGTTGCTACTCCTAGACTTCCAAAACCTACAAGGTTGACACCACAAAAATTGGAAGAAAAAAGAGAAAAATCTCTTTGCTATAGTTGTGATAGAAAATACACTAAAGGTCATAAGTGTGTTGAGAAGAAATTATTTTACATAGATTGTGAAGAGGAGGAAGAAAAGGAACCATCAACTTCAAAAGAAGAGGATATAAATTAGAAACCAACCCTAGAGGAAGAATTAATGAATCTGACCATATCCTATAATGCATTGGCAAGAATTACCACTCCTAAAACTCTCAAGGTAGATGGACATATCAAGAAGAAAAATGTAATCGTGCTTATTGATTCGGGTAGTACCCATAATTTTATTCATTCTACAGTAGCCAATGAATTTAATTTCTTACCATACCCAACGCCAAAGTGTCAAGTGATGGTGGAAGATGGAGGACCTACAAATTTCTCTGGAAATTTCCATAATACCAAGCTAACCATGGGGGAGTGTATATTGAATAGTACAATCCTTTCCATTCCAATGGGTGGTGCTGATGTTTTACTAAGAGTAAAATGGTTACAATATTTTGGGACGGTAGATTTTAATTTTCAAGAACTTTTCTTGAAATTTTCTTCGAAAGGAAAGGAAGTTGAATTACAGGGTATCACAAGGAATCCGGGAAATATAATAAGCTCTAATGTCATGAAAAATCTTCCGAAGAAATAAAAACGATGCGTCATTGCACAATTATGCTCACTATAATTTCCAGCATCAAAATCATCTATTTCTTGTAGGAATTTATAGGGTGAGTTCCTTAGATCAAACACCAAAGGTCACCTCTCACAAACAGATCACATATGAGTACACCAATATTTGACGTGGTTAAAACCCTCAAAGAGGGAAATAGTCCATGACCTGAGCCAATGCAACCACTTTAGGACATTTATTAATATAAATAAATAAAATTTACATAAGCTTCTCTCATAAACGGTCACTGGACAAATGACCCTCCATGCTCTTTAAATAGAGATCATGGACCAATCGGGTGTTAAGCCATGGATCAAGTCTCGGTAATACCAAGGAGAGAAGGAAGGAGGCATTAGATACTATCACCCCTTAATGATAACTTTCTTGAACTCTAAGCATAGTAAATCTATATAAGGAGAAGAAATTCATTGTGCAAAGAGAGTGAAAATGTCTAGGCTTTAATGAATACTTCACTCTGAAGTATATCTGCATGGTTGAACTCTGTTCTTAATTGATAGATCTGAATCGATGTTGCGTCTATGAATATGATGAAGGTTCAAGATCTCTAGAAGGAAGGAGGCATTAGATACTATCACCCCTTAATGATAACTTTCTTGAACTCTAAGCATAGATCGAAGTTTGGTAAGCTTTGCTTCTGTGAGAGCCTTTGTAAAGATACCAGCAACTTGATCATTGGTTGAACAATAGTACACTTCAAGAATGCGATCATGAATGAGATTTTTGATGAATTGTATGTGTAGCTCGATGTGTTTCATGCACTAATTTTGAACTATATTTTTGCATAGTTTAATGTCACTCTATTTATCACACCAAAGTGTAGCTGGATTCTACTGATGAAGACCAAATTCGGACATGATCTAATGAAGCCACAGGGATTCCTTGTTGGCTTCAACACTGAAATACTTTTCTTCTACCAAAGAAAGAGATATGGCACTTTGTTTCTTACAATACCATGTAATAGGTCACGAAACAAGAGTGATTACATAACTTGCAGTAGACTTTCAATCATCAAGGTCACGAGCCCAATCAGAATCAGTGAAACCAATAAAAAATGTAGATACTCCTGCACTGTAATGAATCCCAAACTAAATTGTACCTTGAATATATCAAAGTATTATTTTAGTTATTTTCTAGTGAATTTCATGAGGTTTGTGCATAAACTGAGTAACAAGACCAACGACAAAGGAAAGGTAAGGACAAGTATAGGTTAGATACATAAGTTTTCTAACAAGTTGTTGGTATAAGGTAGCATCAACTTTAAGGGAAGTACAAGCGACTGAAAGCTTGAATCCATACTAAAAGGGAGAAGGGGCAGGCTTATAGTATTCCATGTGAAAGTGGCATAGAATATCACATGCATACTTTGACTAAGAAATGATAATATCTTCTTTGGATTGCAAGACTTGAAGACCAAGGAAATAATGCAAGTTTCCCAAGTCTGTCATTTCAAACTTCTTTTTGAGGCTAGGCTTCAAATGGTTTATATGGTTGGGGTCACTACCAGTAAGGATAAGATCATCAACATAAAGAACAAGGACGATTAAGGACTTACCCACTTTCTTGGTGTAGCTGATAGTGTTGTCGGAATTATAAATAGAAAAGCCATTATCTAAGAGAAAGTTATCCAATTTGGCATAGAAAGTTATCCAATTTGGCATACCAAGCCCGAGGGGCTTGTTTAAGACCATAGAGAGACTTCCTAAAGTGAAAAATAAGGCTAGAGTCTTTTTGGATAAAGCCAAGGGTTTGTTCCATGTAGATTTATTCATGAATGTCCCCATGTAGGAAGGCGGATTTAACATCCATCTGATGGACTTCCCATTTAAAGGAGGCAACAAAGGAAAGAAAAAGGGAGATATAATTCATTTTGGAAATAGGGGAGAAGGTTTGAGTATAGTCAATGCCTTCAAATTGTGAAAATCCTTTAGCAACAAGACGAGCTTTATGTTTATCAACTTTTCCATTTGGTCCAAACTTTGTTCTACAATACCATTCGCATTTGACAAGTTTTCCTCCCTTTGGAAGAGGAACAAGATCCCAAGTATTATTTTCCAATAAGGAACGATATTCTTCATTCATAGCTGTAACCCAATCTGGATGACTTGAAGCTTCTTCAAAAGTATCTGGATCATGATTTTCTGGAACTTGAGCTAATAAGGAAGAGGCTCTATCGAACTGAGAACTTGTATGATGTTGATTTGCAGGGTCACCTGCAACAGAACTTGCTGCATCCCGAGTAGAGCGGGCCCATTTTGGTGGCGGTGGAGCTGAAGGGAGATCCTGAGGAGGTGGAGGAGGATTTTCATCCTCGTTGTCATCATCCAAAGTAAAATTAATGTTGTCAAAAGTAGAATAGATAGAGAGAGGTGGCACATATGTCGAATCTGGCTCGTAGGCCAAAGGTGGCACACCCGCCCAACTAGGCTCGCAGGCTGATATATTTTCATAAAATTTTATATCTCTTCTAATGATTACATTTTTGGATTTGGGTTGAATAAGTATATATCCTTTGATATCTTCATAATATCCAACAAAAATTTCATTTTCACTCTTAGGTTCTAAGGCTTTGTGTTTCTCATCGTGAATATGGGCCTAACTTTCATTTCCAAAAACATGAAAGTGACTTACATCTGGTTTGATTGAGCTCCAGGCTTCCTCTAGAGTGATATTCCTTAAACGTAAGTAAGAGTGCTATTTACTATGTAATTTTCATAGTTAATTTCTTTTTCCCAAAAATTAAGACTAAGTCCTTTAGATTGAAGCATACAATTAGCCATTTCTTTTAAAGTATGATTCTTCCTTTCAGCTACACCATTTTGTTGTGGAGTATACGGAATAGTACATTGAAATTGAATGCCATGCTCGGTGAAAAAGTTGATAAATTTGTTGTTAGCATATTCTCCTCCATTTTCAAATCTTAAATTAAGAATGTGATGTCCAGATTATTTCTCAACAAAGGCCTTAAATGGAAAGAACATGTTAAAAAATTCACTCTTGAGTTTTAAGAAGTATACCCAAGTGCGTCTAGAAAAATCATCAATGAAAGTTAAGAAGTACTTGTAGCCAGAGAAAGAAACAATTGGAAGTGGACCACATAAATCATTTTGCACAAGCTGCAAAGGGGCTGAAGTGTGCTAAGAGGCACGTTTGTCAAAACTATCCCAATGATGTTTTTCGAGTACACAACCAGAAAAAACACCATCTCAACAAGATACCATAGGAAGACTTGTCACCATATTTTATTTACATAGAGTTTGAAGAGAGAAATAGTTTAAGTGACCAAATCGATCATGCCAAAGTTTTCTCACTTCATCATTATGAGCAACAAAAATGGAGGGATGGCATGACGACCCAAAGTTGTCAAACTTATAAAACCTTGTGGAATCATCAACAATTCCACTAGCTAAAATATGTCTAGGATATCTTAGGTCCTTAATTACAACATCATGAGGTGAGAATTCTACAGTTTTCCCTTCACCTGAATGAGTTATCTGATAAACGGATAGAAGGTTGCAGGACAAGGTAGGAACATAGAATACATCATTAAATTTACCTTTATCTAGATGAATAGTTCCATACCCTACAACACTAAGAGATCTATCATCACCAACATAAATATTTTTGGTGTTACAATAATTTAAAGAAGAAAACATGGTTTTATTTTTGGCCATGTGGTAAGAGGCTCCATAAATAAATGAGTCACTCAGGAGAATGAGAAGAAGAAGATACATTTAATTCATAACCATATCTTGATGCTTGACAAACACATGCAGAAAGTGCCATTCCTGAAGATGAAGTTGAAGAGTTCTCCAAATGGATGTTGTGCTTCTTCATTGCTGCTTCCAAGGCTTCCATCTTCTTAAAACATTTTGACTCTACGTGGACATCACAATTACAAAAGTTTTAATGTCTATCTTTATTCTTCCATTTGTTTTTATTTTCCCTATCAATTTGTTGAGTTACTTTTTCAGTTAGCGGCTGAAATTTCTTAAGACCCTTGTTTGGTTTAGGATCATTGTTTTTAGGATGTTGCTTCTTATGATTCTTTGGATATGGTTGTTTTTGGGCTGCTAAGGATTTCTTAGAAAATTTTCCAGTATTAATAAGACCAATGTGTAAGATTTTTTCTTGTTCTCTTGTCAAAGAATTGCAAAAGGCATCAAATGAGGGGCACTTGTAGACTATCCCTTGAGAAATGAGGGCTTCTTTAGTGGAATGGAAGGTGGAAACAAATACAAAGTATGCAGGTCCTAACTTAGCAAGAATAGAATAGATAAGACTACCATCTTCCTTTTTGACCTCACAACCTTTTAAAAGAAGTCTAAGGGTCTTGAATTTGGACGAAAAATCTTCAATAGAGGAGAAATTATTGGGGTCCAAAGTAAGAAACTCATTTTCAAGTTAGTGGGCTCTGACTCCAAAAGAATATTTATATTTATCATAGCTTCGCAAGGAGAGTCAATTTATTGGATATGAAATCTAAGATCTTGAGCAATGGACATTCATATCAACCCTCGTGCTTAATCTTGTTTATTTTCCCATTTAGCCTTTTTATCTCTATTGGTAGGTTTAGATTCTTGTCTTGAGGCTATTCTATAAAGCCGTCTACTTATAAGTAATTCTACCATGCAGGATAGCCATTGGAAATAAAATGGTGTTGTTAAGAATAACTGGGCATGCACTTTCATTTCTTTTTAAGCTGAAGCTGAAAAGATTGGAACTAGTTGTTGCAATAGAAACATCTAAAAAAATTTGGTGAGTTAAAAAAAAAACGAATCTGAAAATGGCTTCCAAATGAAGAAGTTATGCCTTTTTGAAGAAAATTTTTAGTAGATGCAGAGTAGTTACATGATAGGTTGAAATTTTATGATGAATTTGTACTTTTACAATGTTACTTTTACATGTGATTTTTAAATAAAACCTTTAAAAAAAAATACAACTTTCCAAAAATCTTTTTAAGAAAAAGTAACTTAAAAAAAAAGGTTTTTTAGAAAAAGAAGTTTGAAAAAGAGACTTGAACCCAAGACCTCTATTCTATTAAAGTAACTTCACATTGAGTGAGCTAGTAAAAGGATTCCGTAATTGTTTGAAAGGAGGAAGGCATTTTTTTTTTCTCTTCAGTGTGCGTTCTTTTTCCTGCAAAAGAAAAAACCATGCAAAAAAATAAAATACAAGTCTTACGGCAGAACATCATATTTCCGGTTAGTCCATCCGACAACTATATGCTTTTCTCACTATTTATGATTTCCCAAGATCGCACATAGTCACTGGGGAAAAATAAATATAACTGCAAAAAAAAATACTCTATACCTCCAGATCTAAAATGACATAACTTGGGCAACCAGAAACCTTTTCGCATGAAATGAAAGGATTTCCTCATTATAACATAGGCTCTAGACACAACAGAGCAATTATCCATGCTCGAAAGTGGTCAGAAACAGTAGATCTGGAAAACGACAGTTGCATGCAGTCAAAATAGCTTCAAATTTGGGTCAACAACAGATGTGGCCCTTGAAACAACTCTGATACGATGTAGGAATTTACAAGGTAAGTTCTTGTTGTGCTATGCAACAACTCCCCCCATTTTTATTTTTCAAAATAATCTAGACCTTTGATAAATAGAAATAGGGACCCTTTTTATAAAAAAAATTTTGTCTTTTGATAAAAATCAAACTCCAAAAAACATCAACACTTTTTAATTAATAAAAACATCTTTATCGCACATCGCATTTTCACACAAAACTTTTCTTAGTTAAAACAATAAACCAGCAAAATCCTGATTTTGCGATCACCAATTTGAAATGTCGCAAGCGACATTATAAATTGCATATCACATATTTACATGGTAAAACTTCAAGCAATTCTTACCAAAACTCTGATATTGCGATATTGCGATGCTGCGATACTACGATTTTGCGATTTCACGATATTCAGAAATCACATATCGCATAAAAAAAGGTAATATGCATCATTAAGACAAGTTCAAAGGGTGTGATGTGATTGATTTGACAGGTTTGAATAAAGGTTTTACGCAAAAAATAAATCATGTCAGAAAGTATTAATTGTGTTTTATCATCCCAATGTAAACAATTATGGATGCGTCATGATTAATTAATGATATAGTTGTTTCCTAGATTTTTCTTTCAAAATAGATCATGTCAATAGATCTTCCATCATTTAATCATTTACTCTATTTTTAATAGGGATTTCCATTCAAGATATTTTTATCCGCAAAGTGATTCAAAAGCACGACAAATAGATTGTTGCAGAATTTGAACAAACAAGAATGACACCTATAGTTTCTGATACTGTCTGCACTGCTGATGGAGGAGCTACTAAGTGGCAAGTTATTTACACTATACTTGAAGACGAAGAGCCATAAATAGTGGAAGTCATGGCGACTGCTGATGATGCAACACCCTCAAATTTACAATTCAAATATATTGCATGCTCTTTCCTCCATAGGATAGTAGTGAGAGCTACTCTTATTCCATATACTGACATGATTAGGTGGGTGCATGAAAAATCAATGATCAAAGACAGACAGTTAAGAACCTATAAGGATGAGATTCTAGGTTCTTTCAGACCTGAAGATTTGAAAATCATGTATAAGTTGCTTGACCTACAAGACACCTACAACAGTCAGTTTGTTGCAAAGTTTGCTAAGAATAAGGAAGACTCGTTCAAGGCAATTCAAGGTTGGAGGAAATTAGACAACAAGTTCAAATATGAGAAAACTGGTATGTATCCTATCGCGTCATTAGCAAACCCTTATAATTTTGCAGCAGCAATATTATGCAGATTATATGGTTTACCTGATAATACCAAGTTCTCCATAAATTGGCTTCCCCTAATTGACTCCTCCGTTAATTCCCTCATAATGAATTGGGTGACTATCCTCTCTGAGAATCTAGTTAAGGCAATTAATGAATATCGCCAAATCAGAACTTCTTCCCCCGAATATGTTCCCCAATTTTTTATGAGTGCGTATATTTTTGATGCCATCTGTTTTTCTACCAACTTTCCAGTTATGGGATGGAAATGGACTCCTGAAGACCCTACCCCAATACATTTGAGTCATAAAGAGATATGGGAACATAATTATGCACCAAATTTTCATAGGCTGTGCTATGGAGTTGTATTACCGTTACACCAATTTATGTTTGATACAATGAGCCCTAGGTTCGCTAAGGAAGCCCTTGCAGAGCTTCAAATGATAGGTAGATGTTTTGTTGAAGAATCATTCTCATATATCAGAATTTTTGGAAGCTCTGCTCCCCCACATATTCTTCCTTTATATGTTTTAGATAATTGGATGGCAAGAGAAGTCACTTACCAAACTGTTGGTAATGGACTCACTCAATCTTTGAAAGATAGTAAAAAGTCTTTATGGCCAAGTTTTCCAATTTCATGTGGTTCATTCACACTCAGAAATTTTAATCATGTATTGAAAGAATGTCATAAGATTGAGCTGTTGAAGCTCCCCGTTTTACCCTCCAGGCAGTTCAACCCAGAAAATATTGCTAACAAATTCACTTTGTCAGTCAAACTCAAAACTATTGTACATACTGATGACAGATTTGAAAATATTTTGCAATCTGCTGAGAATTTTTAAGAAATCCTAATTTTTTTCAAATTGAACCTGAATATATAAGAAATACATAAGTTCAATGAATTCAAAGAACAAAGACTTAGAAAGATCCCACAGGTTGTTTTGATTACCAGTTATACGATTAAGGAAATTCAAGAGATCAGAGCAGAACAATCAGATTCACAAAATCAAAGTGAATTAGATAAAATATATACTTCATTCAGCGATGTGTTAGCTCCTTGTAATTTCAGCAGATTGGCGAGACCAAAACTGTAGAGAGAACATTTGAACCACTTTGGGATTCTAGGATCTAGCCCTCCTGAATCCAGAGAGGGATCTCTCTATAAAGTGCAAAGATTGATGTATCTTTAAGGTTTTTGAAATGATATTAGGCTAGTTATGAGGAACAAGGTTTTTGTTGGTTTTGGTTGGGCTAAGATAAATGAAGGTGAAGGAAGTCTAAATGAAGGGTGAAGGTGTATTAAAGTGAAAGATTGATTCAACTAACAAGATAAGAAAGAAACAGCTTCAATCCATTGGGCTATGGAGTCATAATAGGATTTAATTGAAAGAACAAGGTTCAATAGTGGTCCATGGGGCAAGTCATATATGTCAAAGGATCTCTCTAAGTTGATTTTATGGAATGAAATGAAACAATAAGGAAGGGAATCAAACATATGAAGAACAAAGAGCATCCTAAGATCAAGTAAGTACTTTGAAACTATCATGCTTTTGGCATACACTTAAGAAAGACATAAAAGTTATCTAAGATCAAGTAAGGACTTTGAACCTAGCCTACTTTCAACATACTCTTAGGGAAACTTTCAGACAACCTTTGGAGATAAAACTAGAGGACGGGGCTAACCATAGACTTCCCTAGTTCAACTTTACTTGGCAGAAACTGAAAATAACATTCAAGAACAATGTTTAAATTTTAGACAGTAAGAGAAGGGAACGCCAACATTCTTAACTTCTTGGATTGTATTAAATCATTATTAAATACACAATTGGAAGAAAACATGGAGATAAAGATTATCAGTGAGAGTATGGTACCTTTGACAGTAAATCCTAACTCTATAATTTCTGTTCTTTATCAGAGAAGATGGACAGAATGGAAGTAAAAAGAAAATAACAATTTACAATAAGAAAAACATCACCGTTGACATAGAACAGGATCCCATAAATCAGCTTGTATTTGATGCTTCAAACCAGTTACAATCATCAAGTCCAGTGGGTCTCTACAGCTTAAAACTTCTCATCTCAACTTAGGTATATTCAATTACAAACAGAGCTTACAGCAGCTTCAGAAAACTATTTACATGCAACAGATATTCAGAGACCAACCTTTGCCTCATCTTCTACAGAGGTATTTATAGAAGAAATGAGGAGGTGCTATGTAAAATCAGATCTTTAGGCTCAATTAATAAAATTAATGCTTCTCGGCCTTTGAAGGGTTCAATGGAGAACTGTTTCTGATATTTCCTCTATATTAATTGATTTTCATTAAGTTATTAAGCTACTTAGGAGAATTTGTTGACTTTAAGGCTCTTTGTTATCCTTGTAATAACTTTGCTGATAGTTGTAATAAGTTCTTTTGATTTTAAATAACTATTTAGTTGTATTTGAGGCAAAATATCTTCTGTTCTACAATAACTATGCCTCTTTTGATTGCTGTGAGGCTGCATCTAGCTTTTGGTAGATGGAGAGGATTCAATTAGCCTCTGATGTGGCAGTGGAGGCTTCCTGGATCGATATAATTGTTTATATTTCTCTAAAACACATTTAATTCACTTTAGTTCTATGTTTTAGGTCTGATTAGGCTTAAGCTGTGTCTTCCGATGTTCATGATTTCTTTAACTGTGGATTAGGCTCTTGGTCAGCTGAATTTATGCCTTAATCCTTCAAAACTGGGTTTAAACCTTTAATTCTTCACTTCTGCTTTGATTTCATGCTGTCAAATGGATACTCTTTAGCTGTGATGTTTGTTGTGTTTCTATTGTTTTTGTAGGCGCGCAGAGGGTTTTAAAATATCATCAGTGCTCATGAGGCACGGATGAAACATGATATGGAACCCTGTAGAGTGATTTCCTTAACGAATAAAGGCCTAGGGGATCATCATCCCCGACCCTTGATTTTCTTTAAGAAACAATGGAAAACCTTTAAAACCTGCAAAAATACACAAAAAATATGAAAAATCATGCGTGGGTGTGTTAAAACTGCTTTGGAGGTTGAGGTTAGATCGCGGCCGTTGGATGAAAGCATCCAACGGTAAGGATTGCTCGCTGAGGTCGAAAGGAGAGGCGGTTGGAGAGGTGAATGAAGGATTAAGTCTGAGCCGTAGATGCATATTGATCAACGACTAATATCTATCTGTGTTTTATAATGCGGAGGAGAAAAAATATATTGAAAATGGGAGGAAATGCAATGTAAATGGGGAAAACTTTAATCGACAGCAAAAAAGGCTTAAATGAATTTCGGGGTCGCGGAAATGATCTGGGCCGTAGGATCAAGTTGATCAATGGAGAGCAATGATGGAGATCAAATGATAGGAATGCAATGTAATGGAGAAAGGTGGTTTGGTGGAAAACCATAATGGTTTTCGCATGAATCTGAGGCGGTTTCCAAAATTTCTCAAAAAAACACGATACACTTCGCCGCTTGCCACGTGTCCTTAGGAAAACCACTTTTTTCACGTTATTTTTTGGCGTTAAACTTCTGGCATAGAAAAAAACGCGAAACTCAATGTCAGCCGTTGGATGGATGGGTGCAGATCCAACGATGCAGATCGCACGTGATGGAGGGTAAGATGCGTAGGCGGAAAAGGTGGTCAGGTCAAAGGCGGATTAGATCTAGACTGTCGGATAACAGGAATGGACGGTCAGGATTCATTGATGGGGGAAGGTAGGTCCCAAAGGAGTTGGGCCTATAGGGTTCAATCTAGACCATTGGATTAGAATAATAAATGTTCTAGATTAATTTCAGGGAAATGAAAGAAATGAAAGGCCGGCGATCGGGTGAAACGTGGACCATTGATTTGCAGAGATCAATGGTGGATCTTCGCCAAGAAATTTATACTGTCGGGCTATATAAAATAACAAAGGAAGCCAGGATTTCTCTGGACCGTTAGATTTATGAAATGGGCAGCCCAGATTTGATCGAAAGACCATCAATCGGAGGAGGGCAGAGGAAAGAACAATGGATTTTTGCGATGCAATTGAGTAAGAGCTGTCGATCTCAAAACTAGATCGATGGTTAGGATTTGATCACTGGATCTTATTGGCGGGGGGACAAAATAGAGGGTAAGTTTGAAAATTTGCGATGTGATTGAGGATTGACCGTCGGATCAGAGAGTTAGATCGACGGCTTAGGTTGGATTACATCGCAAATCTTAAAGGATATGAAGAAAAAGGGGAAACCTGAGGCGGACATACGATGATCGTTGATTATTTTCAGATCGACGGTCAATGTTCTTTAAATATTTGAACTATCAGGTTCATGAAATAACCAAGAAAGTCAGGTTTTTATGAAAAATCAAAGGAAAAAGAGGTTTTGGATGGGGTTTCAAGGACCTTTAGCGCCCAGTTGCGGGGCTTTGGGTTACGTGAAGAAAAGCGAAGGAATCGGGGGCTTTCTAGAAAAAAAGGGGCTTAATCGCATCAGAAAATTTTGAAAGTAAAGGAAATAAGAAAAATAGAGAACCCGATTGTGATTGCGTGATTAGGCCTCAGTGCCTAGTCTTGGTGTTGGTTTTATGCGGAAGAAAGGGGCATGGGGCTAAGGCCAAAGGGGCTTAAGGCCTTCGTGAAAAAAGGCTATTTTTTGGGATTTTTGAAGGATTTTTTGAGGATTTCCAGAGTTTCGTTAAGGTTTAAAAGGGAGTTTCAAAGCTTATAAAAGGGAATTTGTGAAGGAAAGGAAGGAAAATGAGGAAAATGGAGGAATTTCATGAGGAAAAAAGGGGATAAAAATGGAGGTTAGCTGTGAGTGAAAGGAGGGGTAAAATGAAAGGGAAAATGGGTTTTTAGAGCAGTATTTCTTCTTGTAAATAGCAGATTTTGAGAGCTTTTGTGAGGGAAACAACAATGAAGATTATCTTAAAGGAAAAGAACATCATGAGACTTCAAGAACTAATAATTTTGAATCATGAATTGTTTCTTGAAGGCTACAAAAATTTTTAGCCACCATTTGATATGAAATTTTTTTATAGGTGGCTAACAGCAGCTCCAACTTGGGATGGCAGCTCCTTGGAGGTGCTAAGAACCTCAGATAAGTCTTCTCTAGAAGCTGACCAATGCCTCATCCATTGGGCTACAGTTTTCCTTCCTTTGTTGCTCTTCTTTTGTTCTGATAATGTTAGCAGCCATTAAAACCAATGAAATTCTATTAAAACAAGCTTTCTACCTACCCAATCCTAATGATCTAAAATTTTTTCTTCTTTTGAGAGTGCATTTGGATTGGAAAACTCTTTTTACAAACATTTTATTCTTTTAAGAAAAAATAAAACTATTCTATTTCTACCCTTATTTCTCCATGAACTTAGATTAAGTTGTTGAGTTCATAAGCTTCTCTACCTAACTACTATTTGTTAGGATTAGACTGTCTAACAAATTTTTATTCTCTAAATTCTAAAACAAGAAATTTAAAAGCAGACAAGTCATGATTGAACAGTCTAACTTGTTGCTGATCTATGACATAAAAACAAGATGCACATAGATTTATTATTTGCAGAAAAATAAATCAAAATGGTGAAGGCTTAAGATCTGAAAGTTTTAAGAACATTCTTCTCTTTTCTTCAGCTCTGTTTTTAGGCTTGTTTGAGCTGTTTTTCTTTGTTATCTAGTTCAATTTTTGAGCATATCAGAACCAATTTACTTCCATCTTTGGCTCAAGATTTAAACAGATTAGAGCCATTCTTTCTTTTGGAATATATAGGTTCAGATTTTGAGCTTGTTTGAACCTTCATTTTTCTATCCTAATCTACCTAACTGATAAGCCAAGATTAAACTATTTGGTAAATCTATTTCACTAACCTATCAACAGTAAATTGAGAACTAATTAGTCATGATTAGGCTGTATGAATAACTAGGAGTGTGTTTTTCAGGAGTGGCATTTGAGCTTGCACACTCTCAGACTTTGTTTCTCTTTTTTGGTGTGGGGCTATACCTTTCTTGTTTTCACTCTGCCCTCTTTTCTATCTTCTATTGTTTTTGTATTTTTCTTTTTCCTTGAAGACAAAAATCAGCAACTATCTAATTGCTCAAAACTGAGCTTTATTGACATTCCTATTTAACCTATTCTAACTTGGTGTATTTACATTCTTATATGATACAAAAGTGTCAATGTAGCCAATCGAGTAGTGTAAAAAAAGAAGAAGAAACTCTGGCTGTTTGTCAGGGGTATTCATAGTACATTTTGAAGATTAATCTTCAAAACCAAGACTATCACAGAAGGTGACAGCGTTTCATGCATTTGGCTCTTACACAGGATCCATGCTTGGTAATTTGAGCCAGTTGGAACTTCCACATACTTTTCCAAAGGATCAACAAATAAAAGATGAAGATTCTCTTCTTTTTGGTCCTCCACAATTGGTAGATTATCTGCTCCCAAGACATCAGCTTTGAGGACTATATCTTCAGTATGTTCCTTGGAAGCATCATCATCGTTAACCTGCAAATCAAAAAGCAGTGAAATTTCTTCTTTCTATAAATCTATGCTTGTTTCTGATATAAATTCAGGTTCTTTAAATGACATATTGATATCAGTGATGGGAGAAGTTTCTTCTTGAAAAGATGGTATATCCTCAGTAGGATAGTCTTCTATTTGTTTTTCTCCTTCAAAGGCCTGCCAGTATCTTTTATTATTTGGGACAGCTGGTCTGAATTTTTCTTGAATTGTATATTGTTTGCTCTCCCAAGGTCTCAGACATGTACTAGCAACAAGGGCTAATCCACTAGAAAAACTGTTTTGGTCTTTAGGAACAAGGATAAGTTGAAATTATTTGAAATTTTTTAACAAATCCATGGAATCATCCTTATAGGCTCTAAGTCTAGGATATTTAACCATGCATTCATCATTCACTTGCCTAATTACCAATTCTGCATTTCCATGAACTGTTATCTTCTGGGCTCCTAATTTCTTCAATAAGTATATCCCTAAGAGGAGCGCCTCATACCCTGCTATGTCGGTTGTGCATTGAAAATCAATTTATATGAATGGGCTTCAGAATGATTGTTTCCTGTATCGTAAAGCCATATTCCTGCACCTGCATTAGTTTTAGTACATGACCCATCAAAATTCATATTCCAAAGAGGACTAGTTCCAATATTATCATTAATTCCTTTAGTATCCTCTTTGTCTAGAGTGCCATTAGATTGTTCTATGGAATATGCACTATGTTCATGATTGTCTTGTTTGGATGATGGTTTGGAGGGTAGCTACTTGTTTAGAATTTGATCAATTTGTTCTTCTGTCAAAGGAGAGATCTCTCTTTGAAAATAAGCAGAAATACAGTTGCCCTCTTTCTCTTGATCTGCAAAAGAACTTTCTAAACCTTTACAACAAAGTTCTCTACGTGAATGAGCAAGAATATTTGTTTTGGAATAAGTTTCAGAGACTGACTGTTTATTAATAGTCCGATCTATCTCTTTTTATGTCAAAGGGGAAGATGTTTCTATGTTCCTTTGAACAGAAGTACAATATTTCTCTATCTTTTTTAAAGGCTGATTTTGAGGCTGGATGTTTTCTTGAGCCTCTTCTAGGAGATCTTGACTTGTGCTTGCAGAGAAAATTTGAGGATTTTCTATTATTTCTTGATCTTCTTGTGTTAAAAAAAAACCTCATGATTGCTATGATACTCAGTTTGCATATAAGGTTCATGAGTTGTTTTTTCTACATTATTAGGATGCCACTCTTCTTGTGTAATCTGATATGGGTTATAATCTAGAGGGGGAGTCCCTATATGAGCTGGTTCTCCTCCTACATCAGATTCTGTGTTTTGAAAGTGGCTACTTCTTTCATCAAAGAACTGCTTACTATAATTTTTTGCATTTTGGTCATGAAGTTCTCTTATCATCATAGTACAAGACATAGGCAGGCAATAAAAAATTTCTTGACAAACTTCTTTATTGCTTTCTTTGTAAGTTTTCTCATCATCTTCTATAAGGTGTTGATCATAATACATATATTGGTCATTGTCTTGGTCTTGAGGTGATTGGGCTTGTGTTTGATCAGGGAAAAACATAGGTTGCTCTAGATCATCAATATTCATATTATCCATCAACCTATCCATTCTCTTTCCAAGCATGTACATCATCTTTTCCATCATGATTAGAAATTTTTCTTGATTGTTTTCTTTATAATCTAGTTCATCATACATGTCTTGTAGAGGTAGAGTTTTTTTTTTCTCAGGGAAAAGCGCATGTTGTTTTGGATCACCAATGTTCGTATTGGCTATAAACCTATCCACTCTTTTTCCAAGCATGCACATCAATTTTTTCATCATGACCATATGTTTGTCTTCTGGGTCTATATCTAAATCCATGTTTGTAAATCAGGAAAGGGGTCACTGCATCTTGTCAACCAGTTCAGAGTCTTCTACCAGTGGAGTCATTTGGTCTTTTGGGAGTTATAGAGTGTGGAGTCACCAGGTGGAAAATGTTTAGCTCCTAAGGAGGTAAAATGTTTTATGGTTCCACCACCATGTTTATTATGAAGCCAATCTAAAGAGATTATGGGTCTTCTAAGGTTTTAAGGGTGTCTAAGATAAAATTAACTTAGAATTCCCCAGTGGAGTCACCAGAAATGTTAGCTCTGGTGGCTCAACTGGCTAACACAACAGATGTTCTTGAATCAAGGGGTTTCCTAAGGTCCTAAAAGTATCTAGGATGAAATTTTACTCAAAACTCCCCAGCGGAGTCGCCAGAAATGTTAGCTCCGTGTAATTTTAGCAGATTGGCGAGACCAAATCTATAGAGAGAAAATTTGAACCACTTTGGGATTATAGGATCTAGCCCTCCTGAATCCAGAGACAGATCTCTCTATAAAGTGCAAAGATTGATATATATTTAAGGTTTTTGAAATGATATTAGGCTAGTTATGAGGAACAAGGTTTTGGTTGGGCTAAGATAAATGAAGGTGAAGGAAGTCTAAATGAAGGGTGAAGGTGTATGAAAGTGAAAGATTGATTCAGCTAACAAGATAGGAAAGAAACAAATTCAATCCATTGGGCTATGGAGTCATAATAGGATTTAATTGAAACAACAAGGTTCAAGAGTGGTCCATGGGGAAAGTCATCTATGTCAAAGGATCTCTCTAAGTTGATTTTATGGAATGAAATGAAATAATAAGGAAGGGAATCAAACATATGAAGAACAAAGAGCAGCCTAAGATCAAGTAAGTACTTTGAAACTATCTTGCTTTTGGCATACACTTAAGAAAGACATAAAAGTTATCTAAGATCAGGTAAGGACTTTGAACCTAGCCTGCTTTCAACATACTCTTATGGAAACTTTCAGACAACCTTTGGAGATAAATCTAGAGGACAGGGCTAACCATAGACTTCCCTAGTTCAATTTTACTTGGCAGAAACCGAAAATAACATTCAAGAACAATATTTAAAGTTTAGATAGTAAGAGAAGGGAACACAACATTCTTAACTACTTGGACTGTATTAAATCATTCTTAAATACACAATTGGAAGAAAGCATGGAGATAAAGCTTATTGGTGAGAGTAGGGTACCTTTGATAGTAAATCCTAACTTTATAATTGATGTTATTTATTAGAGAAGAAAAAGAAAATAACAATTTACAATAAGAAAAACATCATTGTTGACGTAGACTAGGATCCCATAAATCAACTTGTATTTGATGCTTCAAACTAGTTACAATCATCAAGTCCAGTGGGTCTCTACAGCTTCAAACTTCTCATCTCAACTTAGGTATCTTCAATTACAAACAGAGCTTACAGCAGCTTCGGAAAACTATTTACATGCAACATATATTCAGAGACCAACCTTTGCCTCATCTTCTACAGAGGTATTTATAGAATAAATGAGGAGGTGCTATGTAAAATCAGATCTTTAGGCTCAATTAATACAATTAATGCTTCTCGGCCTTTGAAGGGCTCAATGGAGAAGTGTTTTTGATATTTCCTTTGTATTAATTGATTTTCATTAAGTTATTAAGCTACTTAGGAGAATTTGTTGACTTTAAGGCTCTTTGTTATCCGTGTTATAACTTTGTTGACAATTGTAATAAGTTCTTTTGATTTGAAATAACTGTTCAGCTGTCTTTGAGGCAAAATATCTTCTGTTCTGCAATAACTATGCCTCTTTTGATTGCTGCGAGGCTACAACTGGCTTTTGGTAGCTGGAGAGGATTCAATTAGCCTCTGATGTGGCAGTGGAGGCTTCCTGGATCAATAGAATTGTTTATATTTCCATAAAACACCTTTAATTCACTTTAGTTCTATGTTTTAGGTCTGATTAGGCTTAATCTGTGTCTTCCGGTCTTCATGATGTCTTTAAATATGGATTAGGCTCTTGGTCAGCTGAATTTATGCCTTAATCCTTCAAAACTGGGTTTAAACCTTTAATTCTTCACTTCTGCTATGATTTCATGCTGTCAAATGGATACTCTTTGGCTGTGATGTTTGCTGTGTTTTTGCTATTTTTGTAGGTGCGCAGAGGGTTTTAAAATAGCATTAGTGCTCATGAGGCACGGATGATACATGATATGGAACCCTGCAGAGTAATTTTCTTAACGAATAAAGGCCTAGGGGATCGTCATCCCCGACCCTTGATTTTCTTTAAGAAACAATGGAAAACCTTTAAAACCTACAAAAATACACAAAAGTTATGAAAAATCATGTGTGGGTTGGTTAAAACTGCTTTGGAGGTTGAGGTTAGATCGTGGCCGTTGGATGAAAGCATCCAACGGTGAGGATTTCTCGCTGAGGTCAACAGGAGAGGTGGGTGGAGAGGTGAATGGAGGACTACGTTCGAGCCGTAGGTGCATATTGATCAATGGCTGAGATCTATCTATGTTTTATAATGCGAAGGGGAAAAAATATAATGAAAATGGGAGGAAATGCAATGTAAACGGGGAAAACCTTAATCGTCAGTGAAAAAGGCTTAAATGAATTTCGGGGTCGCGGAAATGATCTGGGCCGTAGGATCAGGTTGATCAACAACATAGATCAAATGATAGGAATGCAATGTAATGGATAAAGGTGGTTTGGTGGAAAACCATAATGGTTTTCGTGCGGATCTGAGGGGGTTTCCAAAATTTCTCAAAAAAATGCGATACACTTCGCCGCCTGCCATGTGTCCTTAGGAAAACCACTTTTTTTGCGTTATTTTTTGGCATTAAACTTTTGGCGCAGAAAAAACGTGAAACTCAATGTCAGTCGTCGGATGGATGGGCGCAGATCCAACGGTGCGGATCGCACGTGATGGAGGGTAAGATGCGCGGGTTGAAAAGGTGGTCTGATCATCCGTCTATGAACGACCTAGATTGACTATAAATTACTATACTTTTACAAGGAAATTTTACATCTGTTTTTAGCTTTGGGGGCACTGCCCCTGAAACCCCCCGCCAGGGGGGGGCTTCGAAAAGCGCTGTCGCCCCCCCTGGACCCCCACGACAGCGATTAATTACGGGCGGCATTGCCGCCCCTTTTAAGGTACAAGGGTCCAATGCTATGATACAAAGTAAATAAGATAATCAGGCTCCACACCCAACAAAAGTTAGATCTCCCAAAGATCAAGGAAAATTTCAAAGATAATCTTTTTACATATTGGGATGCATGAGTGAAACAAGCAGAATTGGCCATAGCCAGAGTAGCAGGTATATCGAAGAATATAGTCAAAATGATTAACCATATATTACATACTTCCGGGCTCATCAAAGAAGGAAATCTCAAATCTGTTCCTGATATCAAATATTTAGAACAAAGTTGGAAAGAAGCCAGTCAACTCAGGGAAGAAGCACTTATATAGCTAAAGAAAAACGATTGGGAAGCATACTGGCAGCTATTAGTCAAACCACACAGTCAGATCATGACATTGAATTGTTTTTTGAACTCTATACAGAGAATACAACAATTTTTACAGGATGCTATATTTGATGCACAAATGAAGATAGAGTTCGGAAAACCTCCACAGGTTCAACCGATGTCCAACATTTGTGATAAAAAAAGCACAACTGGCAGTAATTTATCATCTGGCATGATTATTAGTTAGTTTGTTTTTATATAATTTCAATTTTTATCAAATAGATACTAAAGATGAGGAAGGTTGTTTGAAACCACCTCATATAATATTTTGTATATGTTGGAAATATTGTCATTGATGGCAAAGGAATTGGAAAAGATAGGAGCAACACCTAAACTATCCATAAGGCAAAAGAGAAGTAGAGTTGAATTAAGGGTTTAATACAGTTTGCAAAGGAGATGACAAAAGGGAGAGCTGCTAGGAAGAGACAAGGTAGTAGATTGAAGGACAAATTGAATATTTGGCTAAGATTTATGTTAATGAAGAACTGTGGAATTGTGTTAAGCATGAGTAAATATGGAATATATATGACCTGTGTGATCAATTTCATAATGGGCAGAGGATACCTATGGTGCCCGGAGAAGAATGAAATCATTGTTAAGGATATGTGTATTATATGTATTGACTGATGTAATTCTTATGTGGAATCCCTTGAATCTCTATATGAGTCTTTGTGAATGGAGTTCAAAGTGAAACCCTGTTGAGGATTCATGGTGGTAGGATTCAAATTCCAGGATGAGACCTTCTTGTAATAAAGATCTGGCTTAGTTTGATATTTGTAGTCGTGGAATTACTTGGTTTAATATATAGGGGGCTCTCGAGGCATTCAGTGTATCCATTGAAGAACTTAATGGTGGCAGAGATATGATGTTTTTGAATGTTCAGGTAGAAGCGGAACTGTGACAGGATAGAACCCCGAAATGGAAGGTTGACATGTTATATATATCACAGCAGAATTAAGGAATGACATTGAATTGTCACGAGTCAATGACTGTAAGGAAATCCCGTCAGAAGAGAACTACATTTGTTCGTTGGTTATTGGAAATTCTACCAAAGATAGACCAGAGGTATAGCGCAAACCCAGACTAACCCTTTGGAATCATGAACGAAACCTTGAGCGAAAGGCGGAACCATGAAGGAGGAAAAGTAAAGGCAGTTTATGGTTTTCATCGCACTGCTCTCAACGGGCAAGCGGTATTTAAGAGGTGGGGAGCGATTCCATGGAACGGGCGACATGCGTCCCTGTACGATTCTACAAAACCACTTTTTACTATGCGCCATCGCGCGGTATAGTTCGACCCAGGACAACCAGCGATATCATTGAGCACTGTTGATCTGGGAAGGGGTCATCGGATGGTTGTCATTTGTTGAAGGTGCGTGAATATTAACACAGGTACGACGGGCCATCGCACGTTAATGATCGGGAGCGATATGCATATACGTCGTTGATCTGGAAGCTTGCTAATCTAACAGTGATCGGACGCTGGACTTGCGCGAAGTTTACCTATGGTACCATGCGCGTATTTGATTGGCTATTGACTAAATTTGTGGGCTCGGGGTCAAAGGTTTACCATATTATTTTGAAGGGTTAAAATGCGAAGGGTTAACTTTAATCCTAAAGTTCTGTTCAAAATTGTAAATATATTTATTTATCAATTTCTTTAAATTGATAAATAAAAATTAAAAAGAGATAAAAAATCCTCGTGGGATAAACTAAAAGGAATACTGTCAGAGGAATACCATTAGGGGTTCGTGGTTTTGACTTATAGTTTTAATAAAGGGAAAACTATATAAGGAGAAGAAAAAAATAAAGAATGGGGTGGGAATTGTAAGGGTGGTGAATAAAAATTTCTAAAAAGAATATCTGTATGGGCAAGCTCTGTTCTTAACTGATAAATCTAAAACTACGATGCACCCATGAATATAATGAATCTCTGGTGTGAATGAAAAATGAAATCATGAGGAACTGGTGTGAGTATACAGAGAATAAATAAATCTAGTGACCGACAAGGTATGTTGTATATGAAAGTTGATGAAACGGGGTCCGCAGTGGTGCTGAGGGTCGAAGCCTTCAGAGAGGGGGTTGTAGCTCCCTTCCAGTGGTAGCTGGTAAATGAGAGCAGGGGGTAGTAGCTCCCTTCCAGGAGAGGCTGGTAAATGAGAGAAGGTCGAAGCCTTCTGCAGGTGGGTGCCTGCATGCTGGTATAAGTCTGCACTAGTGTTACACAGTAATTTGTCACCGTCCCTACCATTTCCCGTCCCGCACAATGGAGGACCCATTTTGTGACCTGTGAACATTGTCATGCCTTGAAAACATCATCAATGCATTCCTCTAAGCATGAGGTTCATTTGCCCTAAAGACATCTCCTTGCCAAAATCATGAAAAACATCCCTTTTTGCATTGGCGCGGGCAGACAGTTCAGTACTCGCGCCAATGGGGAAAATCCTGCAAAGAGGCCGCGCCAACTGGCGCTCTGTCCCAGAGTAGTAGTCGCGCCAGCCAATTTAGGGAGTGTTTTTTAAATAAATATGGCGGAAGTTTAGTTTCAACAAACTCAGAAACCATTGTCTATCTTGAGTTGGGAGGTTTGGCTGCGGGAGTTCTATGGAAGGGAAGTGGTTTTGCCACCTCCCATGGAACCTTCCTTGTTGATAGGGCCAATCCCACAATAATAGGGATCCCAACTCCCTCCTTCCCCATCTATAAAAGCCTGCTCAATTCCATGGCAAGCTAGCCTTGAAGTGCCTAAGCTTTGAATCTCCAAATTCCCAAGAGCCTTTGTGCTGTAAGAGCCCTCTTTCTTCCCTTAAGGCCGACTCAAGTAAGGAGACTATCGTCGAGAGACTCAGGAGAGGTTTGCCCTTTCCCTGGCGAGCTTTGCGAGACGTGAACGACTGGAGACCCATCCGAAGGAGACCACGACGTCAGAACTTTGGTTGTAATATCTTTCGATCGTTATTTAATGAATGATTACGATTATGGTTCCACTCTGTTTTCAATGATGTTAATATGAGTAATATCCTTTCTGACTGATATTGAGTTAAGTATGTCGGATTTTATGCTTGTATCTGTTTGTTTCTTGCATGTGCAGGTGTCCATCTGTAGAGATCGTGGAGGATCGTGATCTGCCGAGGCTGAGGAACGGGAACGCTCTCTTCTTCAGATCGTAGCACTGGAATCCAGGTAGGCTTCCATCTTTAGTCTTTTCATTCGTAACTAGGAACTTGCGTTGTAACATTTCTGATTGTTGCTAGACCCCTGCTAGGCTAGTAGGGATCGCCTCTGTCCGCATAGGGGATTTACCTCCTCAACAATTTGGCGACTCCGCTGGGGATCGTCTAGATTTCACTGTCTCGTTTGTATTGTCTCGTTTTGATTATTTTATGTTTTTCCTTGCTTGATGAGCCTTCTGGGTTGGGTTCTTTTGCTGTTGTTTACTTCTTGGTTGGCTTAGTATGCATTGATCTGCTTCTGGAGTAGTTATTTTTCTTTTTTGGCTGAGAAACTCGACTAGCGCGCTTTTTAGCTCAACAGTCACGCCAGTTGGCGCATATTGCTTTTGTTTAGCCCGCGCCAATTGCTTTCTGGCGCCAGTTTCAGCCTTACAGTCGCGCCACTCCTGTAAGTTTTTTGAGTTTCTTCATTTTTGAGCTCTCTGGGTTTGTTCAGTGTTTTTCTTCTTGATTTTCCGACTGCCTGAGTGTGTTGGAGTCCTGTTTGACTGGGAATTCACCTCTGTCCTTTGGTTGTTTGCTTTTATCTATCGATTTCACGTTTGAGCCCTAGGGCATCTAGTGGCCTAGTGTATCGAGCCCTCCTTGGGAGTTTTGGTGTTTTGTTTGTCCGGTCAACTTTCTGATTGATTCTCCACATCCTCTTAGTAGTTGTTCATTGTTTTTGTTGCGATTTTTGGGTGATTGTTCATTCCTTCATTCAGATTTCGTTTGGTCTTACATTGGGCCTAGATCACACAGCCCATTGGAGCCTTTGAGTCTTTTCTTGGTTTTGAGAGACTTTGATCAATTTGGGATCTAATTGCTTGTGTTGTTGAGTGAAATTTGTTTGTTTTTCTCTCTCGAATATCGTTTCTCAAGTTGTTTCGTTTGTTTTCAAGCTTGTTTAGTGCATATTAGCTATTAAACATTGAAAATTACAAAAAAAATCTCTTGTGATTTTGGTTGAATTAGTGAAAACTGTAATCTTTTCGATTTTGCTAGTGATTGGTGATCTGAATGAAAAGTTTTCAATTTCATTAGTTGCATTAGAGATATCATTGTTTGTCTTCCATTCATTTCGTTTGTATAAAAGCTCTCAACTCTTCTCTAACTAGTTTTCATCGAACGAAATGTTGGACTGTGGCATGTAGCTTTGCATTTAGGAGTCTTTTGAGACACTACATACGATAGGGCCTGAAAATTGAAACTTAATCGAAGATCAACTTTAAAATCTATTCAATTAACCTAAGGCAGCATTGGAACTTAACGAAACATTTTTAGAAGTCTAGGCTAGAGACGTGTTCCGGCGTCTTTAAACCTGGTAGCTGTCGTTCGCCTTCTGGATTTAGACAGCGCTAGTACAGACTTGTGCTCCCCGTACCGTCACGTATATAAAGGGAGACCCCTCTAGGTTTTCAATCCTTTATCCAAAGGAAGCCGAGTCTGCCACCCTATACCCGTGATACACCGAACACAGCATTCGGGGAGACTACCTGCACGTACGGAAAGTCCTTGGTCGATTTCTGTTTCATTATTGAAACCAAGGTGTATATTGCAGTTCACGGATATTTGGTACACCCTTTGTGCCTAGTATTACCTGAGCAGTCATTTGGTCTTTTCTGACTCCCTAAACTTGAAAAGACCGTCGAGCGCTTGTCCTTTCACGCTTGTATCAAATCTGAAAGAGATAGAGTCACCTTTCTATTGTTTCTCGACTCTTAAAATATGAAACGATAGAGTTTCTTACTTTTCAATGTGGTAAAAATTAATCACCCACGATTACACGCCTGCTTAGATATTTCTTGTTGACCGTTTGATCGTGTGCCCTTAACTCGTTTTCAGCCCGTGTGTGTGTTTGCTTCTTTTTCTCTGGTCTTTTGCCACAGTGGCGGAACCTTCGGTTTCGTCGACTGGTAGTCCTTACATGGACGATTCTTCAGAGGCTTCCCAATCCTCTGTCGAACCACAGAAGCCTGTTGTTTCCGAGTTTCCTGACGGGGGACCAGTTCTCGCTGAGCAACCCTTTGGAGGACCAGTTGAGTTCAATTGGCCCTTTTCGGACCCTGTGTCTGAATTGAGATTAGGAGCTGATTTCCTTTCTCTTACATCGGGTTCACCTTTTGTTGCTACTGTATTTCCTCCTAGTCCTCGCCGTCTCTTGGGTGATTTAACGGTAGGATCAACCATGAGTGATTCTGGTGAGGAAATCCCAACGTCTAGTGAAGACTATCAGCTCTTCCCGCGTAGATTGTTTGAGGGAGACAACTCTGAGCTGGCTGCCATGTCAACAGCCAGTCCTTCTTTACCACAGGGATACAAATCTTTGGGTCAGATCATTTCAGCTGTAGCCTCTATGGGAATATCATCTCCTACTTCGAGGCCAGCTGCTACTACACCCGGGGTGTCTCCACAGACGCCTGTCACTTCTGTTCCCATCCGTCCCACTGTCTGTGTGGCCACCTCTTCTCCTGTTGTCTCGGCATCTGCTACTAGAGCTGGGCCAACTCCTAAAGATGTTTATCTAGCCACTGCTATACCAGAGAACATCTCTCCGGAGGAGTATCGGTTGTCTTTGCAACAGCCGAACGCCGAGGTTGGACCGTCCTCCCAAGATCCCTACCGATCTTACTTTTCGCACTATGCACAGGATGGTACTCCTGTGTATGCTTTCCCAGGTCAGTATGACGAGCACGGGGAGATTTTGCGTCTACCCGCTCCTGAGGCTTATCTTTATGCTCAAGGTTTACCGTACAACCAGGCTTATAACCCGCAGGGGCAGCCTTTCCAAGGCCAACCTGCGGGCCAACCTGGCTATCTCTATGATCCACAGGGGCAGCCCATCCAGGGCTACCCTGCGGGCCAGCAAGGGCCATCGTACAGTCCGCAAGGACAGTATTACAGCCCCTCCGGTCAACCTATCCAACCTCATCCGGGGTACCAACCGGGACCGCTCTATGGTCCTGGGGGGCAAATCCAGCCTTCTTTACCGATGCAACCGCAGTATCCTGTCGTTTCTAACGTTGCATATCAGCCGGGACCATCCTATGGTTCTGCTTCAGGTCAAACCGGTTTCCAGCCAATACCTGGTCCTGTTCCACCACCAGGCCAACCGGCTCATCCGGTACAGCTCGGTGTTCCGCCTCCAGGCCAACCGGTCCATCCGGTGCAACCTGGGGCTCACTTACAACCAGGTCAACCTGTGCAACCGGCGCCGCCTGTCTATCCGGGTCAGCCTGGTCATTTAGGTCAACCCTTGCACCCGGGTCAACCTGTTCACCCAGGTCAGCCCTCTCAGTCGGGTCAACCTGTTCATTCAGGGCAGCCCGCTCATTCCATCAACCCTGCACAGCAGCCGGTTCATTCCATGCCGCAGCCAAATCAACAGCTGCGCCCTACGTATCAGGCTCCGCAGGGTTCCACTTTTCAGCAGCCTACTCATCCTCAGGGTGGTTATTATCCTCATGGTCAGTCTCAACCGAACTATAACCACCCCAGAGGATATCAGTAATATCGTCCTCCACCCGGTTCTACCTACACTCAGCAGCCAAATCCAAACGCTGCTTATACAGGGCCGACGCATAATCAGGGTCCGTACCCTGGTTATCAAGCCCCACACTATGGTTACCAGCATCCAAATCAGTCTGGTTATACGACCTATGCCCCCTACGGTCAGAATCCTGCGGGACAGAACCCGTGGGGGCAAGGATATTCGCAACCATCGTGGAGTATGGGTACCGGATCTCATCCTGGGCTGGCATGGCAGTTAACCCTCCATTGCCGTTCCTGGCTACCTTGGAGCTGCTAGACGTTTCAAAGTTGACCAATGATCCGATTTTACATAATCCGTATTGGCCTCCGGTTCCCACCAAGATACTAGGTGACTATCCCAAGTTTGAGGGGAAAGCTGGGGAGGACCCCCAGGCGCATGTGATGACGTATCACCTTTGGTGTTCGTATAACTCTTGGGTCGACGATTCGATTCGCCTGCGCCTCTTCCAACGTACTTTAACTGGAGCTGCTACTAAGTGGTACATAGAGTTATCCCGTGGCATTTTCCAAGATTTCAACTCTTTAGCCATGGCTTTCCTCACTCATTTCCAGTTACCGGTTCGCTATGAAGTCGGGACACACCTCCTGACTTCCCTGAAGCAGGATAAAGCCACTCACATCTCAGATCACATTCATGAGTGGCGGCGCTATCGTCGACTGATCAAGTTTCACATACCTGATCATATATTGACTCACTGGTTCACCACCTCCTTTGTGAATAAAATCGCTCAGGATATCGCGATGGGAGCGTACGTGACAGAGGAGCAAGCCATCGCGCGTGCCCAGTACCTAGATCTTGTCTATTCATAGTCTGGAACGCTTTATGACATCTTGACTGATGCTCCACGACCCGGAACCACTGAGGCCCCGCCCACCCCTGCAGTGGATGGTGTCATTGGTTCTGTCTCTCAGAATTCGAAGAAGTCTTCGAATGGGGAGCAGAAGGCTAATTCTTCCAACAATACCTCTGCCAATCCCGCCTCATCTGATTCTGGTAAAACTGCGGAGGTGAATGCCGTTCAGGCCAATCCTGCGGACAAATGCTCCAAGGGGAAGAAGAAGGGAAAAGGCAAATCAAAATCTGATGCCCCGAAACCAGAATCTAAGTCTCGTACTGAGGATGGCTCCCAGCATAAACCAAAGTACCCTTGCCTCATCTGTGAAGAGGACCATTATACTAAGCATTGTCCACGACGATCTGAGGTTAGTCAACTTCTCAAAGGCCCTAAAGGGACTCTGGCTGTTTTGAAAGCGCCATTTCCATCTCAGCAGACCCAGATGGTCGAACAGGCATCACCATCTGCACTGTTTGGGTCTCAAGTTTTCATGGTGAAGAGTGTTGCACCTATCTCCGTAGCTACGCGGTCGAAGGATTACAACGAACCGCGGTAGGCACCCGGGAAGGAAGGCAGTTGCGGATGGGCTACCTCCCCCACCTGTCTCCGGTCCGTTGGAAATCGAGAAGCCTTCTTTGGAACCAGTTGCGAAGCCACCTCCCAAAGGTGTCCTTCGAAGATCTTCTTATAATCCAAACGCTCGTGCCGCTCAACATTACAGTATTGTTGAGGATCTGGCACAGGCGCCATGTGCTATGTCCGCACTTGAGGTTCTTCAAAGTTGTCCTTCACAACGGAAGGCATTACTGTCTGCAATCAGGGGCATTGATCCCGCCAACTCGAGTCTTCTCACCTTCAATCTGGAGAATTTTACTCTCCGGCTTCCACATCAAATCGCTTTGGTCATTCAAGTCGGGATTAACGGTCTGAACATTCATAGGGCCGTCGTAGATGAGGGTGCATCTACCTGCGTTATGTCCTCCGCTTGCTGGAAAGCCATCGACTCTCCAGCCTTGTCATCATCTCCCAATGCCCTTGAGGCATTTGATGGTCGGGAATCTAAACCCCTGGGCGTTCTCGAGAGTCTTGCGATCACATTACAGGGAAAAACTGTCAACGTAGAAGTGGAAGTGGTTGACGCTAAACTCAACTACAATATACTTCTTGGCCGCAACTGGACTCATGCCATGCTCTGCGTGCCATCCACCGTCTTTCGATTCATTAAGTTCCCTCACGAGGGAAAGATTGTCACAGTGGATCAGTTGTCATTTTTCACCTCTAACTCTGAGAACAACGTGCCATACGTGGATCAAATTCCGAATCCCCCAGACAGTGTAGGACCTGGTCTCTTCAAGGACCCAGTCCTCATGGGTATATTTCCTGCACTGCCACCACATACCGCTCAAGTGAACATGTTGTCCAGGTTTGATGACCCCTGGCTTATTCCTACACCTGAGCAGGTATATGAGTTTGGAGAATCCATGCCTTTAACGCCAGTAGAGATCAGCTACTGTGAGATTGTTGCTGCATCGGATCCTCCACCTCCTCAGCATGCTCCTTTGAGCATGGCTCTCGACGTCTACTCCCAATCCCCCTGGCTTGGTCAGGCTGATTCCCCTGATCCTCTCAGAGATACTTTTCCTTCCGATGAGGCTATCATTGAAACTATGTCTCTTGAGGAGCTGCCTTGGGGCGATGGACATCATCGCTCCTCGTTTATGCCTAGCTTGGGGGCAATGACTGATTGTCTGGAGCATTATTCTACTCAGGTTCCTTCCCCTCCTCTTCAAACACCGATCTTGACACATGAGGTTTTTTCGGAGGGTAATCTGAGTAACATTACTCAAACTGTTCCAATCAACATCTCTGTTAAACCGGGGATTGTTGAGAATATTCATGTGGGTGTGACTTGTTCTCCCACTGAGATTCAAGTCTATACTGAGCTTTTCAAATAATTCAGAGATGTTTTCGCATGGTCTTACGAGGAAATGCCGGGGATTGACCCTAGTATTGCAGTGCACGAGATTCCAACCTATCCAGGTGCGAAACCCATGCGCCAACGTTTACACCCCATGCATCCTCGAAAAGCCGCCGCCATCAAGGCAGAAGTTGAAAAACTTCTGAACGCGGGTTTTATTTATCCCATCCCCCTTACAGAATGGGTGTCCAACATTGTCCCTGTCGATAAAAAGCAGGGTACAATTCGAGTCTGTGTGGATTATCGCGACATCAATCGCGCCTGTCCAAAGGATAATTATCCCACCCCGTTTATCGACCAGATCATCGACGAATGTGCCGGGAGTGAGATCTATTCCTTAATGGACGGTTTCTGAGGATACAACCAAATCAATATCGCACCTGAGGATCAACATAAGACCACATTCATCTGTCCGTGGGGCACTTTCATGTACAAAAAACTCCCGTTCGGCTTAAAGAACGCTGGAGCCACGTTTCAGCGTGCAATGTCCTACGCTTTTCATGACATCCGCCATATCGTTCAGCCTTATCTGGACGACTTGCCAACCCATTCGGGTAAGCGAGAGGACCATCCTGAGCATCTCCGCCAGATCTTTCTTCGTTGCAGACGCTACAATATCAGGCTCAACCCTCATAAATGCGTCTTCTGCGTTGACGCTGGCCGTCTTTTAGGATTCATAGTCTCGAAAGACAGAATTCGCCTTGACCCCCTAAAGGTCGAGGCCATCGTAAATCTCCCATCACCCTCCTCCCTGTATCAGTTACAGAGTCTGCAAGGGAAAGCGAATTTTCTTCGGCGCTTTATCCCGAATTATGCCGAGGTGGCCAAAGGATTCACTCGTTTGTTAAAGTAGAACGTTCCCTTTCACTGGGACGAAATTGCTCAGGAATCCTTTGAGAAGCTGAAGACGTTGCTAGTCAATGCTCCGTTGCTTCGTCCTTTGGACTACCACCGTGACTTCACTTTATATCTAGCTGCCGCATTTAGCACCATAGCCATGGTCTTGGTGCAGGATGACGATCACGGTGATGAACATGTCGTTTATTACCTATCTCAGAACCTTCTCGACTCGGAAACGCGTTATGCACATGTCGAGAAATTGGCTTTAGCAGCAGTACACGCTGTACAACGCTTTCGCCATTACATCCTTTTGCGTACGATAACATTGGTTTCAGACTGCAACCCTATGACGTATATTCTTTCTAGACAATTACTGGGGGGCAAGTACTCCAAATGGATTGTGATCCTGCAGGAGTTTGACTTGGAGTTCACCACTGCTAAGTCAACTAAATCACTGGTCTTCGCGGATCTGATATGTTCTCTCCCTACAGACTCTGTTCCCTCACACTCTGAAGACCATATACCGGACGAAACACTTTTCCTCATCAATACTCGTGATCCTTGGTATGGTGACATCATAGTGTATCTTCAGACCTCGACATTTCGGTCTGAGTTGGATAAAGCTGCCCGCCGTCGGATTCGGCACCAGTCCCAACCCTACCGTATAGTAGGAGATACCTTATATCGCGTTGGAGTAGATTCGGTGCTCCGACGATGCCTAACCTTGGAAGAGGCTGAGAAGGTCTTAAATGACTGCCACAGTGGCGCATGTGGCGGACATATGTCCGGGTATGCTACTGCCCAGAAGATTCTGCGAGCAGGTTATTTCTGGCCTTCCATATTCAAGGACTGTATCACTGCAGTCCGTAAATGTCATCCATGCCAGATTTTTCAGCGCAAGATGCGCGCGCCGCCGTTGCCATTGCATCCCGTTATTACCGTCGGCCCTTTTGCGAAATGGGGCGTGGATTTTATGACGTGTAACCCTCACTCGGCCAGGGGGCATGCGTATATCATTGTCGCCGTCGACTACTTCACTAAGTGGGCCGAGGCGATGCCTACACTAGCTGCTGACGGCAAAACGGCTGCTCAATTTATATTCAACCACGTTATCGCACGGTTCGGGGTTCCTCAATCCATCGTCACTGATCACGGCACTCATTTCCGAGATTACATGATGGCAGAGCTGACTTCAACGTTGGGCTTGCGTTACGACAGCTCAACACCATACTACCCTCAAGCGAATGGTCAGGTTGAAGCAGTGAACAAGGTTTTGGTCACTATGCTTCAGCGAACAGTTGGTATTCATAAATCCAATTGGCATCTCCAACTGTTCTCAGCTCTCTGGACATACCGAACATCTGCTAAGAGTGCAACTGGATTCACACCATTTCAATTGGTGTACAGTCTGGAAGCCACTCTGCTGGTTGAATGTAAAATTCCTTCATTGAAATTAGCTGTGGAGCTTCTACCTGGTACTTCTGCCGAGGAAGAACGTCTTCTGTATCTGGAACGGTTAGATGAAACCCGTCTTCTGGCTGCTTTGATTATTGAAGCACAAAAGAAGAGGGTCAAAACTCATTTTGATGAATCTGTTTCTCCCCGTTCTTTTATCGAAGGAGACCTCGTCCTCCTGTACGATCAAGCGCATGATAAGCTTGGAGCCGGTAAGCTCCAGCCTATGTGGCATGGGCCCTATATAGTAAAGCGCGTTTTGAAAAATGGGGCCTACGAGCTTATAGATTATGAAGGAGTTCCGCTGGAGCAACCCAGAAATGGGCTGTACCTTAAAAAGTACTATGTCTAAAGTGATTTCTTGGTGTGGTGTGTGTACATAGGTGTGTGATTTTCATTTGTGTGCATGTATTGTGTGGTGTGCTTTGTAAACATCTTGCTGTTGATCGGGTCTTCCTGGTTGTGCAGATGTCTTTTCATCCATTTGTTGGTTTCGCGGATGGTGCCTCTCGCAGTACCAGGAATCTGTCTTCAGCAGCCTGGGTAATCTATGATCCTGCTGGTGAATTGATTGATCTGCAAGGAGTGTGTCTAGGACGTACCACGAACAACATTGCGGAATATAGTGCTGTGTTAGAATTATTAACCGAGGCAGTAAACCTTGGTATCTGTGAATTGCTCGTGTATCTAGATTCGCAACTTGTCGTGTTACAACTGAACGGGCACTATTAGGTAAGGAACCCGTCTATCTTACGTCTGTATCTGCGTATTCGATTACTGGAAAGGAATTTTGACTACATTACATATCATCATATACCCAGGAATTTGAATACACTAACAGATGCAGTAGCAAATTTGGTATTAGACATACATTTGCGCAATTTATAAATCATCATCACATGTAAAGAAAGATCCATCCAGAAATAGATATGTATATAGATAGATATCGAAATGTTTACATAGAGTGTGTCACATAAAATTCAAAAATATACATAGTCGTCTTAAATACATCCGGAGACGATACGTCTCTCAAAAAAAATAGGTGTGGTATAAATCCTAAGAGCTAATCCGCATGGTGCTCATGATATCACGTGACTGCACGCACTAAGCGTCTCAAGATTCGGTGGATCTGACTCGGAACTCCCACCGTGTGGCGCTGGTATGCCATCGGTACATCTGCTAGCCGAGCATAGTCTGGGATCCCGTGGGCAATGCCCTCGAGATTCTGGATCAGCTCCTCTCCTCCGGTACCCTCTCCCTGAGGATCAGGGGCGAGTTGTGTCCTCCGTGAGATAGGAGACATCCCAGCTGGTCTCTCAGGTCCCACATCTGCATGCATATATAAAATGTGTTAAGACGAATGTGTATTAACAAAAAAAACATATAAATATAAAATCAAAAAACATGAGGTCTTACCCAACTCCTTGTCCCAGTCGTCTCCTTCTGGTAGTGGGAGATCTGGGTCCCCAGTAAAGTCAGTTCCTGCATAGGGCCAGTCTTCCACGACAATCAGCTGGCATCATAACCACCTAAATAATTCCGGCCTCCAGGACATCTGTTGGCCGCCTCCAGATCTAGGCATCAATGCTGCCCAGCGAGCCATTCTTGGCTCTCGTGGTATCGGATCTGCTACTGTGGCCCCTTGGCCCTGGAAGATTGGTAAGCGTTCCAGAATGAACGATACCAAGATGGAACCATAACCAAACTGTTTCAGTTTACCCTGTTTTCATTTCGTGAGTTGCCTTTTCATATTGATTGTTACTGCTGTTGCCCAGTCGAACAGCAGGGGACTCATGCATTATGAAGCTAGCAGGAGTTGGGCCTTTGTGGCCTCGTGCGGTGCCTGCGACCCAGCAGCCCACATGATGGTATGGAGGACCACTCTCAATGCCAGATTAGGGATAGTGTGGATATACACTTTCTTGCTACCTGATCCCGTTTGAGCTCCTTGGCACACTCGTGCCATCACTTCTTCCATCTTCTCCCCAGATGGTCTGCTTCCAGTCAACACCGGGATCGGACCTCTGCGGGACAATCCAGTGATGAAATAAACATCGGAAACCTCCAGCTCTAATACCTGGTCTTGTAACCTGAACACCTGTTCATGTTCATCCCAGATACTGATTAAATACTGGAGGAGCTTGGGCTGAGCTCGTAGACACAGTGTGAGGAAGAACTTTTTCAGTCCATAATTTCTAAGTGCATTCATGCAAGCTTGACTTTGCATGGCTTGTTCATCCTCTTCTCCATGCTCTCGTTCTTTCCATTCAATTGCCATTTTGATTGATTACCTGCATTCATATGGCCATGAACCCTTAGTTAGATCTCTGATGAGTCTCAAATTCCATGCAATTTGGTCTAAATGTCGAAATTTTAGGCGTATTTTTAGGTTCGGCCGCTGGCGCGGCTGTTTCGTGAACAGTCGCGCCACGTGGCGCGGGCCCTTTGTATAAAAGAGCTCATTGGCGCGGGTCCGTGCCCGATACCCGCGCCAATGAGCCCGGCCCTAAATTTTCAAAAATGGCTCTAGAAAACTAATTTACAGGGTAAAACTATTAAAATTTGGATGAAAATGAAGAGCAAGGGAGCGCCTCTTACCTGTGACAGACGAGAAGCTGAATGGTCAACTGGATTTGTCGCAATCACCGTCAGAAGTTTTTGCTCCAAATGGACCACTGTTGCTTTTTACCAAGGTAAATAGTAAATGTAATTTTATTTTTACCAATTTGACATATTTATAACTTTTTGACATAAAATGAGTTGTAAAAAGTCATTTTTATCAAATATTTTTATATGTTATGTCGAAAATGGATTTTACGCTTGCTTGGTATGTGCAGCAGCAGGTTTTTGCGACTTTAACGATGGAAACGAGTTGTATTTTATACTTTTTCGGACTCGGTAAATACATGAAAAAGTCACTTTGGAGTCATCTTTCAGCTCTTTTCTGACTCTCTAAATATGAAAAGATTGTCGAGGCCCTTGTCGTTTCGATCTCGTTAAATTGGACACGAATCGACATCCACCCAGTATAAGTTTAACCCTTTTTCGGGCTGGGATGGATTGATTACGAAAAAGGAATACCCTAGCCTATCGCGACTAGGAGGTTTCCCCGGATATTGTTTTCTACCTTTTCGGATCTGGGGAACTATTTACGAAAAGGGACCTGTGGAGTTTTCTTTTCCGCTGTCTTTTCAAACTCTCTAAACATGAAAAGACGCCGAGTTCTTCCTTTGTCGGACTCGTTAAACCCTGATGACATTGGATTCCGTCGAAATGACGTTCTCCGAGTTTCTCCTTCCTAGTACTCGTTAAATGCACTAGGATGGATTCGCCCGAAGGGCGGACTTATATCACAAGCATATGCTATCCCCTTCAAGCTTGTTATCAAAAATAATTGGGGTACTCGCCAGAAATGGTGGGGGGAAAATGGAACCATCGTCGTTGTCATCGGCAGTATGTCGCTCTTGAACATGGCACTTGTCTGCATTCGTGTCGGGTTGGGGACATCTCATCTCGTTTCTTCACTTTGCCTCCATGGGTTTGGATAATCCCTTTTGACCTCTCCTCTGCTCATTGCCTTGTCACCATGACCTCTGATCTATTGATGTCAAATACTGCCAAGTCCACTGTCGTGCCGTTTATATGTTCAAGAGAAGTTGGCCTCTGCTAATATCAACCTTCCTCTGATTCTCATATGATCCTGATTCACAACAAAACATCATGTTCCTCTGTCTCGTGTCGATGATGTGGGAATCATTATGGCTCACCTTCGATCAAGGTCACTTCCTATCGACTTCAGCTCATTATCCAGGAAGCTGATCTAGAGACTCCTTTATGGTACCTTGGAGCCTGCATGCCTCAATGGCAGGTTCGTCGCGTTCAACGTGAGGTTTTCATTGTTGGCCTCCGATTGAGTGATTATGCGGGTGTTCGATGCCAACTCATTGATTCACACGCCGTAGATTGTACCTGTAGTACCTTGAGGGCCATTGTCATTATTGGTGGTTCCTCTCGTGTCTGTTAACAACTTTCATCATTGGCTGGTAATCAGACGATGTTCCTGCATGTTCGACTTCAGATCACATATTCGCATGCTCGAACTTGTACTTTGTGTGGGTCGAGATGGAGCGCAAGACCCTGCATTGTGTCTGTTGTAATCCAGGCTACGATTGTGGATTATTATCATTATGTATATGATTCATTGATTGGATGGCTGCGACCATACCTGAGTCTATTTATTTGATCCTTGCTGGATGGCTGTGCCCATACCCTGGATCCGTATTATAGTGTACTCTGTTTTGGATGGCTGCGCCCATACCACATATACATCATGTACTTGAGATATCAGTTGTATTTTTCTGCGCAGGTTTTCCGACGGTAGGCCTTCAGTTGAACATGTTCTCGTAAAGCATTTCACCCCTCTCTCTCTCGGGCCTCATACTTTAGGGGGCATCTGTTACACAGTAATTTGTCACCGTCCCTACCATTTCCCGTCCCACACAATGGAGGACCCATTTTGTGACTTGTGAACATTGTCATGCCTTGAAAACATCATCAATGCATTCCTCTAAGCATGAGCTTCATTTGCCCTAAAGACATCTCCTTGCCAAAATCATGAAAAACATCCCTTTTTGCATTGGCGCGGGCAAACAGTTCAGTACTCGCGCCAATGGGGAAAATCCTGCAAAGAGGCCACGCCAACTGGCGCTCTGTCCCAGAGCAGTAGTTGCGCCAGCCAATTTAAGGAGTGTTTTTTAAATAAAGATGGCGGAAGTTGAGTTTCAACAAACTCAGAAACCATTGTCTATCTTGAGTTGGGAGGTTTGGCTGCGGGAGTTCTATGGAAGGGAAGTGGTTTTGCCACCTCCCATGGAACCTTCCTTGTTGATAGGGCCAATCCCACAATAATAGGGATCCCAACTCCCTCCTTCCCCATCTATAAAAGCTTGCTCAATTCCATTGCAAGCTAGTCTTGAAGTGCCTAAGCTTTGAATCTCCAAATTCCCAAGAGCCTTTGTGCTGTAAGAGCCCTCTTCCTTCCCTTAAGGCTGACTCAAGTAAGGAGACTATTGTCGAGAGACTCAGGAGAGGTTTGCCCTTTCCCTGGCGAGCTTTGCGAGATGTGAACGACTGGAGACCCATCCGAAGGAGACCACGACGTCAGAACTTTGGTTGTAATCTCTTTCGATCGTTATTTAATGAATGATTACGATTATGGTTCCACTCTGTTTCCAATGACGTTAATATGAGTAATATCCTTTCTGACTGATATTTAGTTACGTATGCCGGGTTTTATGCTTGTATCTGTTTGTTTCTTACATGTGCAGGTGTCTATCTGTGGAGATCGTGGAGGATCGTGATCTGCCGAGGTTGAGGAACGGGAACGCTCTCTTCTTCAGATCGTAGCATTGGATTCCAGGTAGGCTTCCATCCTTAGTCTTTTCATTCGTAACTAGGAACTTGCGTCGTAACATTTTTGATTATTGCTAGACCCCTGCTGGGCTAGTAGGAATCGCCTCTGTCCGCAGAGGGGATTTACCTCCTCAACAACTAGCATATATTGTAAGAAATTTTCTCTACAATAAATATTGAAGACTGAGATTACAGCAGTGGTGGTTTTCTCCCGAATTGGGTTTCCACCTTAAATCCTGGTGTTCATGTGTGTTGTTTTGTATGATGGTTTGTTCTGTTATTTCTGTTCATGCTTAATGCTTATCTGATGCAATACTCTAAGTAAAGACATAATAAGATATCTAGACATACACATTGGATACAATACTGTAACATATGGTTTTAAGAGAAAGAAAAGAAATATTGTTCAGTCCTAAATACTGATTCACCCCCCCCCCCCCCCTCTCAGTATTTTTCCCACCAATTGGTATCAGAGCAGGTCCTTCTGAAAAAGCTTAGCCGCTAGAAGGAAGATCAAGCAAGATGAGCAATCAAGATGGAACAACATCTATCAGGCCTTTGCTCTTTAACGGAAAAAATTTAATCTTCTGGAAAACAAGGATGAGATCCTATCTTCAGTCTCTGGGAGCAGAGGTACGGGCAATTGCTGAACAAGGATTTCAATACCCAGCTGCAGTACCAACAGATCCGATGGAAAGAAAGAATTATGAAACGAATGCAAAGGCGGTCAATGCTCTATTGGGAAGTCTAACTGAATCAGAATTTATCAAATTCATGCAGCTGAATACAACCAAGACAATATGGGACAAAATCATTCTGAGTTATGAAGGTGATGCAAAGGTAAAAAGTGCTAAACTCCAAACTCTCAGAATTCAATATGAGAATCTAAAAATGGATAATGAGGAGAGCATTTCCAATTTATTTTTACGTCTTGATGATATTGTAAATCGTATGAGAAATTTGGGAGAAACAATAACTGAATCTACCTTGGTTGAGAAAGTCTTAAGATCACTAACGACAAAATTTGAGTCAAAAGTTTCTGCCCTTGAAGAAAAGCAGGATATTCAAAACCTTACTGTGGTGCAACTTCATGGCATACTAACTGCATATGAAATGAGAAGAGGAGGACCTTCTGAAGTCAAAGAAGCAGTCTTTAGAACTTCTAAAAAAGGGAAGGAAGTACAAAAAATAGAAGGATCAGGATATATCTCAGAAGAAGATGAGATAAAATTTGTAAAGAAACTTCAACTTGGCACAGGACGGTTCATAGGTAAACTTCCTTTCAAATGTTTTGACTGTAGAAGAGTTGGTCATTATGCTGCTAAGTGTCCTTATAAAGAAACACATAAAAAGGGGAAGGAAGTAGCAAAAAGGAACAAGAATCGTTTTAGCACTAAAAAGATTTACTATACTCACGAAGATAGTGATGGGTTATCTGATAGTGAGGAAGAATGTGAACAAGATCTTAGAATTCTCATGGCATTTGAAAAAGAATCTAGAGAAGAAAAAGATACTTTTGTGGATGCTCTAGAAGACAGTGATTTTCTTGATGAAAACAATAAACTCAAAATTTGCTTAGAAGAGAGTAAAATGATCATAGAAACTCTGAAAAATCATCTTGAAGAAAAGGATAAACACAATGAGAAATTAGAGTGTGAAGTAGTAAGTCTAAGAAAAGAACTTGAGAAAGTAAAAAACTCTGAATCTTAGATTTGCTAAAGGATCTAATACATTAGATGATATTATCAAGGTACAACGTTCTCCTCTTATAAAGACAGGTCTTGGATATATTGGAGAATCTTCTCAGGTTTTAGCACCAAATTATCTAAAAGCAGTTACAGCTAGTTTACAACATGCTGCCACTCAGTAAGGGAATAAATAATATTTACAGATAAAGCATGATCATCTCAATTCAAAGAACACTAATGTATTTCAAAGAAACACCAATCAACAATTAAATTAATATAGAATATTTTATGATCGCAGAAATTTCTTCTTCAATGGACAATGTTTCTCATGTCACAATTTTGGTCATAAATCTGTTCAATGTGTTGCATATAAAACCATCATGACAAGAGAAGCAAGAAAGAAAAGGATTGATATTGAAACAAAGAAGAATACTTATAACAAATTTTCTCCTCTTCAAAATGAAGTTGAATGTGCTTATTGCAATAACTTTGGCCATGAAGAATCTGAATGCAGGAGCAAAGTTCAGCGAAAAGAACATGTTCCTTCAAGCTCCAAAGTATGGAAAAAGAAGGAATTACAGGTTGAAAATTGTGGCATAGCGTTATTTGCAGAAGATGAAGAAAACCAATGGTACATTGATAGTGGATTCTCAAGACACATGACAAGTGATAAAGACAAACTTCTTGCATATAGTGCTCTAGAAAAAGAAAAAAATGTTACATTTGGAAATGATACTGCTGTGGTCATTAGGGGAAAAGGGTCTGTTTTCCTAAAAGAAAAGGTGATAGCTAATGAAGTCATGTATGTGGATGGATTAAAACATAACTTGTTAAGTGTAAGTCAAATGTGTGATCAAGGAACTGAAGTTGTCTTTAGTTCAAAAGAATGTGTGGTACGTGATCTTGATACAAGTAAAGCAATTATAAAAGGAAAAAGAACTCAAAACAACCTATATATATTGAAGAACCCCAAAGAACAATGTTATTTGAGTAAATCTTCAGAAAATTGGCTATGGCATAGAAGGTTAGGGCATCTGAGCTTCTCTCAAATCAACAAATCAAGCAAACTTAAAGCTGTTCGTGATCTTCCCAATATTACTCTACCTGAAAATATCATATGCAAATCTTGCCAATTCGGCAAGCAAACCAGGGTACAATTTAATGCCAAGGAAGGATCATCAAGTAAGCCTCTTGAACTCATTCATACTAACATATGTGGACCTATGAGGAAAAAGTCACCACATGGTGAAGAATACTATATCTTATTTATTGATGATTTCTCTAGAATGTGTTGGATTGGGTTGCTTAAACACAAAGATGAAGCATTTGAGAAATTTCAAATCTTCAAAGCACTAGTTGAAAATGAATTAGATCTAAAAATCAAGTGTCTTAGATCTGATCGAGGAGGAGAATATACATCAGATGAATTCCTTGAATTTTGTGAACAACATGGTATAAAAAGACAGTTTTCAGTAGCAGGTACTCCACAACAAAATGGAGTAGCAGAAAGAATGAATAGAACAGTTCAACAAATGGCTAGAGCTATGCTTGATGATTCCGGAACACCTGACACATTTTGGGGAGAAGCAGCACATACAGCAGTAAACATTCTCAACAAAGCACATGTTCGTGTAAATAGTGATAAAACTCCATATGAACTCTAGTATGGTGATTCTCCCACTATAAAGCATTTTAGAATTTTTGGGAGCAAATGCTTTATCAAGAATAATGATGAAAAAGTTGGCAAGTTTGAACCGAGAGCAGATGAAGGAATATTTCTTGGTTACTCCTCTAGGAGTAGGGCATATAAATGTTACAATAAAAGACTTCGGAAGATTGTTGAATGTATTGATGTTGTTATTGATGAGTCTCCTGCAGCTCCAAAAGAAGAAAAACAAACAACAGATGAAGATGATGATGACATATATCCTTCTACATCAAATAGAAATGATATAGACAGTGAACCCAATGAAGAACCCGAAGATGATTTATCTGAAAAAGCTCCATCCAGATATGTTCAAAAGAATCATCGAGAATCTCAAATTTTGGGAGAAAAGGGATCAGGTGTACAAACAAGAAGGAGTCTTGTGGGATCTTCTAGCTATCTGGCATTTCTATCCACTATTGAACCACACAATGTCAATCAAGCTAGCAAAGATGAATGTTGGATTCAAGCCATGAATGAAGAGCTTGATCAAACTGAAAAGAATCACAGTTGGGAATTAGTACCAAGACCTCATGACAAAAATGTCATTGGAACTAAATGGATATTAAAAAACAAGTTAAATGAGAATGGGGATGTTATAAGAAATAAAGCTAGACTTGTGTGCAAAGGGTATGCTCAACAAGAAGGTATAGACTTTGAAGAAACCTTTGCTCCTGTAGCCAGACTTGAAGCCATAAGAATGTTTCTTGCTTTTTCAAGCTTCCAACAAATCAAATTTGATCAAATGGATGTTAAATCTCATTTTCTCAATGGTGATCTAGAAGAAGAAGTTTATATAGAACAACCAGAAGGATTCATTTTGGGAAATGATGAAAAACTTGTTTGTAGACTTAAAAAGGCTCTATATGGTCTCAAACAAGCTCCAAGGGAATGGTACTATCGTCTTGACAAATATCTTCATCAATAATGATTTTCAAAAGGGTCTGCTGATAGCAACTTATACACAAAAAATAAAAATGACAAACTATTGATTGTGGCTGTATATGTTGATGATATCATTTTTGGAAGTAATAAAGAATCTATGAGTCAGAAATTTGCATCTGATATGCAGCAAGAATTTGAAATGTCTTTGCTTGGGGAACTAACATTCTTTCTTGGCTTGCAAGTACAAACAGCAACAGATGGCATATTCTTATCACAAGCAAAATACCTCAAGAAAATCCTGAAGAAGTATGGCATGGAAGACTGCAAACTTGTAAGTACACCAATGATAACTAGATGTAATCTCACTTCTAATGATGATTCCCCCACGGTGAATCAACCTGAATACAGATCTATGATAGGAAGTCTACTTTATTTCACTGGGACAAGACCAGACATCATGCATGTAGTTGGGATTGTTGGACGATTCCAAGCTAATCCAAAAGAGTCTCATCTTCAGGTTGTGAAAAGAATATTCAAATATCTACAAGGAGCTCAAGACTTTGGACTATGGTATCCAAAGAATGTTGATCTTACTCTTCATGCATACACTGATGCAGATTGGGCTAGAAGTGTTAATGATTGGAAAAGCACTAGTGGTGGTGCATTCTATATGGGGCCTCGGTTAGTATCTTGGTTCAACAAGAAGCAAAGCTCCATTGCCTTATCTACAGAAAAAGCAGAATATGTGGCTGTTGCATCATGTTGCACTCAACTTCTCTGGATGATGCAAACCCTAAAAGACTTTCAAATCAAATGTTCACTTCCTATCTCCATTATGTGTGATAATACAAGTTCTATCAGTATCTCAAAGAATCCTGTTATGCATTCCAAGACCAAGCATATTCCCATCAAATATCACTTCTTACGTGAACAAGTGCTTGAACAAAAGGTGAAATTGGAGTATGTTTCCTCCAAAGAACAAGTTGCTGATATATTTACCAAACCTCTACCCAGGGAAGCGTTCGAATATCTCAGACAGAAACTGGGAGTAGTCTCTGCCATGCAGAGAATCAGGTCTACTTAAATACAAAAGATTAAATTGGTTGTGAGATGCCTAACCTATGAATGCACAGGCTCAGGGGGAGCATTGGTCATATGAAAAGGATGAATTATTGGTCATATTATGTTTGAAGATGCAACATGATCTCAGGGGGAGCATGGCATTATCGGTTCAAAGGATCTTGATCAAAATCTTTGCCATTGGTGTCAAAGGGAGAGGAAAAGAAACAAAGGGCTTCTGTAAGGCCATCAGAGGAAGAGTATTGCCATCAATGCCAAAGGGGGAGATTGTTGGAAATATTGTCATTGATGGCAAAGGAATTGAAAAAGACAGGAGCATCACCTAAACTATCCATAAGACAAAAGAGCAGTAGAGTTGAATTAGGGGTTTAATATAGTTTGCAAATGAGATGACAAAAGGGAGAGCTGCTAGGAAGAGACAAGGTAATAGATTGAAGGACAAATTGAATATCTGGCTAAGATTTATGTTAATGAAGAACTGTGGAATTGTGTTAAGTATGAGTAAATATGGAATATATATGACCTGTGTGATCAATTTCATAATGGGCAGAGGATACCTACGGTGCTCGGAGAAGAATGAAATCATTGTTAAGGATATGTGTATTATATGTATTGACTGATGTAATTCTTATGTGGAATCCCCTGAATCTATGTATGAGTCTTTGCGAATGGAGTTCAAAGTGAAACCCTGTTGAGGATTCATGGTGGTAGGATTCGAATTCCAGGATGAGACCTTCTTGTAATAAATATCTGGCTTAGTTTGATATTCGCAGTCATGGAATTACTTGGTTGAATATATAGGGGGCTCTCGAGGCATTCAGTGTATCCATTGAAGAACTTAATGGTGGCAGAGATATGATGTTTTTGAATGTTCAGGTAGAAGCGGAAGTGTGACAGGATAGAACCCCGAAATGGAAGGTTGACATGTTATATATATCAAAATAGAATTGAGGTATGACATTGAATTGTCACGAGTCAATGACTGTAAGGAAATCCCATCGGAAGAGAACTACATTTGTTCGTTGGTTATTGGAAATTCTACCAAAGATAGACCAGAGGTATAGCGCAAACCCAGACTAACCCTTTGGAATCATGAACGGAAACTTGAGCGAAGGGCAGAACCACGAAGGAGGAACAGTAAAGGCGGTTTATGGTTTTCATCGCACCGCTCTCAACGGGAAAGCGATATTCAAGAGGTGGGGAGCGATTCCATAGAACGGGTGACACGCGTCCCTGTATGATTCTACAAAACCACTTTTTACTGTGCGCCATCGCGCAGTATAGTTCGACCCAGGACGACCAGCAATATCATTGAACATTGTTGATATGGGAAGGGGTCATCGGACAGTCATCATTTGTTGAAGGTGTGCGAAGATTAACACAGGTACGGCGGGCCATCGCACGTTAACGATCGGTATCGGAGGTCGAGCGATATGCATATACGCCGTTGATCTGGAAGCTTGCTAATCTAATGGTGATCAAACGCTGGACTTGCGCGAAGTTTACCTATGGTACCATGTGCGTATTTGATTGGATATTGACTATATTTGTGGGCTCAGGGTCAAAGGTTTACCATATTATTTGGAAGGGTTAAAATGCGAAGGGTTAACTTTAATCCTAAAGTTTTGTTCAAAATTGTAAATATATTTATTTATCAATTTCTTTAAATTGATAAATAAAAATTAAAAAGAGATCAAAAAGCCCCGTGGGATAAACTAAAAGGAATATTGTCAGAGGAATACCATTAGCGGTTCGTGGTTTTGACTCATGGTTTTAATAAAGGGAAAACTATATAAGGAGAAGAAAAAAATAAAGAACGGGATGGACATTGTAAGGGTGGTGAATAAAAATTTCTAAAAAGAATATCTGTATGGGCGAGTTCTGTTCTTAACTGATAAATCTGAAACTACGATGCACCCATGAATATAATGAATCTCTGGTGTGAATGATGGATGAAATCATGAGGAACTGGTTTGAGTATACAGAGAATAAATAAATTTGGTGACCAGCAAGGTATGTTGTATATGAAAGTTGATGAAATGGGGTCCACTGTGGCGCTGAGGGTTGAAGCCTTCAGAGAGGGGGTTGTAGCTCCCTTCCAATGGTAGCTGGTAAACGAGAGCAGGGGGTAGTAGCTCCCTTCCAGGAGAGGTTGTTAAACGAGAGAAGGTCGAAGCCTTTTGTAGGTGGGTGCTTGCGTGCTCGTATAAGTCTGCACCAGCATATATTGTAAGAAGTTTTCTCTACAATAAATATTGAAGACTGAGATTACAACAGCAGTGGTTTTCTCCCGAATTGGGTTTCCACCTTAAATCTTGGTGTTCATGTGTGTTTTTTGTGTGATGGTTTGTTCTGTTATTTCTGTTCATGCTTAATGATTATCTGATGCAATACTCTAAGTAAAGACATAATAAGATATCTGGACATACACATTGGATGCAGTACTGTAACATATGGTTTTAAGAGAAAGAAAAGAAATATTGTTTAGTCCTAAATATTGAAATACTGATTCACCCCCCCCCCCCCCTCTCAGTATTTTTCCCAACATTATAATATTTTTGTAAGTAGTTAGTATAGTATTTAAACCCTTCTCATGCATTTAGAGAAGGGTCCAGAATTTTATTGAGAACATTTGCAAAGAATGCTTAATTGTAAGTAAGTTTTTGGATGCCTCAATAAAATAATGGAACACGACCTTTTCAGTTATATATCACTTTGTTGATCATTGTTCGTGCACTTATGTTTTCTTTAAGAAGAACTGCCGATACTTAAAGAGTTGAATGTGGCCTATTATCATTGATCAGATGAATAGGATGGTACACATCTGGTACTATTTGTTACACCATTTTTTGGTCATCTAACCTATTATCATTAGATGGACCCAAGTACACCATGTAAGACCAATTTTACCCTAAGTAAAATTGCTTTCACTATGTAAAATAACTTAATAAACCACACTTATTAGGTTGTTTATGGTCTAAACAGGAAACCCCAAAAGGAAATATTAAACAAACCTATTTTGTTTAATTTTCCTCATGGAATAATTAATTAAACCATAATTTATTTATTATTCCTAGTCATGTTTAACCCAAAAACAAAGAAATTAATTAGATAAACCTTTATTTATCTTATTATTTTCTAGGAATAATTATTTAAATCTTATTTAGATAATATTCCTTGTTAAATATGCCCAAATCACCCACAAATAATTAAATAAATCATTATTTATTTGATTATCCTTCAACCACTTCCTTAAAAATATAAATAAATCATTTATTTATTTATTATTAACAAATAAAGGGATTTGACCCAAGTCAAATACTTTTTCCCTCCAACAAATATAATAAAATATTCCATAAAAGGTAGATCTAGATTTGGTTAACATTATTTTAATCATGCACCAAGATCTAGAATGACCCAATATTTTGTTATAAATAGGAGGGTTTTTCCTACCATTCTTTACCTTTTGTTGCCTATTAGATCACTCTAGATCTATACACTTGGTCACATTTTTCCATTATTTGTTGTGTGAGCTCCCTTTGAGCTCTATTCTTTGCATTGGGTTTTCTACACCAACAAGAGAGAGAGAGAGATCTTATATCTGAAGTGCTGAGGACTTCCAAGAACCCATCCCACTGAGGAGAATTGGATACGCCTTCTTGTTTTCCTCCCAGGTGCCCTTAATACAAAAATTCTTTCAAAAATTGTTCTTGTCTTGTCTATTGGTATATGGAGTAAACCCTTATTTTTACTGCTTAATGTCTTTCCATGCATAGATCTGGTTTTTTGCAGCTCTTTTCTTGATCAACTAACCGTAGATCTGAAGATATTGGCAGCCACTTTTGTTGTTAGGGCTATTAGTTATGCGTAGCTAAAGTGGTCCTTTTTCATACACTTCGACAAAGGATTCATACTAACAAATGGCGACTCCACACGGGTTTTAAATTACGACCGCTGTCGTTTTTCATATTCCTGCATATCCAGCTACTTCAGACCCTAGGTTTTCTTTTCAGCTGTTTATTTTTCCTATTTTTATGTTGTTTTTCTCACATAAAACCCTAAAACATTAAAATTTTTAACTTCCGCGTGTTTCTGGCCCTATTGCGCAGGTGACAGACATCAGCCGCAACTGAGACGACAACTTTTCTGAAAATCTGTCGCCGAGACAACCGGAACGGGAGGTCGCACTTTTCAGCCCAAAAACTGCGACCTGGACCTCCAGGTCGCACTTTTCTGCCCATTTTCTGCGACCTACACTGAAAACAGGTCAGAACCTGCAACCTGCCAAATTTTCAGCTCTTTTTCTGCAATTTTTCTGGGTTTTTTTGAAGCTTCTGTCAGGGTTTTCCAGCCTCTGTCTCAGCCCGATTTGACCTATTTCTGATCTGTTTCGCTCATCCAAGTGGGAACATAGCCCCCTAGGGCTTCAGTACCCTCCACTTTTTGTGGAAGATTTTTTTATCTGTTGCAGGTCTGTTTTTTCAGAGTTTCAGCCCCTCTTTTTCCAGATCTGATACCTCCTTTTCAGACCTCTTCTAAATTAGCCTTTCTTCCTTTCAAATCACCTCTTGTCGTTTTGTTTGGACCTCCTTTTAGGGCCTCCTCCTTTCCCCTTCTACTTTTTGCTGATTTCCTCCTTTTTTCCAGCCACCTTGCCTCTGTCTCTTGGCTGTGATCTGCACCTCTTTTCAGCAGCTTTATCCTTTAGATCCCTGTCCCTTGTGACCCTAGATCTATTGGCCTCTTTTTAAGTGTGTTTTGACTAGATTTTTGCCCTTTTTTAGATTAGTTTTGAGCGACCCGCCTTCTTGGGTTGAATCGCTGCATAGTAGCTGTTATTTTTCTGTTATTTCAGCATTATATACTGTTCTTTGCAGATTTATTTTCAGTTACGCAGCACACTTTTTTCTTGCTCTCAAAACGAAAAGGGTTTAAAAATTAAAATTAACGCACGCCACACACTCACCCTAAGCGAAGAAGAGCCTGGTTGACACCGCCAGGCAAAGACTTTAAAATCAATTGACACTGCACCTATCTGCCCTTGTTTCGACATTGTAATCACTTGATTCTGCACCTCCTTTCCCTTGTGGTCGTTCTTCTTCCCCTTGTGCCGTGTTTGTGTTGTCATCATTGCGCCCCCAAGGCGCACTTCCCGGAGACTTCTTGGCCTTCACCCTCAGTTTCCAGTCGATCGACCTGCTCCGTCCCGCCGTCGTTGAGCCAGTCCTCCTCCGAGTCCGCACTCGGACTCCTCTTCTAATTCATTGGGTTCTCCTTCTCCTCCTGGTTCTCCCCCTGTCACCTTCACTATGTCTGGTCCAGGGCCTAACACTAGCGGTGCTCCAGGCCCTAATGCCAGAACTACTACTAGCAGAACCGCCACAGGAACTACCTCGGCCATACCCTTGCTGCCGTACATCGCAAGCTTCAGCCTCCTCGATTTCAATCAGTTGATCAATGACCCTATCCGCCATGATGTTGGTTGGCCTGCTATGCCAACCAAGCCCCCCTCTGACATCCCTAAGTTCGAAGGCCTTTCTGGAGAAGATCCAACCAATCATGTTCGATCTTTTCACATGTGGTGTTCCTCCAATTCCATTACTGATGACTCCATCCGTCTTCGTTTGAATTCAGTACGCTCTGGAGTGGGCTTCTAAATGGTATGTAGACCAAGCCACCTCTTCCCATACCACCTTTGCGACCATTTCCCAAGCCTTTTTATCTTACTTCCAGCTCCCTCTCTGATACAATACTGGTACGGAGCTCTTGACTTCCTTCAAGCAAACCTCTTCAACCTGCCTTTCTACCCATGTTCAGGAATGGTGACGAAGACGCAACTTATGTCGAGCTCCCCCCTTCGAATATCGGATCTATATGGACTGGTTCCTTCGCTCTCTCTTAGCTCCCATCGGCAAAGATGTCGCCTCCAATTTCCCTCAAACCGAAGAAGCCGCCCTCCAAATAGCCTTGAAATATGACCTGATCTACGCTCAGTCTGGTTATGTCTATACCATCCTTCCTGACCTCCCCAGGCCCGATGGCGCTAACGCCTCGGGGGCATCTCATTCCGCCGATGGTATCATTGGGTCCCTTTCCCATCCATATGCTCAACCTCCTATGGGCTATGGTCTCCCTCACGGAGGGGCCAGCACCTCTAGCACTCTTCCCCCTCCCAGTAGCATGTATCTAGGATACGGCATGCCTCCTCCCTTTGCCCAACTTCCTGCTTACCTCAATGTTGCCCAACCTAACCATTACCCTTATCCGCAGCCTGGTGTGCCAACTCCTCTAGCATATGTGCTTCCACCTCCCTTGCCTCCTCTACCCCAGCAACAACATCTACAGCCCCCTTCAGGGCAAGTATTTGCACAGCAGGGTGCGACTACTCCCCCTTCTTCTCAAAGAAGGCGGAGAGGCAATCCAAACCAATCTGCCTCTGGTACTCGTGGACCCAATCCTCAAGGTTTTGACTCTAACACTGCTAACAACCAACAGGGCACTCAGCCCAAGATGGATAGGCCTCTTCGTACCAACAAGCCTTGTTCGTGTTGTGGTGTTTATGGTCATTACACCCACGATTGTCCCCTTTTACCATAGATGCAGTAGATGTGGGAGTCTCCAACCACATTGCGAGGACAACATGCCTCCCCTCACGCTCCCCCTAATGTGGCCACTACTCAACCAGCTGTGTTTACTGATCCTTTCCCTCAGCAAGGATTCGTGGCTACCCAACCTCCTGACCAGCGGGTCTCCACTCCACCCTCCATTTCTGGTTCCTCCGACTACCAGATCCTCATGATGACCTCTGATCCATCCCCAACCGTCGGCCTTCACCTTCAAACTCGGTCTCGCCAATACCCTAAGCCTCCTGCTCAGTCCGCCACCGAGCCTCCTTCTTCAGGTTCTACAGAGCCTCTTTCGACATCTAGTGGCCCCTTACATATCCCTCAACCCAAAGTTGAGGTTCATACCAAGATTCCTAAGGGACCATTACGTCGAAACGCTGCTTCCGGTTGAGCTGCCCATTCGTATAGCATAGTAGATGATTTGGTGCAATCTCCTGCTGCCATTTCCACACTGGAACTCCTCCAGTCATGATCTTCCCAAAAGAAGGCTCTACTATCTTCCGTGGGTGCTGTAGATCCTGCTGATGACCAAATGATTGTTTTCGACGCCCATCAATCAGACCATCCTCCTCTTCCTGCTTCCGTCGCCTTCCAAATCCCAGTCAAAATCCAGAACGCCAACGTTTCCCGGTGTATAATTGATGAGGGGGAATCCACCTATGTGATGTCTGCTTCGGTTTGGAAGCAACTCGGATCCCCTGAGTTGGCCCCTTCCATGATCACCCTTCGAGCGTGGGACGGCCACGCCTCCCAGCCCATTGGCCTGTTTCGTAATTGTCCTATCACCCTCGCCGGTAAGACTGTTTGCGTTGACGTCGAAGTCATCGACGCCCCGCTAGACTAAAACATTCTATTGGGGCGAAGCTACACCTATGCCATGTCTGCTTTCCCGTCCACGGTTTTTCGTAAGATGTCTTTTCCTCACAATGGAAAGATCTTCACCATCAACCAGTTGACTTACCATGAGCCACCGTCTCAGACCTCCCCGGAGACGACTATCTCTTCTGTAGCCAATAAGAAAACCGTCGACTCCTTGACCAGTGTCTCCCCCGGCGTCTACAAAGATTCCTCCCTGCTTGGAACTTTTCCTGGTCTCCCCCCTCCTCCTATCACTGATCCCAACTTATCGAATGTTTGCATGATGCAATCATCTCAGGTTGCCCATAAGCAGCCTGCTTCGGCTAGTCAGCAACCTCCACCTCGCCCTCCGCAACCCGCTCCTAACCATTCATCTCAGCCAGCTGGACCTACTCCTTCTGGCCCTCTCCCTACAGCTGGTATCCCTGAACACCTTTATCCTCCTGGATCGGTTCCCCCAGGCCTTAACCATCTCGGCGCCGTCCCTCCTGGTCATTACCCTGCTGGTCAGATACCTTTCCTGGCTCCCCCTCCCGGAGTCTATTCTGTCCCCGTCATGGCCACCCTCTCTCTCCCTAACCTGACCTTGGGCATACCCGTCTGGTACCTTGACCCTCCAGCCGCTACCCCTCCTGGTCACCCCAAACCCTACATGGCTTTGACACCGGTTCAACCGGTCCCCCTCGCTCCCTCTGTTGCTACTGTGCCCCCAACACCTCCACAGGACCCTTCTCCTGTTGTGACGGCTCCCGGGAAGAAAGGAAAAGCTCGCAAGGGGGCACCCAAAGACAAGACCACCACGATTGACCCGGCCCCTCCTCCGCCCGCAAAGCCTTGCACCTTGTGTGATGTCGCCAGTCACGCCACCCATGCTTGTCCTGAGTTGCCCCTTATTCAGCCCATGGTTAAAGTCGCGTTTCCTGAGTCTACGGTTCCTGAAGCTTCCATTCCTTCTTCGTCCGTAACCAAGAACCCCAAGACTCTCCGCACCAACAAACCCTGTGCTTTGTGCGGTATTCATGGCCATTACTCCCACCATTGTCCTCACCTGACGCATTACCACGCCTCTTTAGAGGTAGTCCGAGAGTATGAGGTTGAACAAAATCAATCTGCCTCTCCCAGACTCGTGCAGTATGCTTCGGGCCAGCCTGAGGATCCCCCCGCTCCCATCGACATTCCCCCTCCTGATGTTCAGATGACGGAGTCCACTACGACCATTCTTTACCTATCCTCCTTTGCGAGACCCTTGGAGCCTAGTCCCCCTGCATCCTCCCCTGTTGTTTCGCCTGACCCCCTCTTTTCTACCCATACACGAGATCACTCCACCCGTATCTCGGTTGACCTCTGCAGCCCGAGTCCTCACCATACTTCCGATAGCCCTCATATACCACCCTCTAGTTTGTATATGAGTCATAGTCATCCTGCTCCTTACACTCCCTCCCGCAGTTGCCGCTCGATGTCTTCTGTACACTCACGCTGCCGTCATTGTATCTCCTCCCCTCATTTGTTGTCTTGTAACACCATTTCGTAGGACCTCCCATCCCCACCCTTTATCGGTTACGCTGATGGTGCAAGTCGTTACTCCCAGAATCTAGCATCGGCAGGTTGGGCCATTTTCACCCCCTTGCATGCCCTTGTTCTCTCAAACAGGGTCTGCATTGGTACTGCCACCAAAAATCAGGCTGAATATGATGCAGTGCGTGGTCTCTTAGCCGATGCCCTCCTTCATCGCATCCTCCATCTGCACGTTCGTTTGGATTCCCTACTTCTTGTCATGCAACTAAATGGTGTTTATCGTGTGCATAACCCTATGCTGTTTAGACGATATTTACGAGTGAAACTCTTGATACGTGAATTTGAAACCATAACTTTCAACAATGTACCTCGAGACCAGAATCACTATGTAGATAGTATTGCAAACCGTGTTCTAGATTGGCATTTATCACACGCATTTCATACAAGACAATAACATTCATAATCATTAAAAACGATGCATATCCATAATGTGTTGCAAAACATGTGTTTAGAGTCCATCTACTCTGACACATATGACATGCCCATAGCATGTTACAAAAAACTCAAAACTGGGGGCACCACCTGCCCATACATACACACTAGAGGGCACCACATGCCCCACACCTAATCACTATCTAGTGGATCCCGAGCTAATGGTTCTGCCCCTGCAGCCTGTAGATCACGCATCCCCTGACCGGCCATCGCCATGCGCCGCATGACACCTCGCCATTCCGAGGGTAGACCAATACATGGCTCTATGTACTGGTCGTCTAAGTCCTACCACATGTGCTCTGATACTCCGGTCAGCAACCTTTCGCATCTACGGCAGATGTCCTCCAGAAGGGCGGCCGCATCCTCATTATGCACTGCTCTCCACCCACTCAGACCTGCAGCTCCAGATGCTGCCGGTCGTCCCATATATCCGGCTGGTTTTACCGGAGCTATATCTGCATACAAAAAGTACATGAATCAGTACCCTATCTACTATTCAAAAACTTTAACATGCCCATACAATAATAGCAATCTGTCACATACCATCGGGCCCCCATACTCGACCAGGCAGAAGTGGCAGGTCCGGATCTCCACAATAACTCATCCCACTATAGGGATAGTCGCCTATGTATAACGACATCTGATCCTAATGGGCAAAAAACTCAGGTCGAAACACTCGCCCGAATTCCCCTCCTCACTAGAAAATTTGGTGAAAATTCCGACGGCAAATTCGTCGCTATTCCGACACATAGTTGTCGCAAGAGCGACAATTCGAGGGCGTACAAACTGTGGTTTGTCATGCCGTCGTAGTTCCGACGCACGTAAAAAGTGTCGCACTATCGACACTTCTTTCGTCGCTTCCGAACAAGCGTCACTCTTCTGACGTCTCACAAACCGTCGCGCCTCCGACGTTTGTAAACTGTCGCACTTCCGATGAAATTTGGTTCGACGTTTGGAACGTCGCTCTTCCGACGTCTGTAAACCGTCGTAATTCCGACCCAACGTGGTTCGACGTTTTGGACGTCGCTCTTCCGACGTCTGTAAGATGTCGCAATGCCGACGATATGTGGTCCGACGTTTGGAACGTCGCTCTTCCGACGTTTGTAATCTGTCGCAATTTCGACGATATGTGGTCCGACGTTTGGAACGTCGCTCTTCCGACGTTTGTAATCTGTCGCAATTCCGACGAAATGTGGTCCGAAGTTTTCATACTGTCTCTCTTCGGACGTTTCTAGGTTGTCGCAGTTCCGACGTCTACAAGGCGTCGGTAGATCGACGAAGGGTTCATATTAAAAAAAATAAAAAAAATTGAAACTTTAAAAGACGAGAAACACTGTTTTGAATATATTATATGAAGTAAAACAGTCCATGAAAGTGAAATAGCAGTATGTAGAATAGTAAAGCAACAGATAGAGTACCGACGTCCATTGTTCCAAATACAAATTAAAGTACTCAAAACCCTGCAACAGAGAAAAACGCTAATCATGTGAGGAGTGTGATATGTCCAAAATATAAAAAGACCATCAGACCATATCAATAAACCAGCAACATAGACCAGCATCGCTAGTTTTGAAGGCAGAGTGATAAACATTAATCATTTTTTTCACAAGAGAAAAAACGTTGTTTTGAATATATTATATGAAGTAAAACAGTCCATGAAGTCATTACATTTTCACATCTGAAGATTGGAACCCAAATATCCATCCAGAAAAGTGGAAGTCCAACCCCAGACAATGATATAAAAATACCCCATGTCACATACAGGGACATGATATAAAACCCAGTAACGGTCCACATGGAGATTATCGACAATCTGAGAAAGCATCCAAATATGCCCGAGGAATCTATAAGAAAGTGAAATAGCAGTATGTAGAATAGTAAAGCAACAGATAGAGTACGTACCGACGTCCATTGTTCCAAATACAAATTAAAGTACCCAAAATCCTTGAACAGAGAAAAACGCTAATCATGTGTGGAGTGTGATATGTCCAAAATATAAAAAGACCATCAGACCATATCAATAAACCAGCAACATAGACCAGCATCGCTAGTTTTGAAGGAAAAGTGATAAACATTAATCATTTTTTTTTTCACAAGAGAAAAAACGATGTTTTGAATATATTGTATGAAGTAAAACAGTCCATGAAGTCATTACATTTTCACATCTTAAGATTGGAACCCAAATATCCATCTAGAAAAGTGGAAGTCCCACCCCAGACACTGATAGAAAAATACCCCATGTCACATACAGCGACTTGATATAAAACCCAGTAACGGTCCACATGGAGATTATCGACAATCTGAGAAAGCATCCAAATATGCCCAAGGCATCTATAAGAAAGTGAAATAGCAGTATGTAGAATAGTAAAGCAACAGATAGAGTACGTACCGACGTTCATTGTTCCAAATACAAATTAAAGTACCCAAAATCCTTGAACAGAGAAAAACGCTAATCATGCGAGGAGTGTGATATGTCCAAAATATAAAAAGACCATCAGACCATATCAATAAACCAGCAACATAGACCAGCATCGCTAGTTTTGAAGGCAGAGTGATAAACATTAATCATTTTTTTTTTCACAAGAGAAAAAACGATGTTTTGAATATATTGTATGAAGTAAAACAGTCCATGAAGTCATTACATTTTCACATCTCAAGATTGGAACCCAAATATCCATCCAGAAAAGTGGAAGTCCCACCCCAGACAATGATAGAAAAATACCCCATGTCACATACAGGGACTTGATATAAAAACCAATAACGGTCCACATGGAGATTATCGACAATCTGAGAAAGCATCCAAATATGCCTGAGGCATCTATAAGAAAGTGAAATAGCAGTATGTAGAATAGTAAAGCAACAGATAGAGTACCGACGTCCATTGTTCCAAATACAAATTAAAGTACCCAAAATCCCGCAACAGAGAAAAACGCTAATCATGTGAGGAGTGTTATATGTCCAAAATATAAAAAGACCATCACACCATATCAATAAACCAGCAACATAGACCAGCATCGCTAGTTTTGAAGGCAGAGTGATAAACATTAATCATTTTTTTTCACAAGAGAAAAAACGCTGTTTTGAATATATTATATGAAGTAAAACAGTCCATGAAGTTATTACATTTTCACATCTGAAGATTGGAACCCAAATATCCATCCAGAAAAGTGGAAGTCCCACCCCAGACAATGATAGAAAAATACCCCATGTCACATACAGCGACTTGATATAAAACCCAGTAACGGTCCACATGGAGATTATCGACAATCTGAGAAAGCATCCAAATATGCCCAAGGCATATATAAGAAAGTGAAATAGCAGTATGTAGAATAGTAAAGCAACAGATAGAGTACGTACCGACGTCCATTGTTCCAAATACAAATTAAAGTACCCAAAATCCTTGAACAGAGAAAAACGCTAATCATGTGAGGAGTGTGATACGTCCAAAATATAAAAAGACCATCAGACCATATCAATAAACCAGCAACATAGACCAGCATCGCTAGTTTTGAAGGCAGAATGATAAACATTAATCATTTTTTTTTTCAGAAGAGAAAAAACGCTATTTTGAATATATTATATGAAGTAAAACAGTCCATGAAGTCATTACATTTTCACATCTGAAGATTGGAACCCAAATATCCATCCAGAAAAGTGGAAGACCCACCCCAGACAATGATAGAAAAATACCCCATGTCACATACAGGGACATGATATAAAATCCAGTAACGGTCCACATGGAGATTATCGACAATCTGAGAAAGCATTCAAATATGCCTGAGGCATCTATAAGAAAGTGAAATAGTAGTATGTAGAACAATAAAGCAACAGATAGAGTACCGACGTCCATTGTTCTAAATACAAATTAAAGTACCCAAAATCCTTGAACAGATCAAGAAAAACGCTAATCATGTGAGAATTCTAAGTAAAGTTAATCTATTAACATTGTGAATAAAATTACACCGAAGTCAAAAACATTGCCTGGCCATACTCATGGAAAATTTGTCATCAAAAAATTAAGAAGACTGCCCTCATACGGGGAAACCAGTCTTGAACGTTTAATTTATAGAATTCAAAAATATTACAAAGGTCCAGCACAGTAAAATAATCTAAAAGCAGCCCAATTAAGTGGGCCTGCTAAGCAAGAAAAACAAATTAACCAAACTACTCCCCCGGTGGTTCCTCCACGATTCGGCACCATCCTTCGGAAGGTCCAGGATCGCTAGGTGCTACCTCCACATGCATGCCACGGCTCCCCTCCTGAAGGCCCGAATGCTGGCCAGCTTTTTCTGAGCTCAGACCCGCCGGACGAGTGCATTATTCCTCCGTTTGGGCCTCCTCGCAGAAGACCACGGTGACTAAAGCCGTGATTCTTGGGCGGTTGAGAGAGAAATTAAAGGAAAATTGCGCAGTGTGCGTCGTGGGAGAAGGTGAACTAACGGTGGGGAAGCCAGGAGCAGGGGAATCCATACGGTGGCCAGATGCTACAAGCCGACCCCGCCCACTCCTAGTATTTGGATATCGACCTAAGTAATAATCACTGGACTGGTCGGAAGTCGACTCTGTTGAGGGGCTGGAGGGAGCGCGCCGGGGTTGACGTCTAGTGCTCCCCCTGCGGCAACGCATCCTATGACGCACGCGAGGCATGGGTGCAATCTCAGGCGTAGTGGGCACAAGAGGAGACGAAGAAGCAGAATTGCAATTAACAGAGGAAGACAGACAGAGACAGAACCGAGAGAAATGCAAATATGCAGCAACATCTAGGCAGAAGTTCAGCTGGCCACTTCTCCTTATCGTCACAGTTAGCAGGCAGTGTAATCCAGCAACCGGCTTGTCTGAAAAACCATGGCTAAACGCCATTTTTTCGACCCGTCTGCAATGCAATCAAAGGACACCCGTCATAATTAATCTCTGATCATTAATAATGAGAGCCGAAGGTCGGATCAAATTGGAGCGTGCGGAATCGCTAAGAGGAGTGGAGGTCCGATCTTGAACAGTGTTAAAAATTAATTAATGCAGATTTGATGTGAAAATTTAATTTAAAAGCGTTAAATGTTAATGCGATTGATATGAAATCACCATATCCATGTCCCATCACCTTAAACGCCATCGAATGCACCCGCAGCCGAGAGCAGGGCAAGTTTTTGTTGAGGACACGCGGCAGAAATTGATTGGAGCGGATCTTTGTTTGGGCCACTCGCACAGTGGAAATCCGGACCCGTAAAATATTAGGGCGAATTTGATAAGAAATTCGCGTCACAAAATTGGCCAACGTTAGCAGGCTATTTTGGAACACGAATTTGGTTTGAATTATGGTTTATCGCCATTTGAAGTCCGGCGGGCTCGACTTAAGAACAATTTTGTTTGATCCCATCTTATAAAATTTGTGTTGGTTTTCTTTGATAATACACATATTTATAATAAATCATGGGAATACCACACTAAACATGTGGAAAAGTTATATAAATAATTATTGAGAACAATCATTTTTATGTAAAAATATCCAAGGTGAGGTCTGTGTAGAGAACCGGGGTCGTGAAAAATGTTCAAATATAAAAATCCCGCTTAATAAAGAGACAAAATTGTTGTGCTTTCAGAACCTGACCCGAGGATTGGACATGAGTTAACAAACAAAAGGATAGCGGAACCAGACTTGCACCCGTGGTCAAGCCCTCTACCAAAACCACGAGCGGAATCACAAAAGCAGGTTGCCCATATCGCACCGCTTTTGCGGAGTAGGCGTTATTTCCTATTCGCGAGCCATTCCATAGGGAATGCGACACATGGCGAAGTGACCCCTAGAAAGCCACCGTTTAACCCGCGCCATCGCACGTTAAAGCCCGACGCTGGAAGCCGAGCGAAATTGCCAAGAGTCGTTGATTTAGAGAAGGGCCATCGGACGGTGGTCGCACGTTGAACTTGCCCGGAGGTTAACTAAGGTGTGCGGAGGATAGCCAGGTACGATACGAGTGTTTGATTGGTTATTGATATATATAGGTGGGCCCGGAGTATAATGAAATTGTTTAATTAAACGATTGGTGGATAATTAGCATAAGTCTGGAGCGTGATTGTTGTAAGGCTGGGTGGTGAAATATAGAGCCGAAATTTCATTACAAGTTATTTATTTAAAAAGAAACGTGGAGTATAAATACAAAGTGTTAAAAGTTAAACATTGGTTATAAGGCTTGGAGATAATATAAAGTCGGGAATATAAATTAAATTCCAACCATTGTGGATAGTATTTATTTATCAAATTCTACGAATTTCTACGAATTTGATAAATAAACCCGAAGAAAGAAGAAGTCAATTAAGACTCAGGCTGGAGGAAAAGAACGGGGTAAACCAAGGGAAAATGCCGACAGAGCGATTGTAGACACACTAGCTCTCCTTAGGGGTCCAATTTTAGTTTTTTTGCGTCACACGATGATCTCTCTTCTCTGGCATTTACTTGTATTGAAGATCACTATTCTAGGAATAAGGAGTTATTTTCTCCAAAAATAACCCTAGCCAAACATTGACAATGCATAAAGGATATCTTTCTATGCTTCATAAGCACATTTGTTCTACTTCTAAATCATGTCTTGGAAGTGGTTGTTGTGCTGGAAATTATTCACCAGTTGGTTTCATACCAAAGTCTTTTTCACATTTTCAACATCCAATACATGAAAAAGATAATGGTTTAAAACAACATAAATATTTGAAATTTTGCAAGAATTGTCTGGCACACTTTGAATATTAATTTTGAAGTCAAGTGCATGATGCTGTATAGGATCAAGTGTCATTTTGAATACCAAATGTTTCACAAGAAACTTCTCAACATGCTACCCCGTAGTAAGGATTAAATGACAATATTGCATCAACTATTTCCATAATAAAAGTGCACCTTGGCCATAAGACTAAACAACTACAAATGTTGTAGATCTAACAAGACCACACAATCAAATGTATTCCACAAGGCTAATACTGTATGAAAAATGAAAAGGAGTTTGCAACCAAAAATACCTTAGGCAACTAATTCAATTAGATACACCAAACCATCAGCAAAAAGAAAAACCAGCCTACTCAAAAGGCAAGCGTTTACCTCCTTTGACAAAATTTTGAGTTCCGAAACAAGGGCCTTTATTGTCTTGTCAATGCCCCTAGTAATTTGAATGGGGTTTGCACCTGCTGCAACAACCCAAACAAAAAGGTTTCATTTCAAATTATTTTCCACAAATTTAAGATACAACCATTGTCAGTTTTGTATTTCCTAACAAGCTCATAAATTTTGACAAAAGAACCCAAATTTTTTAATACCTGATAGCAATTTTTTCACTCAAAAACTATCTTAGACTCAATAAGCCCAACCCAAAACTAAAAAACCAAACACCGTAAGACCCTACAAAAATGAATAGATGATCTTAATCCAGTACTATCGACAAAAAGTTACCTTTACACCCTCACTTATTAAAACCCGTGCTGTTGAATTTTAACTTCAACTGCTGCAGCAGAAGGACAGACGCAGCAGCAACATTTTTTTTTGGAGGTTGCTTGCATGCCATCCAGAAATTTAATTCAGCATTTAAAATTCCTGCAAGTTTTTTTTGTAGACGGCCGCAACCATATTTCTGTACAGGATTGTATTTAAACACAACAACCAACATTAACACAATTCACCAACCAGAAATTAAACAAATATAAATTTACTCGACAGTTTTGTAAATTCAAAAGGAGGACACGTGGAGCATTAATATTGGATCGCATGAAATTGAAGGGAATTTGAAAACCTGAAAACCGGACCTGAATTTTTTATAGGGCACATTGGATTGAGAATTTGAGTTAAAATTAGGCAGATGTCAGCATCCCATTTTGGAACGCGAATTTGGTTTTAAATTCAATCTATTCAGACTTTTGAAGTCCGACGGAAAGGGTTCTTTAATGTTTTTATAGTTTAATATATACATATGTTTTAAACATATGTTATATATATATATATATATATATATA
>CM076574.1:1007452541-1007690580 GCA_034641835.2 Pinus albicaulis | reverse complement strand
AAAGGAAGCGCCACTATCCAAATACCACACCGATCCCAATGCACTTGACATCATGCATGAAATCAAGGAGAATTCAAGTTCAAATTGTGAGGCAAGAGCCTCACCAGCTGCAGCTCCAGGATCCTTCTTGTTCTTCTTCTTTTGTGGACAGTTAGTAGCAAGATGCCCATGTTCGTGACAGTGAAAACACTTCACCTTGCACATATCCAGCTTCTTTCCTTTAGAATCAGATTTAGAATTTAATTTATTCCCCTTCCCCTTCTTCGCCTTGGAAGCCAAGCAAAATCATCTTTATCATCATGCTTTGATGAAGAGCCATCTCTGGGGTTTCGCCTAAACTCCTCCCGCACCAGATCCGACCATGGTCGTTCCCAATTAGGCAATTTTTCTCGTCTGTTGACATGGTCTTCATAATTGTACCAACTCTTAGGAATTCCCAAGAGATCCAAGCTCACCAAATCATCATTAGAAACAATTATTCCCACACTGCCAAGTTCATCCCGACACTGAAAAAACTTCATGAGATACTTTGGAATGGTGTCGCCCTTTTCCATCTTGATCCTTCTGAGTTTATCTTTGAGCACCAATTTGCCATGGTCGATGCTGCTTTGGAATAGATCCATCAAAGCCTTCCACATAGCATATGGCATGGCTTTCCCATGGAGGCTTGAGACAATGGGGTCTCGTACTCCCTCCAACAAGATCCTCCTCGCCTTTGCCACTTTATTTTGCCATGCATCAAGATTGGTAGCATCTAACGAAGCAAGCTTATGAACATAATTATCAATGAATTCCTTCAAGCCATTGACTTGAGTACTGCCTCCATCCTGTCCTTCTAAGCAATGTAGTTCGAGTTTCCCTCGAGTGCATACTCTAACCTCAAGCCATTGAAATCCATTTCGATCTTGAATCAGCTGTAGCACCAATAAAGTCTTTATGCAAATTTGAATTCTTTCCACCAACAAACTCAGCTCCTGCTTCACTACTCCAATTACCCGTGCTCTGATACCATGTAGAAATTATACAAAATACATGTGTCCTAGATTCTCCTGATTTAAAAATGTGCTACTGTTAAATACAGAATTTCTTCTACAAATATTTGTGGAATTAAAAACACAATCGCTATTGAGGAGGTAAATCCCCTCTACGGACAGAGGCGATCCCTACTAGCCCAGCAGGGGTCTAGCAACAATCATGAAATGTTACAACGCAAGTTCCTAGTTACGAAATGAAAAGACCAAAGATGGAGGCCTACCTGGAATCCAATGCTACGATCTGAAGAAGAGAGCGTTCCCGTTCCTCAACCTCGGCAGATCACGATCCTCCACGATCTCCGCGGATGGATACCTGCACGTGCAAGAAACAAATAGATACAAGCATAAAATCTGGCATACGCAACTAAATATCAGTCAGAAAGGATACTACTCATATTAACATAATCGAAAACAGAGTGGAACGATAATCGTAATCATTCATTAAATAACAATCGAAAGAGATTACAACCAATGTTCTGACGTCGTGGTCTCCTTCGGATGGGTCTCCAGTCGTTCACGTCTCACAAAGCTCGCCAGGGAAAGGGAAAACCTCTCCAGAGTCTCTCGACGATAGTCTCCTTACTTGAGTCGGCCTTAAGGGAAGAAAGAGGGCTCTTACAACACAAAGGCTCTTGGGAATTTGGAGATTCAAAGCTTAGGCACTTCAAGACTAGCTTGCCATGGAATTGAGCAGGCTTTTATAGATGGGGAAGGAGGGAGTTGGGATCCCTATTATTGTGGGATTGGCCCTATCAACAAGGAAGGTTCCATGAGAGGTGGCAAAACCACTTCCCTTCCATAGAACTCCCGCACCCAAACCTCCCAACTCAATATAGGCAATGGTTTATGAGTTTGTTGAAACACAACTTCCGCCATCTTTATTTAAAAAACACTCCTTAAATTGGCTGGCGCGACTACTGCTCTGGGACAGAGCGCCAGTTGACGCGGCCTCTTTGTAGGATTTTCCCCATTGGCGCGAGTGGTGAATTGTTTGCCTGCGCCAATGAAAAAGGAGATGTTTTTATGATTTTTTGCAAGGAGATGTCTTTAGGGAAATTGAAGCTTATGCTTAGAGGAATGCATTGATGATGTTTTCAAGGCATGACAATGTTCACAGGTCACAAAATGGGTCCTCCATTGTGCGGGACGGGGAATGGTAGGGACGGTGACAAATTACTGTATAACAGATGCCCCCTAAAGTATGAGGCCCGAGAGAGAGAGGGGTGAAATTCTTTACGAGAACATGTTCAATTGAAGGCCCGCCGTCGGAAAACCTGCACGGAAAAATACAACTGATATCTCAAGTACATGATGTATGTGTGGTATGGGCGCAGCCATCCGAAACAGAGTACACTATAATCCGGATCCAGGGTATGGGCACAGCCATCCAGCGAGGATCAAATAAATAGACTCAGGTATGGTCGCAGCCATCCAATCAATGAGTCATATACATAATGATAATAATCCACAATCGCAGCCTGGATTACAACAGACACAATCCAGGGTCTTGCGCTCCATCTCGACCCAAACAAAGTACAATTTCGAGCATGCGAATATGTGAGCTGAAGTCGAACATGCAGGAACATCGTCTGATTACCAGCCAATGATGAAAGCTGTTAACAGACGCGAGAGGAACCACCAATAATGACAATGGCCCTCAAGGTACTGCAGGTAAAATCTATGGCGTGTGAATCAATGAGTTGGCGTCGAACACCCACAGAATCACTCGATCGGAGGCCAATGATGAAAACCTCACGTCCAATGCGACGAACCTGCCATTGAGGCATGCAGGCTCCAAGGTACCATAAAGGAGTATCTAGATCAACTTCCTGGATAATGAGCTGAAGTCGACAGGAAGTGACCTTGATCGAAGGTGGGCCATAATGTTTCCCACGTCATCGACACGAGACAGAGGAACATGATGTTTTTGTTGTGAATCAGGATCGTATGAGAATCAGAGGAAGGTTGATATTTGCAGAGGCCAACTTCTCTTGAACATATAAACGACACGACAGTGGACTCGGCAGTATTTGACATCAACGGATCAGAGGTCATGGTGACGAGGCAATGAGCAGATGAGAGGTCAAAAAGGATTGTCCAAACCCACGGAGGCAAAGTGAAAAAACGAGATGAGATGTCCCCAACCCGACACGAATGCAGACAAGTGCCATGTTCAAGAGCGACATACTGCCGACGACAACGATGATGGTTCCATTTTTCCCCCACCATTTCTGGCGAGTACCCCAATTATTTTTGATAACAAGCTTGAAGGGGATAGCATATGCTTGTAATATAAGTCCGCCCTTCGGGTGAATCCATCCTAGTGCATTTAACGAGTCCTAGGAAGGAGGAACTCGGAGAACGTCATTTCGAGTGGATCCGATGTCATCAGGGTTTAACGAGTCTGACAAAGGGAGAACTCGGCGTCTTTTCATGTTTAGAGAGTTTGAAAAGACAGCAGAAAAGTAAACTCCACAAGTCCCTTTTCGTAAATAGTTCCTCAGATCCGAAAAGGTAGAAAACAATATCTGAGAAAACCTCCTAGTCGCGATAGGCTAGGGTATTCCTTTTTCGTAATCAATCCATCCCAGCCCGAAAAAGGGTTAAACGTATACTGGGTAGATGTCGATTCGTGTCCAATTTAACGAGATCGAAACGACAAGGGCCTCGGCAATCTTTTCATGTTTAGAGAGTCAGAAAAGAGCCGAAAGATGACTCCAAAGTGACTTTTTCGTGTATTTACCGAGTCCGAAAAAGTATAAAATACAACTCGTTTCCATCGTTAAAGTCGCAAAAACCTGCTGCTGCACATACCAAGCAAGCGTAAAACCCATTTTCGACATAACATATTAAAATATTTGATAAAAATGAATTTTTACAACTCATTTTATGTCAAAAAGTTATAAATATTCCAAATTGGTAAAAATAAAATTACATTTACTATTTACCTTGGTAAAAAAGCAACAGTGATCCATTTGGAGCAGAAACTTCTGACGGCGATTGCGACAGATCCGGTTGGCCATTCAGTTTCTCGTCTACTACAGGTAAGAGGTGCTCCCTTGCTCTACATTTTTATCCATTTTTTAATATTTTTCCTTTGTAAATCAGTTCTCTAGGGCCACTTTTGAAATTTTAGGGCCGCGCTCATTGGCGCGGGTATCGGGCACGGACCCACACCAATGGGCTCTTTTATACAAAGGGCTCGCGCCACGTGGCGCGACTGTTCACAAAACATCCGCGCCAGCGGCCGAACCTAAAATTTCGCCTAAAAAATCGATATTTAAACCAAATTGCATGGAATTTGAGGCCTATCAGAGATCTAACTAAGGGTTTATGACCATATGAATGCAGGTAATCAAGAAAAATGGCGATTGAATGGAAAGAACGAGAGCATGGAGAAGAGGATGAACAGGCCATCCAAAGTGAGGCTTGCATGAATGCCCTCAGAAACTGTGGGCTGAAAAAGTTCTTCCTCACACCCTGTCTACGAGCTCAACCCGAGCTCCTCCAGTATTTGATCAGTATCTGGGATGAACATGAACATGTGTTCAGGTTACGAGATCAGGTATTAGAGCTGGAGGTTTCTGATGTTTATTTTATCACCGAATTGTCCCGTAGAGGTCCGATCCCTGTCTTGACTGGAAGCAGACCATCTGGGGAGAAGATGGAAGAAGTGATGGCACGAGTGTGCCGAGGAGCACAAATGGGATCAGGAAGCAAGAAGGTGGATATCCACACTATCCCTGATCTGGCATTGAGGGTTGTCCTACATACCATCACGCGGGCTGCAGGGTCGCAGGCACCGCACGAGGCCACAAAGGCCCAACTCCTGCTGGCCTCAGAATGCATGAGTCCCTTACTGTTTGACTGGGCAACAGCAGTAACAATAAATATGAAAAGGCAGCTCACAAAATGAAAACAAGGTAAACTGAAACAGTTTGGTTATGGTTTCATCCTGGTATCGTTCATTCTGGAACGCTTACCAATCTTCCAGGGCCAAGGGGCCTCAGTAGCAGATCCGATACCACGAGAGCCAAGAATGGCTCGCTAGGCAGCATTAATGCCCAGAGCTGGAGGCGACCAACAGATGTCCTGGAGGCCGGAGTTCTTTAGGTGGTTACGGCGCCAGCTGATTTTCGTGGAAGACTGGCCCTATGCAGGAACTGACTTCACCAGAGACCCAGATCTCCCACTGCCAGAAGGAGATGACTGGGACAAGGAGTTGGGTAAGGCCTCATGTTTTTGATTTTTATGTTTTATGTTTTTTTTTTTTGTTAATACACATTCTTCCTAACACATTTTATATATGTATGCAGATGTGGGACCTGAGAGACCAACTGGGATGTCTCCAATCTCACGGAGGACACAACTCGCCCCTAATCCTCAGGGAAAGGGCACCGGAGGAGAGGAGTTGATCCAGAATCTTGAGGGCATTTCCCGAGGGATTCCAGACTATGCTCGGCTGGCGGACGTACCGATGGCATACCAGCGCCACACCGTGGGAGTTCCAAGTCGGATCCACCGAATCCTGAGATGCTTAGTGCGTGCAGTCACATGCTATCATGAGCACCATGCGGATTAGCTCTTAGGATTTATACCACACCCATTTTTTGAGAGACGTATCGTCTCCGGATGTACTTAAGACAATTATGTATATTTTGAATTTTATGTGACACACTCTATGTAAACATTTCGATATCTATATATATGTGCATATCTATTTCTGGATGGATCTTTCTTTATATGTGATGATGATTTACAAATTGCGCAAATGTCTGTCTAATACCAAATTTTCTACTGCATCTGTTAATGTATTCAAATGCCTGGGTATATGATGATATGTAATGTAGTCAAAATTTCTTTCCAGTAATCGAATACGCAGATACAGACGTAAGATGGACGGGTTCCTTACCGAATAGTATCCGTTCAGTTGTAACACTACAAGTTGCGAATCTAGATACACGAGCAATTCACGGATACCAAGGTTTACTGCCTCGGTTAATAATTCTAACACAGCACTATATTCCGCGATGTTGTTCGTGGTACGTCCTAGACACACTCCTTGCAGGTCAATCAACTCACCAGCAGGATCATAGATTACCCAGGCTACTGAAGACAGATTCCTGGTACTGTGGGAGGCACCATCCGCGAAACCAACAAATGGATGAATAGACATCTGCACAACCAGGAAGACCCGATCAGCAGAAAGATGTTTACAAAGCACACCACACTATACATGCACACTAATGAAAATCACACCTATGTACACACAGCACACCAAGAAATCACTTCAGGCATAGTACTTTTTGAGGTACAACCCATTTCTAGGTTGCGCCAGCGGAACTCCTTCATAATCTATAAGCTCGTAGGCCCCGTTTTTCAAAACACGTTTTACTATATAGGGCCCATGCCACATAGGCTGGAACTTACCGGCTCCAAGCTTGTCATGTGCTTGATCGTACAGGAGGATGAGGTCTCCTTCAATAAAGGAACGAGGAGAAACAGATTGATCAAAATGAGTTTTGACCCTCTTCTTTTGTGCTTCGATAATTAAAGCAGCCAGACGACGGGTTTCATCTAACCGTTCCAGATACAGAAGACGTTCTTCCTCAGCAGAAGTATTAGGTAGAAGCTCCACAACTAATTTTAACGAAGGAATCTCGCATTCAACCGGAAGAGTTGCTTCCAGGCCATACACCAATTGAAATGGTGTGAACCCAGTTGCACTCTTTGCAGATGTTCGGTATGCCCAGAGCGCTGAGAACAGTTGGAGATGCCAATTGGATTTGTGAATACCAACTGTTCGCTGAAGCATAGTGACCAAAACCTTGTTCACTGCTTCAACCTGACCATTCGCTTGAGGGTAATATGGCGTCAAGCTGTTGTGACGCAAGCCCAACGTTGAAGTCAGCTCTGCCATCATATAATCTCGGAAGTGAGTACCGTGATCAGTGACGATGGCTTGAGGAACCCCGAATCGTGCAATAACGTGGTTGAATATAAATTGAGCAACCATTTTCCCGTCAGCAGCTAGTGTAGGCATTGCCTCGGCCCACTTGGTGAAGTAGTCGACGGCGACAATGATATACGCATGCCCCCCGGCCGAGTGAGGGTTACACGTCATAAAATCCACGCCCCATTTCGCAAAAGGGCCGACGGTAATAATGGGATGTAATGGTAAAGGCGGCGCGCGCATCTTGCGCTGAAATATCTGGCATGCATGACATTTACGGACTGCAGTGATACAGTCTTTGAATATGGAAGGCCAGAAATATCCTGTTTGCAGAATCTTCTGGGCAGTAGCATACCCGGACATATGTCCACCACAGGCGCCACTGTGGCAGTCATTTAGGACCTTCTCAGCCTCTTCCAAGGTTAGGCATCGCCGGAGCACCGAATCTACTCCAACGCGATATAAGGTATCTCCTACTATACGGTAGGGTTGGGACTGGTGCCGAATCCGACGGCGGGCAGCTTTATCCAACTCAGACCGAAATGTCGAGTTCTGAAGATACACTATTATGTCACCGTACCAAGGGTCACGAGTACTGATGAGGAAAAGCGTTTCGTTCGGTATATGGTCTTCAGAGTGTGAGGGAGCAGAGTCTGTAGGGAGAGAACATATCAAATCCGCGAAGACCAGTGATTTAGTTGACTTAGCGGTAGTGAACTCTAAGTCAAACTCCTGCAGGATCACAATCCATTTGGAGTACTTGCCCCCCAGTAATTGTCTAGAAAGAATATACGTCATAGGGTTGCAGTCTGAAACCACTGTTATCGTACGCAAAAGGATGTAATGGCGAAAGCGTTGTACAGCGTGTACTGCTACTAATGCCAACTTCTCGACATGTGCATAACGCGTTTCCGGGTCGAGAAGGTTCCGTGACAGGTAATAAACAACATGTTCATCACCGTGATCGTCATCCTGCACCAAGACCATGGCTATGGTGCTAAATGTGGCGGCTAGATATAAAGTGAAGTCGCGGTGGTAGTTCGGAGGACGAAGCAATGGAGCATTGACAAGCAACGTCTTCAGCTTCTCAAAGGATTCCTGAGCAATTTCGTCCCAATGAAAGGGAACGTTCTGCTTTAATAAACGAGTGAATCCTTTGGCCACCTCGGCATAATTCGGGATAAAGCGCCGAAGAAAATTCGCTTTCTCTTGCAGACTCTATAACTGATACAGGGAGGAGGGTGATGGGAGATTTACGATGGCCTCGACCTTTAAAGGGTCAAGGCGAATTCCGTCTTTCGAGACGATGAATCCTAAAAGACGGCCAGAATCAACGCAGAAGACGCATTTATGAGGATTGAGCCTGATATTGTAGCGCATGCAACGAAGAAAGATCTGGCGGAGATGCTCAGGATGGTCCTCTCGCTTACCCGAATGGGCTGGCAAGTCGTCCAGATAAGGCTGAACGATATGGCGAATGTCATGAAAAGCGTAGGACATCGCACGCTGAAAAGTGGCTCCAGCGTTCTTTAAGCCGAACGTGAGTTTTTTATACGCGAAAGTACCCCACGGACAGATGAATGTGGTCTTGTGTTGATCCTCAGGTGCAATATTGATTTGGTTATATCCTGAGAAACCGTCCATTAAGGAATAGATCTCACTCCCGGCACATTCGTCAATGATCTAGTCTATAAACGGAGTGGGATAATTATCCTTTGGACAGGCGCGATTGATGTCGCGATAATCCACACAGACTCTAATCGTACCCTGCTTTTTATCGACAGGGACAATGTTAGACACCCATTCTGTGAGGGGGATGGGATAAATGAAACCCGCGTTCAGAAGTTTTTCAACTTCTGCCTTGATGGCGGCGGCTTTTCGAGGATGCATGGGGCGTAAGCGTTGGCGCACGGGTTTCGCACTTGGATAGGTTGGAATCTCGTGCACTACGATACTGGGATCAATCCCCGGCATTTCCTCGTAAGACCACGCGAAAACATCTCTGAATTATTTGAAAAGCTCAGTATAGACTTGAATCTCATCGGGAGAACAAGTCACACCCACGTGAATATTCTCAACGATCCCCGGTTTAACGGAGATGTTGATTGGAACAGTTTGAGTAATGTTACTCAGGTTACCCTCCGAAAAAACCTCGTGCGTCAAGATGGATGTTTGAAGAGGAGGGGAAGGAACCTGAGTAGCATAACGCTCCAGACAATCAGTCATTGCCCCCAAGCTAGGCATAAACGAGGGGCGATGATGTCCATCGCCCCAAGGCAGCTCCTCAAGAGACATAGTTTCAATGATAGCCTCATCGGAAGGAAAAGTCTCTCTGAGAGGATCAGGTGAATCAGCCTGACCAAGCCAGGGGAATTGAGAGTAGACATCGAGAGCCATGCTCAAAGGAGCATGCTGAGGAGGCGGAGGATCTGATGCAGCAACAATCTCACAGTAGTTGATCTCTACTGGCGTTAAAGGCATGGATTCTCCAAACTCATATACCTGCTCAGGTGTAGGAATGAGCCAGGGGTCATCGGACCTGAACAACATGTTGACTTGAGCGGTATGCGGTGGCGGTGCGGGAAAGATACCCATGAGGACTGGGTCTTTGAAGAGACCAGGTCCTACACTGTCCGGGGGATTCGAAATTTGATCCATGTATGGCACGTTGTTCTCAGAGTTAGAGGTGAAAAATGACAACTGATCCACTGTGACAATCTTGCCCTCATGAGGGAACTTAATGAATCGAAAGACGGTGGACGGCACACAGAGCATGGCATGGGTCCAGCTGCGGCCAAGAAGTATGTTGTAGTTGAGTTTAGCGTCAACCACTTCCACTTCTACGTTGACAGTTTTTCCCTGTAATGTGATCTCTAGACTCTCGAGAATGCCCAGGGGTTTAGATTCCCGACCATCAAATGCCTCAAGGGAATTGGGAGATGACGACAGGGCTGGAGAGTCGATGGCCTTCCAGCAAGCGGAGGACATAACGCAGGTAGATGCACCCTCATCCACGACGGCCCTATGAATGTTCAGACCGTTAATCCCGACTTGAATAACCAGAGCGATTTGATGTGGAAGCCGGGGAGTGAAATTCTCCAGATCGAAGGTGAGAAGACTCGAGTCGGCGGGATCAATGCCCCCGATTGCAGACAGTAAAGCCTTCCGTTGCGAAGGACAACTTTGAAGAACTTCTAGCGCAGACATGGCAGACGGCGCCTGTGCCAAATCCTCAACAATGCTGTAATGTTGAGCGGCACGAGCATTTGGATTATAAGAAGATCTTCGAAGGACACCTTTGGGAGGTGGCTTCACAACGGGTTCAAGAGAAGGCTTCTCGATTTCCAACGGACCGGAGACAGGTGGGGGAGGCGGCCCATCCGCAACTGCCTTCCCGGGTGCCTGCCGCGGTTCGTTGTAATCCTTCGACCGCGTAGCGACAGAGATAGGTGCAACACTCTTCACCATGAAAACCTGAGACCCAAACGGTGCAGATGGTGACGGCTGTTCGACCATATGGGTCTGCTGAGAGGGAAATGGCTCTTTTAACATGGCCGGAGTCCCTTTTGGGCCTTTAAGAAGTTGACTAACCTCGGATCGTCGTGGACAATCCTTAGTATAATGGTCCCCCTCACAGATGAGGCAAGGGTACTTCGGTTTACGCTGGGAGCCATCCTCAGTACGAGATTTAGATTCTGGTTTCGGGGCATCAGATTTAGATTTGCCTTTGCCCTTCTTCTTCCCCTTGGAGGATTTGTCCGCAGGATTGGCCTGAACGGCATTCACCTCCGTGGTTTTACCAGAATCGGATGAGGCGGGATTAGCAGAAGTATTGTTGGAAGAATTAGCCTTCTGCTTCCCATTCGAAGATTTCTTCGAATTTTGAGAGACAGAACCAATGACACCATCCACCGCAGGGGTAGGCGGAGCCTTAGTGGTTCCGGGCCGTGGAGCATCAGTCAAGATGTCATAAAGCGTGCCGGACTGAGAATAGACAAGATCCAGGTATTGGGCACGCGCGATGGCTTGTTCCTCTGTCACGCACGCTCCCATCGCAATATCCTAAGCGATTTTATTCACAAAGGAGGTGGTGAACCAGTGAGTCAGTATCTGATCAGGTATGTGAAACTTGATCAGTCTACGACGGCGCCGCCACTCATGAATGTGATCTGAGATGTGAGTGGCTTTATCCTGCTTCAGGGAAGTCAGGAGGTGCGTCCCGGCTTCATACCGAACCGGTAACTGAAAATGCGTGAGGAAAGCCATGGATAAAGAGTTGAAATCTTGGAAAATGCCACGGGATAACTCTATGTACCACTTAGCAGCAGCTCCAGTTAAAGTACGCTGGAAGAGGCGCAGGCGAATCGAATTGTCGACCCAAGAGTTAGACGAACACCAAAGATGATACGTCATCACATGCGCCTGGGGGTCCTCTCCAGCTTTTCCCTCAAACTTGGGGCAATCACCTGGTATCTTGGTGGGAACCGGAGGCCAATACGGATTATGTAAAATCGGATCATTGGTCAAATTTGAAACATCCGGCAGCTCCAAGGTATCCAGGAACGACAATGGAGGATTAACTGTCATGCCAGGCCCAGGATGAGGTCCGGTACCCATACTCCACGATGGTTGTGAATATCCTTGCCCCCACGGGTTCTGTCCTGCAGGATTCTGACCGTAGGGGGCGTAGGTCGTATAACCAGACTGATTTGGATGCTGGTAACCATAGTGTGGGGCTTGATAACCAGGGTACGGACCCTGATTATGTGTCGGCCCTGTATAAGCAGCGTTTGGATTTGGCTGCTGAGTGTAGGTAAAACCGGGTGGAGGAGGATAATACTGAGAGCCTATGGGGTGGTTATAGTTCGGTTGAGACTGACCATGAGGATAATAACCACCTTGAGGATGAGTAGGCTGCTGAAAAGTGGAACCCTGCAGAGCCTGATAAGTAGGGCGCAACTGTTGATTTGGCTGCGGCATTGAATGAACCGGCTGCTGTGCAAGGTTAATGGAATGAGCGGACTGCCCTGAATGAGTAGGTTGACCCGACTGAGAGGGCTGACCTGAGTGAACAGGTTGACCCGGATGTGAGGGCTGACCTGAATGACCAGGTTGACCCGGATAGACAGGCGGCACCGGTTGCGCAGGTTGACCTGGTTGTAAGTGAGCCCCAGGTTATACCGGATGGGCCGGTTGGCCTGGAGGCGGGAAACTGGGTTGTAAGTGAGCCCCAGGTTGTACCAGATGGGTCGGTTGGCCTGGAGGTGGGACACCGGGTTGTACCGGATGAACCGGTTGGCCCGGCGGTGGAACAGGACCAGGTGCTTGCTGGAAACCGGTTTGACCTGAAGCAGAACCATAGGATGGTCTTGGCTGATATGCAACGTTAGAAACAATAGGATACTACGGTTGCATCGGTAAAGAAGGTTGGATTTGCCCCCCAGGACCATAGACCGGTCCCGGTTGATACCCCGACTGAGGCTGAACAGGTTGACCAGAAGGGCTATAATACTGTCCTTGCGGACCGTACGATGGCCCTTGTTGGCTGACAGGGTAGCCTTGAATGGGTCGCCCCTGTGGATCATAAAGATAGCCAGGTTGCCCGTAGGTTGGCCTTGGAAGGGCTGTCCCTGCGGGTTATAAGCCTGGTTGTATGGTAAACCTTGAGCATAAAGATAAGCCTCAGGAGCGAGTAGACGCAAAATCTCCCCGTGCTCGTCATACTGACCTGGGAGAGCATACATGGGAGTACCATCCTGTGCATAATGCGAAAAGTAAGATCGATAGGGATCTTGGGAGGACGGTCCAACCTCGGGGTTCGGCTGTTGCAAGGACAACTGATACTCCTCCGGAGAGATGTTCTCCGTTATAGCAGTAGCTAGATAAAAATCTTCAGGAGTTGGCCCAGCGCTAGTAGCAGATGCTGAGACAACAGGAGAAGAGGCGGCCACAGAGACAATGGGCCGGACGGGAACATAAGTGACGGACGTCTGAGGAGACACCCCGGGTGTAGTAGCAGCTGGCCTCGAAGCAGGAGATGATATTCCCATAGAGGCTGCAGCGAAAATGATCTGACCCAGAGATCTCTATCCCTGTGGTAAAGAAGGACTGGCTGTTGACATGGCAGCCAGCTCAGAGTTGTCTCCCTCAAATAATCTTTGTGGGAAGAGCTGATAGTCTTCACCAGACGTTGGGATTTCCTCACCAGAATCACTCATGGTTGATCCTGCTGTTAAATCACGCAAAAGACGGCGAGGACTAGGAGGAAATACAGCAGCAACAAAAGGCGAACTTGAGGTAAGAGAAAGGAAATCAGCTCCTAATCTCAATTCAGACACAGGGTCCGAAAAGGGCCAATTGAACTCAACTGGTCCTCCAAAGGGTTGCTCAGCGAGAACCGGTCCCCTGTCAAGAAAATCGGAAACAACAGGCTGCTGTGGTTCGACAGAGGATTGGGAAGCCTCTGAAGAATCGTCCGTGTAAGGACTACTAGTAGACGAAACCGAGGGTTCTGCCACTGTGGAAAACGACAAGAGAAGAAAGAACCAACACACACATGGGCTGAAAAAGAGTCAAGGCACACGATCAAACGGTCAACAAGCAATATCTAAGCGGGCGTGTAATCGTGGGTGATTAATTTTTACCACATTGAAAAGTAAGAAACTCTACCGTTTCATGTTTTAAGAGTCGAGAAACGATAGAAAGATGACTCTATCTCTTTCCGATTTGATACAAGCGTGAAAGGAAAAGCGCTTGACGGTCTTTTCAAATTTAGGGAGTCAGAAAAGACCAAATGACTGCTCAGGAAAAACTAGGCACAAAGGGTGTACCAAATATCCGTGAACTGCAATATACACCTTGGTTTCAATAATGAAACAAAAATCGACCAAGGACTTTCCGTACGTGCAGGTAGTCTCCCCAAATGCTGTGTTCGGTGTATCACGGGTATAGGGCGGCAGACTCGGCTTCCTGTGGATAAAGGATTGAAAACCTAGAGGGGTATCCCTTTATATACGCGACGGTACGGGGAGCACAAGTCCGTACTAGCGCTGTCTAAAGCCAAAAGGCGAACGACAGCTGCTAGGTTTAAAGACGCCGGAACACGTCTCTAGCCTAGACCTCTAAATATGTTTCATTAGATTTCAATGCTGCCTTAGGTTAATTGAGTGGATTTTAAAGTTGATCTTCAATTAGGTTTCAATTTTCAGGCCCTAACGAATGTATTGTTTCAAAAACTCCTAAATGCAAAGCTACATGCCACAGTAGACCATTTTGTTCAATGAAAACTAGCTACAAGAGAGTTGAGAGTCTTTACACAAACAAAATGATTCGGAAGACAAACAATGAGATCTCTAATGCAACTAATGAAATTGAAAACTTTTCATTCAAATCACTAATCACTAGTAAAATCGAAAAATTTCAATTTGCACTAATTCAACCAAAAGCACAAGAGATTTTTTTTGTAATTTTCAACGTTTGATAGCTAATATGCACTAAACAAACTGAAAACAAACGGAACAACTTGAGAAACGATATTGAGAGAGCAAAACAAGCAAATTTCACTCAACAACACAAGCAATCAGATCCCAAATCGACCAAAGTCTCTCAAAACCAAGAAAAGACTCAAAGGCTCCAATGGACCGTGTGATCTAGGCCCAAAGCAAGACCAAACGAAATTTGAATGAAGGAATGAGAAATCACCCAAAAATCGCAACAAAACAATGAACAACTACTAAGAGGATGCGGAGGAGCAATCAGAAAGTCGACTAGACAAACGAAACACCAAAACTCCCAAGGAGGGCTCGATGCACTAAGCCACTAGATGCCCTAGGGCTCAAAAAGTGAAATCGATAGATAAAAGCAAACAACCAAAGGACGAAGGGGAATTCCCAGTCAAACAGGACTCCAACACACTCAAGTAGTTGGAAAATCAAGAAGAAAAGCACTGACCAGACCCAAAGAGCTCAAAACTGAGCAAACTCAAAAACCTTACAGGAGTGGCGCGACTGTAAGGCTGCAACTGGCGCCAGAAAGAAATTGGCGTGGGCTAAACAAAAGCAACATGCGCCAATTGGCACGACTGTCGAGCTAAAAAGCGTGCCAGTCGAGTTTCTCAGCCAAAAACAAAAAAGAACTACTCCAGAAGCAGATCAATGTATACTAAGCAAACCAAGAAGCAAAAATAGCAAAATAACCCAACCCAGAAGGCTCATCAAGCAAGGAAAATCATAAAATAATCAAAACGAGACAATCTAAACGAGACAGTGAGATCTAGACGATCCCCAGCAGAGTCGCCAAATTGTTGAGGAGGTAAATCCCCTCTGCGGACAGAGGCGATCCCTACTAGCCCAGCAGGGGTCTAGCAACAATCATGAAATGTTACAACGCAAGTTCCTAGTTACGAATGAAAAGACCAAAGATGGAGGCCTACCTGGAATCCAATGCTATGATCTGAAGAAGAGAGTGTTCCCGTTCCTCAGCCTCGGCAGATCACGATCCTCCACGATCTCCGCGGATGGACACCTGCACATGCAAGAAACAAACAGATACAAGCATAAAATCCAGCATACGCAACTAAATATCAGTCAGAAAGGATACTACTCATATTAACATAATCGAAAACAGAGTGGAACCATAATCGTAATCATTCATTAAATAACGATCGAAAGAGATTACAACTAATGTTCTGACGTCGTGGTCTCCTTCGGATGGGTCTCCAGTCGTTCACGTCTCGCAAAGCTCGCCAGGGAAAGGGCAAACCTCTCCTGAGTCTCTCGACGATAGTCTCCTTACTTGAGTTGGCCTTAAGGGAAGAAAGAGGGCTCTTACAGCACAAAGGCTCTTGGGAATTTGGAGATTCAAAGCTTAGGCACTTCAAGACTAGCTTGCCATGGAATTGAGCAGGCTTTTATAGATGGGGAAGGAGGGAGTTGGGATCCCTATTATTGTGGGATTGGCCCTATCAACAAGGAAGGTTCCATGGAAGGTGGCAAAACCACTTCCCTTCCATAGAACTCCTGCAGTCAATCCTCCCAACTCAAGATAGGCAATGGTTTCTGAGTTTGTTGAAACTCAACTTCCACCATCTTTATTTAAAAAACACTCCTTAAATTGGCTGGCGCGACTACTGCTCTGGGACAGAGTGCCAGTTGGCGCGGCCTCTTTGCAGGATTTTCCCCATTGGCACGAGTGCTGAACTGTTTGCCCGCGCCAATGCAAAAAGAGATGTTTTTCATGATTTTTGCAAGGAAATGTCTTTAGGGAAAATAAAGCTCATGCTTAGAGGAATGCATTGATGATGTTTTCAAGGCATGACAATGTTCACAGGTCACAAAATGGGTCCTCCATTGTGCGGGACGGGGAATGGTAGGGACAGTGACAAATTACTGTATAACAGAGATGATATGGCCACTACAGTAGATCATTTATTTCTTGATGAGATGAGCCATATGATTGTTGGGAGCACTTGGGATACGCCTCTCATGAACTTTTGGGAGGAATTTTTCTATGAATTACCATGCTAGAAGGTGATTTATTTCATTTGGATGATAGCATGGACATGAGAGCCTCTCATTAGGAATGGGATCCCCTATGCTTGTCATCACCCCTACCTTGAAGAGGCCATTGAACAGTAAGAAGGTTTCCACATATACCTTCCATTGTCTCATAATGAAGGCTATTGTGCTTATTCCACAAAGGCCAACTTACACATTTGGGAGGAACCATTGGGAGAAAAAATTATTGTAGAATATTTGAAGCAATGGTGGGGACTATTGATGAGGAGGCCACAAGAGGAGGAGGGGAGGAATTTATTCCACCTTTACAGTTGCTTAAGGACAAGCAACATTTTGGAGGGGAGGACTATAATATTCCTAAAATTTATCTTTTAGCTAAATCGAATATTATAGATTATTCTGTCATTAGGTTGGTGAATAAATGGGTGGGGAGGCCCATAAATCTCCTTAGCAGCAATAAAAACACTTCAAGTGTGAAAGGAGACATTCTAAGCAACTAAATAAAGCACCTTTGAGTATGAACAGGGGTTGTATCATGTTGAATAGGTCAACTTTGACCAAATCAACGACATTGTTATGGAAGAGTGGACATTAAATGAGGAATAACGCAGTTTTGGAGGGAGATTGATTGCATGAAGATAATGACCTAATTGAGTGGGGCCAAGGGAAAGGAAGCTCATAACCTATATAAGGAGGAGGATGGAAACCATATTGGTTATGTTTTGGCTTATTATTTTGTATATGGTCTATTTAGACTTTTGGCATTCTTCAGCTGTTTAGTTGAGTTTGCAGTGTTGTTTAGCACAGGGTGTTCTCTAGCGGGAATCCCATATTTTTCCTTGAGAGGCCTATTGGAGGAGCACTATACTTCATTTCCATATTTAGGCTTAAGGCCAAGCTACAACTTTCTTCATCAGCATAGTTTCTACATTATATTGTGCTGTGTTACAGGGTGCAACAGTGGAGAATCAGTTTGGGTGTCTTCAGAGCTAGTTTTGCAGTGGAGGAAGGTTTCCATCCATTAGAAGGCTTGTAAAGAAGCCCCTTGAGATTTATTGACACATTTAGCAGTAGGATAAGGAGTATTTATCCCCTACAACGCAGTTTCAGTCTAGATCTGCGTTGTTTTAGGGAGGATTTGCAGGGGTAGTTGCAGTGGCTATTTTGGGAGGTGATTTCTTCAGTGGAGGAGCCATTCTTTCATCCGAAGGATCTATTGGACAAGAGTTGTGGGTTTCTACATCAGCTTCAGCCATATCTTCTCATTTTTGTTGCTGCAGCATATCTTCATCCCTAGGGTTGTAGCTTACATTGGCACATTATGTGCATTTTCCGGAAACCCTCTTGGGTTGTCTTGGAAATTTGATCTAGTTCCTAGATCTGTATGTCTAGACTCTGTTTGGGCCTATATCAGTACTTTTATATCTTTGTGTCATCTCCAGCTGTAGTTGTGCTTAATATTATTGTGTTGTAGTTTCTCTCCGGCATTTTGTATTGTAACAATAGCTCATTTTGGAAGTGATTACTTATGGGAGGCTTGTTTCCTCATTGTATATGGTTAATGCCTCACTATTTTGTATTGATTTGTTGTCCTAATACATAATTTTATGACTCCATATTGGTCTCATGGTCTCATGTGTTAAATATTTTTTGTTTCTTTCATTTTATGAGCTATATTTCTTCTTTCCCCATTTGGGAATATTACAAATAGACCTGGTTTCCCAGCTAGGTAGGTTGAGGTTAAGACATGATTATTGTAACCTGATATCTATAAATGAATGAAAAATGAGGCACTACTAAGCTTACAAAAAAACAAAATGAATATACATATTTGGTTAGTTTTTATTAAAAACATTCTAAAACATCAATAACCTCACTCTCACTATGTTCGCTTGGTTTCTTTTTGAAAATATGATTCAATACGAAGAACATGTGGTAAAATATTTCACTCCTAGGTTCAACCATAAATAGGATATTTTGGTGTTCATATTAAATAATACAATTTTATATCATTTTTTTTAAGAGAAAAAGTAATTGAAAGTAAAAAAAAAATATATTTTCACTTGAGTGTAGGGAATATGTATAATTATATAATTTTTAAGAATATTTCAATATAAGGCTTAAATAAAGTATATGAATATCCATATTAAGTAATATATTTAAATATCAAATTCATATATATGTATATAGAGAGAGAAATGCTAGAAAAAAAATATTTTAATGTTTTCCATAATAAAATATTTTAATATCTAAAGATAAGTAGTTAAGAGTAAAAATATTCAATTAATTTTCAATACAAAAAATGTAGAAAATCCACATAAATTCAACTGATCTTGTAATATGCCAAAACAAAACACTTGAATCTATTCTAAAAATTGCAGAAACCAATTACGATCACACAATCACATGAACAAGAAACAGAAAGAATTTCAATCACACAACACAAATATTTATCTCGGGAAATCCCTTGCTAAGAAACCTGCTATATGTATATTTCATTAAGTCGAGAATATGAAACAATACAATTCTTCTCTCAGGCTTGAGAGCTCTCTGCACTATCTTTGATTGTCTCACTCTGATCCAAGAAAATTTGGTCCAATACTTAACTAGTTTCTTTCCTCTAGATGCCCAGCCTTGCTTGCGCAATCCCTAGGGAAATTGAGCCCCTATTAATTATGAAGTTCCCAATTAATGATTGCACAATACATCTAAGGCCTTATGTTGACCTCATGCATGACCTGTACAATTTTATAATTATAAAACTGATAGTACTTCCCTTTAACTCCAATCTCAACTAGGTCGTCATCAAAACTGACATGCAACAACTATTTATAGTGAACATTCAGCTATTTGATTGATCACTGCATGTGAATTAAATCATATTTAATTCAGTGGACCTCTCACTAGTTCCTCCATCAATTAGAACTAGTTAAACTAATTTTAACTCAAATAATTAAGTTAAATAATTACAACTCAAAATAAATTGTAACTATTTCGCCTAAAACTTAGAGAGAACTCTACATGTCTCCAGTTTGACCCTCAACTCGAATCGATTGAGCTAACTAAGTCTTATTGACTTATTTCTCTCGTACAAGCGGTCATGTGATGTGGAATTACAATTTCCTTCTAATTTAATTAAGGGAAAATTAAATTATAAGCCTCTTCTTGTTTCCTATTTCAACACTCCCTTTCAACAAGAAAGGGATTGTTTGTTGCTCCGATCCTACCTCTGTGGAACTCTAATTTGTCGCTTGACAGTGCCTTCATCAAGATGTATGTATCCTGCTCCTCTATAGGAATGTACTCTAATTACACAATCCTCCTTTGCACACAATCTTTGAGATGGTGATACTAGATATCAATATGCTTGGACCTATCATGAAAAACGGGATTAACTAAGATTTTGATGTAACTCTGGTTATCACAATAAATCACTGTCAGATCCATCTACTAACCAAACAAACCAATAATTATCTTCCTCATCCAGATGGCCTCACAAGTTGCTTGACTAGAATCCATGTACTTTGTCTCTGCTGAACTGAGTGCAACTGATCTTTGTTTTCTGTTGTACCAGGAAACTATTGTTGACCCATTGTTGAAGATGCCCCCTGATGTGCTCTTCCTGTCGGATGAACTCCCTACCCAATTTGCATCTATGAAACCTTGAAGCTTCACTCCCTCTGTCTACCTATACCATAGCCCAAACTTGGTGGTGCCTCTGAGGTATCTCAACACATGCTTTCCTATCTTCCAAAAGAGCTTGGTAGGCTTAACAATAGCTTGACTAAGATGGTTAACCTCATAGCATATGTCTAATCGTGTGTTCACCAAATACATGAGTAAACCCACAAGCTTCCTGTAGATGGTAGCATCTACTATTTCAGCTGAAGTAGCTTCCTCCTTCCTCCAGTTCCTTCCTAGAGGAGTCTCCATGGGTTTCTTTATCGCCATGTGAAACTTCTTCAAAATATCGTTGACATACTTTCCCTGAGATACAAAAATTTCCCCATCTCTTTGCCAAATTTCCAATCCTAGGAAATAATGCAAGAGCCCCATATATTTCATCTCGAATTATCTTGCAAGATCCTTTTTGAAAGACTTGATAAGTTTCTCATCACCTGTCAGTATCAAATTACCGACATAAAGTAAAATGATCAAAATTTTACCTTCTACCACAATATGGTAAAGGTTCACATCTACTTCGTTTTTGGTGAAGCCCAACCAGGTGTAGTTGTCGATCCTGGTGTACCAAGTATGAATTTTTTGTTTCAGTCCAACTCTCTCAAGTCTACACACATGCGAGTCTTTGTCAAAGGTATCAAAACCTTCTGACTGCTCAATGTACACCTCTTTCTCAATCAAGTCATTGAGGAAGGTTGTCTTTACATCCATTTTATGTATCTACCATCCCATTTGTGCTGAAAGTGCAAGGATAGATCTAATTGACGAGTACCTTGGGACTGGATAAAATTTCTCCTCATAATCAATCCCCTCCACCCGAGAGAACCATATGGCCACAAATATGGGCTTGTGTTTCTCCACACTCCCATCTACTGTCTGCTTCACCTCTTAGATCCACATGGATCCTACAACTGACCTCTCCTTCGGTCTTGGGACAAATTCCCATGCATTTTTTCTGATAATGGAGTCATAATCCTCAACCATGGCATCAACCCAAATTGGTTGTTTCACTGCTTCCTCAAATGAGGATGGCTCAATCTCTACACTCTCGCTCATAAGAGCCATGTAGCTAGTGTACCGCTCTGGGGACCTTCCCTGCATGTGTTGTGATGTGGGTGCTCCCACATTCTCTCTAGCATCAAGCACCAACTTGTCAGCCTCTCTGGTGCACATACTTCTGTATCCGGATGTCTCTGTATTAGTGGGTGATTCCACTATCTCTTCCTATGATTGTGGTTGATCCACATCTTGAGGTTCTTCTTTTAGAGCTAAGAGCTCCTCAACTGCATCCAACTGAAGCTCCCTCTCAAGGGAAATTATCATGGCCTTCTCTTCATCGAATTTCACATCTCTTCTAACCACTATCATCTTGTGTGCTAGAAACTACACCTGATAGTTGTGAGGTGTATCGATGTACCTCACAAATATTCTCAACTCAACTGTTGGCTCTAGATTTTTCCTTGCATCTTTGGTTATGTTGTGGATGATTTTGTCACCCCCCTAGAGACAGCCTAGAGTTTCCATAGACCAGTGCCTAGGACATCTTAATATAGCAAGGAATCCCTTTTAGTTTGGGTCGTCAGTCCAAGAACTCGCTTACTATCTCTTGTTCTAAAAAAGGAAATTAGTTTTGAATGGGACCAATCTCTCTCAGAAGCTAGTACAAAGATAAGAATAATGTAGGAACATCATGTAAGACTTCAGCATGAAAGCATCAGACAGTTAAGAGACCGCTTACTGTAAAGAGGGCCGATTCAACTGATATATCATAGAAATCAAGTATCAGGAAGTGAGTGCAGTGAGGAAACATAAGATGATATTAGCTGGCATACAAGGGCACACCAATTTACGAATCCTTAAGCCACTAATATAGCAGAAAATATGGAAAGAGTGAACATGGAACAGTATACCATGACTAGGCCTATTTAAAGCGCTTGACTAATTCCAGAAAGGGCACCACTTAAGATGAATCCTTACTGCAAACTAGTGAGCCACTCGCATTCTAGAACATGATACAAGAAGACAATTTGCATGAAATGAGATAATATATTAACACATGAGAGAAATTACATACTGTGAGATACCAAAGACCAGAATCCTCATTACAGTTATAACCCCTCCTCACTGAGACCCTACGGGCTCTGAAACTTCATACAGAAATATTACCAGATGAATACAGAAGTCTTCTCGCTGCACCATTGCTGACAGAAATCTGGAACCCTTCAAAAATCTTATTTCTCAATATTTATAGAGAAGACAGAAACTTCTATAGGAGGAGGGAGACGAGGCATAATTAATGACTTAGTTTGAACCAAAATGGCGGAAAACATTCGCGCCTTCTCTATGAATGACTGACTATAAATGAATATACCTAACATTCTATCTAAAGAAATAAATGTTAGGAGATAAAAATCTCTTTACATATAGGACCAAAATAATAAAATATATACAACATGTTGCCCGCGGCTGAAGGAAAATCTGCTGCCGTAAGAGATCTGAAATAATCTGCGTTTCTGTACTGTACTCTCAGCCCTTGGCTATGGATTTGAATCCTGGATCTTTAATGCGGGAGAATTTATCTGGAGAGTTCTGGGGATACATATCTATGTCTTCCTTAATGGCGGTCACCTCTCCCACCTACCCTCGGCTTCTTCCTTTAATTTTGCTAGTTAGAATATGTCCTTTGGTTTGCTTCGGATCTTTGCAATGGAGGCGGAAAGTTAAAGCGCCGACTAAGTCATTTTAAAACCTGCAAAACCCGCAAAACATTAGAGAAAATTGACTCGGGTGTGGACGCGACAGCGGCCATGGAATCGGTGATACGGACTAGGCGAAACGCATGAACATAATGGAGAAATGGAGGGTGACAAGGCAGAAAACAGTGGAGCGACCACGAATGAATGGGGCAAAGGTTCATAAACTATGACACGTCACCGGAACATATGAATGGTGGAGGAAGGATACAACGTACACTTGTGAACAATGATGACACGACCACAGGTGGTGGGACCCAAATCGGAAATCGGAATCGGAAAGTGGAGCGGGGAGACAGGGGTGGCACATCTTGGAAGTTCCGATCGCGATTGAGGGCAGGACCGCGATTGACCCAGGACCGTTCGATCTCAGAGCAAGATCAACGGCTACACCTGCATCGGAGGGTAATAAATCGGCGGGTCATAAAGGTCTGTTGCGCGCGGGCCCTCCGTATAAATTAATTGCCGCGCCGTTGATTTAAGTCAGATCGGACGGCCAGCATTGCGCCCGATCGTTAAGACAATAAGCCCCTTCTTGCTCTGAATTATGGTTTTTAGACTCAGGTCTTATAGAAGTCGTAGCGGGGGGGGAGTCGGACTCTTAAGGAATCGGCCCGATTGTTTAAATTTGGGTTTTGAACCATTGTGAAGTAGATTTTCGGGCGGATATAGTAATAGCAAGCAGGGTCATGAGATTTTGGGTCACGGCAGGGGTAAATATGTACAACATCGGCTCCACCTGGGGACGACATGTTCGTCCTCGGGCATGTCGAGAACACGCAGACCATTAAATATTTCATCTTATTTTTCGATTCCCCTGCACTCATACTTCAAGTAATTATCAACACTCTTTTCCTTTATAAAAATAAAAGTCAAAACAAACTATATACAATATACACAATCAGGTATTCTCTGCCTGGGTTAGAATTGGAAATACGGCTTGAGGAACTGGCCATTCACGGGTGCTTCCAACAAATCACCCTGTAGATTTTCTAAAGTAAAGGTATTGTTTCTTCCCAGATTCACTATTTTGAATGGCCCGAACCACAATGGATCAAATTTAGCATGTTTGCCCTTTTCTGCTCTGCGGGCATCCCATCTAAGAACCAGGTCTCCAACTTGAAAATTCCTATCCTTCGTGTGTTGATCAAAGACATTCTTCATTTTTTCCTGGTATTCTATCAATCTCTGATCTACCTGGTTCCTTGTTTCCTCTAATTCTACCAGCTCATTAATTCTTCGGATCATGTCATCTGGTTCTTCCTGGTTCTCCTGCATAAAACGTGCCACTAGCAATGCCAATTGCAAAGGAAACACTGCAGCCCGTCCATACACCAGCTCATAAGGCGACTTCCCTGTTGCTCTTTTGTTGGTTATCCTATTGGCCCATAGAGCAAATTTTAATTGAGAGTCCCAGTTTTTCTGATTTTCAGCTATTTTCTTCTTCAGGGCTCTCACCAGGGTTTTATTGGATGACTCTGCTAGACCATTTCCCTGTGGATAGTATGCTGTAGAATGAGTCAGGATAATGTTATATCTTTGGCAGAATTTTACGAACCTGGCAGACTTGAAAGCCTGTGCATTTTCAGTTACAATTCTTGCAGGACAGCCAAACCTAGATATGATGTTATCTTCTATAAAATTCATTATTACAGCATCTGTAGCCTTTCTGGTAGGTATGGCTTCCACCCATTTTGTGAAATAGTCTGTGGCTGTTAATATCCATTTATGTTGGCCACTTGATGGGGGATGTATCTCACCTATAAAATCCAATCCCCATTTCTGAAATGGTTCATTTACATGAATAGGGATCAAGGGCAATGCTGCTAATTTCTGCCTTTCTGCAAATCTTTGGCATTTGTCACACGATCTGACCCAAGAAAAAGTATCTGAATACAATTTTGGCCAGTAAAAACCGGCCTTCAAGATTTTATGAGTTGTAGCCCTCCAGTTGTAATGTCCTCCACATATGCCCTCATGGAATTCTGTCATTACATTCTGTACTTCATTCTCTGTGAGGCATAACAGTAATATACCCAGAGGATCTCTCCAATAGAGCTGTCCATTAGCAATTGCATATTTCTGAGATTTCATCCTTACAGCTCTGTATTTCACTTTGTCACAGCCAGGGGGACAGCTGAGTGTTAACAGATATTCAACTATTTCTTTATACCAAGGACTAGTTAGATATTTCACATGTATCTTTTGAGTAGCCATTTCTAGTCCATGCTGCTCCTCCTCTTTTTCTGATTCTTCATTTGCTATCACAGATAGATTAATGCCCAAAGATTGATGATTTGATTCAGATAACATCTTGGCAAGTCCCTGTCCTTTCACCAACTTAGTAGGCTTTATATCTAAATCATACTCTTGGATTTTTGAAATCCATCTTCCCCTCCTACCTTCGCTGTCTGCCTAAACCAGAATGTCTTTGACTGCCGCGGTAGGGACATAAGCTGTAATGTGAGACTGCAAAACATAAACTCTGAAAGCTTTAAGGGACTTTACCAGGGCGTATGCCTGCTTCTCCAGTATATTATATTTCAATTCAGCATCATAAAGTACTTGACTGAAGAAAGCTATGGGTTGTTCATATCCCTCTTCATTTTTCTGCAATAACACTCCAGCAATGGTATGAGGTGAAGCAAATGAGAAAATCATAAATGGTTTTTTGTAATCTGGCCCTGCTAGCACAGGAGCTTCAGCGAATGCCCGTTTTATCCTTGTGAATGCATCTCTAGACTCCTGGGACCATTTTACCTCATTTTCCTTTTTCAACATATTGGTTATGTGCCTAACTATCTCCGCATAGTTAGGGATAAATCTTCTCAAAAAATTTATTCGCCCCAAAAACACCTGTACTTCTTTCTTATTTCTTGGCAAAGGAATTCTATTTATCACTTCAACTCTCTTAGGATCAATTTTTACACCATCTTTAGTCACGATATGCCCTAAGAGTTTTCCCTCATCTAATGCAAACAAGGATTTTTGAGGGTTAAGAGAAAGGCCATACCTTCTGCATTTTTCAAAAGTTCTTCTTAAATGCTCAATATGCTCATCATCATTCTTTGAGAACACTGTGATATCATCAAGATACACCACCAAGAACTTGTCCTGTTCTCCGACAAAGGCTATGTCCATTGCCCTCTGAAAAGTAGCCCCTGCATTAATTAATCCAAATGGCATCCTGGCATACATAAAGGTTCCCCATGGTGTAGTGAATGCAGTCTTCTTCTGGTCTTCTGGGAACACAGCTACTTGATTGTAGCCCGAAAATCCATCCATCATTGACATTCTGGATGCTCCCACTACTTTCTGTAGGATGTGATCCATCATAGGCAGTGGGTAGTTATCTTTGAGGGATGCCCTATTCAGATTTCTGAAATCTACACATAGCCTTATTTCTCCATTTTTCTTCCGAACAGGAACAATATTTGCTATCCATTCTGAGTACCTTAATGGCACAATTATTTTGGCCTTCAACAATTTTTTAATTTCTTTTTCAATGGAAGGAAGAAGCAAAGGATTTATTTGCCTGAGCTTCTGCTTGTATGGCTTTGCATCTTCCCTCAGTGGAATCTTATGCTGTATAATATTTACATCAAAAGTTTTTAGGTCCTCATAGGACCAAGCAAATACATCTTTATAAGATTGAAATAACTTCAGATACTTTTCCTTGTATTCTTCTGGGACTCTTTTGTATAATTTGACAATTTTGGGGTCAGTGGAAGTACCCAGATTCAAATCTCCTACTTGATCTTCTTCTACTACTTTATTTGGCTGCATTGGAACATCATCTTTATTGAATAACCTCTCTAGAGGTACCAACCCTCTAGGTATCACATTACCTTTCAGATGCAGCACTTTATTTCCTGCTATTCTTTCTTCCCATTTGTTCTCAGCAACATTTTCAGCTTCTTCCTCTTCATTATCATCAATCTCCATATTGGAGAATTCTCCCATGGTTTCCATAAATCTTTTCATTTGTTCATCATCTTCGAATACCTGCCAATGCTTTACATTATCTAGAATGGATGGTCTATACCGTACCTCCACTTCATATCTTAAAAGCGGATTCTGAGGAGGATGAAAGGTACTGGCAGCTACAGCGAGAGAGTCTGCTATTCTGTTTTGCTCCCGGGGCATGAACTGTATGTTAAATGCTGAGAAGAAATTTTCTATCATGTCCCATACTTCATTTATATATGTTCTGAGCCGTGGATGCTTAGTTTGACATTCATTTTTAATCTGTCTCACTACTAGCTCAGAGTCTCCAAACACTTTCAAACATTGGATGCCCATACTCTTGGCTGTCTGCAGCCCCAATAATAGCGCTTCATATTCGGCTACATTGTTTGTAGCCTCATACTCCAATTTGAAAGATAGTGGCACCCATTTTCCTGTGGGGGAAATTAGCAATACCCCAGCTCCATTGCCTTCCCTTGAATTAGCTCCATCAAAATGCAAAGTCCATATTTCTGATTTCTGACTTTCTTTAGGCTGCTCAGCCTGAATTTGACCAAAAAGGGGCTCATGAGCGTAACTTTGGTTTTCTTCTAGCATAAAACATGAAAAGTCTCCCTCTTTATTATAGATTGGGGAATTATCTGAGCAGTCAGCCTTAGTTACCATCTTAACAAATCTAGTTTCTCTGTACAACCTCCTTTCTTGACCTCCGAAGACTGGGACAGTAGCATATGCTAGATCCAATTTAATTGACCCCCAAATCTTGGTACCCCATGACCTTGACAACAGCATGCCAAAGCGGGCTGGGATATCAGCAACTATAATGTCCATGACCACACTTTTTGCTGGGATTTGAGACAAATTAACCACCAAATCTTTAATCATTCCCAGGCATTTTACTCTTTTAGAATCAAACGAATATAAATCTTTGTATGGTCTTGTAATTTGTAGTCCTAGTTGCTCCATGACAGACAAGGGCATAAGATTATGGGAAGCCCCAGAATCTAACATGCAGTTATGTAACAGCAGGTCATGAATGACTAGGGATACATAAAAAGGAGGAGTGGAAGGGTCTATCTCCTCGACATGTGGGCCAAAGACTACCATGGGTCTTTCTTCTTGAAGATTTAAACTATCAGGTGCAATTGGTAGTTCAGGAGGAAGAACGAAAGAGGTAACTTGAGACTGATATGCAGGTTGTTTTAACAACTCAGTCAGAGGGACAGGAATCTTAATCTTCTCAAGTTCTTTTTGCAAATTGAAGGCGGATGCGGGCTTTTCTAGCACTACTTCTTTTGACTCCTTATTCTCAACTGAAGATTTAATTTCTTTTGACAGTGACTCAGCATTAGGAGGACCGACTAGTTCAGAAGAGGAGGGAAACTGATCATTAGACTGCAAGGGGGTATTCAGAAGATTCTTACCTTTTCCTATACATCTCTTCGCTGCTGATTCCTTCTGAGCAGATGCTTCTTTCTGAGGTGGTTCTTCTTCTTGCTCCTGAGTTCTGGTCCTCTTCCTCGAGGATCTGAGATCATATTTGACGTTGAATTGTGCTTCCATGAAATCAGAAAATTGCTTGCAGTAATGGTCAATCTCTGCTTCTTCGTCTTCTTCTTGCAGGGGGCACTCCATATCATCATTATTTGAAAAAGCTAGATTTGAATCTTCTAATCCGTAAGCTGTATCTCCAGGGGAGTCATCTGCTGGCCCTTCAAGGTACAAGGGATGAGGCACCTGATCTTGCTGTTCTTTCGCTTCCCTTGGCAATATCTGCAATGGAGGCTTTCTGTACTGAGGATTATATCCTCTGTTTGGAGCATTGTAATAGTTCTTGGGAGCTGCATTTTTAGCTTCCAGTTCTAGCTTGACCATCTTCTTTATCATCTTGCTTATTTCATCCATTTTATCAGAATCCTTCTCTTGATTAGAGGTAGAAACCTCCTCTTTGCCTTTTCTTCTAGTTTCCTGTTCAATTTTTCCTTTTAACTTCCCAGTGGCGGCAAAATTTGCCTCCAACTCTAGAGCGTCTGTCTGGGCATCATCTAGAGTAACAGGCATTCTTTCCCGCAGAGAGAAACCGAAGTCAGAATCAAAAGCTGCTATGAAAAAAACTTTGGCAGCAGCTTGTTGAGGTTTCATATCAGCAGGAAGGTTCAGATATAATTTATTAAACCTTTTAATAAATTCTTCCACCCCCTCGTTGTGTTTCTTCTTTAGCGTATTGAATTCAACGAGGCACTGCCCTTGGTCTTTCTTTTCTCCCCACTTCCTGAGAAAAGCATTCTCCATCTGGTCCCAGGTGGTGATTGAATGATTTTCCAGTGTCTTGAACCATTTTCGAGCTTCACCTTCCAAGGATTGCACAAATAACCTCAAGACCACATCCAGATGTTCGACATTTAAGTTCTCTGCAAAAGAGCAGAAGGTCTCGAGGTGCTTCTGAGCGTCAACTTCATTCTCACCATTGAATCTTGGCAAAATCTTCAAGTAATCCTGCGGCATATCATTTAGCGCTTGGGGCAAGGCCAGAGGAGCATATTTGTTTAACAGGAAAGCGGGAACATTGGCCATTGGGGGAGGCGGGGGTTGCACAACAATTTGAGATACAGATGAAGGGAGAGGGGTAGGAGGAAGCGGAGTATGAATAACAATGGGAATATATTGCACAGAAGCCTGAGGTGTAGATGGGAATAACTCACGGTTAACAGCAGCTACTTCTGTGACCTCTTTAATTTCCTCAGCCTCGAAAGCAGGATGAGATTCTCCTTCAATCCAGGTGTTTCCTCTACGTGGAGTTTCTGAGTAAAACTCGGGTTTTTCTGTTCTAACTTCTTGAGAAGAAGAGGGCGGATGATCTTCAACGGAATATTCAGAGTTTTCGGAACGAACTAACTTTTTCTCTTTCCAACCTCTTTTATGAATGATCTTCTCCGGGTCAGATACGGGTGTTTTCGGTTGTGAGGTATCCGACCTCAAATGGGGCTTCCGGGAAGCCAGGACTCCCAGTAAATTTTATCGAATAAAGACCAGTGGAGTCGCCAAGGTGAGAAATCTGCAACTCTTCACCTCTCTGTGCTCACCTGATTAGAGAGTGAAAATGAGATGTCAAACCCAGGGAAGCAGATATTCTTGAATTCATTCCCCGGCAACGACGCCAGAAAGATGTTGTGGATGATTTTGTCACCCCCCTAGAGACAGCCTAGAGTTGCCATAGACCAGTGCCTAGGACATCTTAATATAGCAAGGAATCCCTTTTAGTTTGGGTCGTCAGTCCAAGAACTCGCTTACTATCTCTTGTTATAAAAAAGGAAATTAGTTTTGAATGGGACCAATCTCTCTCAGAAGCTAGTACAAAGATAAGAATAATGTAGGAACATCATGTAAGACTTCAGCATGAAAGCATCAGACAGTTAAGAGACCGCTTACTGTAAAGAGGGCCAATTCAACTGATATATCACAGAAATCAAGTATCAGGAAGTGAGTGCAGTGAGGAAACATAAGATGATATTAGCTGGCATACAAGGGCGCACCAATTTACGAATCCTTAAGCCACTAATATAGCAGAAAATATGGAAAGAGTGAACATGGAACAGTATACCATGACTAGGCCTATTTAAAGCGCTTGACTAATTCCAGAAAGGGCATCACTTAAGATGAATCCTTACTGCAAACTAGTGAGCCACTCGCATTCTAGAACATGATACAAGAAGACAATTTGCATGAAATGAGATAATGTATTAACACATGAGAGAAATTACATACTGTGAGATACCAAAGACCAGAATCCTCATTACAGTTATAACCCCTCCTCACTGAGACCCTACGGGCTCTGAAACTTCATACAGAAATATTACCAGATGAATACAGAAGTCTTCTCGCTGCACCATTGCTGACAGAAATCTGGAACCCTTCAAAAATCTTATTTCTCAATATTTATAGAGAAGACAGAAACTTCTGGAGGAGGAGGGAGACGAGGCATAATTAATGACTTAGTTTGAACCAAAATGGCGGAAAACATTCGCGCCTTCTCTATGAATGACTGACTATAAATGAATATACCTAACAGTCTATCTAAAGAAATAAATGCTAGGAGATAAAAATCTCTTTACATATAGGACCGAAATAATAAAATATATACAACATGTTGCCCGCGGCTGAAGGAAAATCTGCTGCCGTAAGAGATTGATCTAGGTGGATATTGGTGGTCACCCGCCTATTCCACTTGGGGCTCCACCATTGTCTATTTCAGTTTTTCAGTTTCGGCACAGTTTACTATTTTTAGCAGTTTTTCGGGTCCTAAACTTCTGGAGCCGTTTTGAGGCCCTAAACGACGTTTTTTGGGAAAACGGAGGGCAACATGGGTCCATGGACCGATGTTTCCCGTTCCAAATTTGTAGTCCTCGGATAGATCTTTCTAACGAGGTATGGTACGCGTCAAACGGAGATCGTATGCCAAAGTTACGCCCATGGGAAGTTGAAACACCAATTTACCCAAACGGGGCCCATAGTTTTGGCGCTTCATCTCCTAGGGTTAGGGTTTTGGCTGTTTAGGATTTCCCATTGTTTCTTAATGATAAATAGGCCCTCGAGCCTCATTGTAACACAGTTCAGAGGCCTGTAGCCGCCACATCTCTTCTCAGAGATAGCTACCAGCGCCCTAGCTAGTTTTATTTCCATTCTGTCTATAAGCAAAATTCAGTTCGTTGAGATTAATGAAATGAAGTGTTATTTCCGCTGCATCTCTGTATTTATGTTTATATGTTTATTCTGTTGCGTTCCTGCATAAATCCGGATCAGTGGTATCAGAGCGGTCTACTTTTTCTCGATCCTTCCTTGCATGTCCCCAACGAGGTCGGGGTATAAGGAGCTAGGGCTCGATCTGGTGGAACCTTTGCAAGATCAGCCTCGCAAACCTCGACGGACGCCCATGGGGGACGAAAAGAATTTTTCGGGTCCTAAACTTCCGGAGCCGTTTTGAGGCCCTAAACGACGTTTTTTGGGAAAACGGAGGGCAACATGGGTCCATGGCCCGATGTTTCTCGTTCCAAATTTGTAGCCCTCGGATATATCTTTCTAACGAAGTATGGTACGCGTCAAACGGAGATCGTATGCCAAAGTTACGCCCCTGGGAAGTTGAAACACCAATTTACCCAAACGGGGCCCATAGTTTTGGCGCTTCATCTCCTAGGGTTAGGGTTTTGGCTGTTTAGGATTTCCCATTGTTTCTTAATGATAAATAGGCCCTCGAGCCTCATTGTAACACAGTTCAGAGGCCTGTAGCCACCACATCTCTTCTCAGAGATAGCTACCAGCGCCCTAGCTAGTTTTATTTCCATTCTGTCTATAAGCAAAATTCAGTTCGTTGAGATTAATGAAATGAAGTGTTATTTCCGCTGCATCTCTGTATTTATGTTTATATGTTTATTCTGTTGCGTTCCTGCATAAATCCGGATCAGAGATCTGAAATAATCTGCATTTCTGTACTGTACTCTCGGCCCTTGGCTATGGATTTGAATCCTGGATCTTTAATGCGGGAGAATTTATCTGGAGAGTTCTGGGGATACATATCTATGTCTTCCTTAATGGCGGTCACCTCTCCCACCTACCCTCGGCTTCTTCCTTTAATTTTGCCAGTTAGAATATGTCCTTTGGTTTGCTTCGGATCTTTGCAATGGAGGCGGCAAGTTAAAGTGCCGACTAAGTCGTTTTAAAACCTGTAAAACCCGCAAAACATTAGAGAAAATTGACTCGGGTGTGGACGCGACAGCGGCCATGGAATCGGTGATACGGACTAGGCGAAACGCATGAACATAATGGAGAAATGGAGGGTGACAAGGCAGAAAACAGTGGAGCGACCACGAATGAATGGGGCAAAGGTTCATAAAATATGACACGTCACCGGAACATATGAATGGTGGAGGAAGGATACAGCGTACACTTGTGAACAATGATGACACGACCACAGGTGGTGGGACCCAAATCGAAAATCGGAATCGGAAAGTGGAGCGGGGAGACAGGGGTGGCACATCTTGGAAGTTCCGATCGCGATTGAGGGCAGGACCGCGATTGACCCAGGACCGTTCGATCTCAGAGCAAGATCAATGGCTACACCTGCATCGGAGGGTAATAAATCGGCGAGTCATAAAGGTCTGTTGCGCGTGGGCCCTCCGTATAAATTAATTGCCGCGTCGTTGATTTAAGTCAGATCGGACGGCCAGCATTGCGCCCGATCGTTAAGACAATAAGCCCCTTCTTGCTCTAAATTATGGTTTTCAGACTCAGGTCTTATAGAAGTCGTAGCGGGGGGGGAGTCGAACTCTTAAGGAATCAGCCCGATTGTTTAAATTTGGGTTTTGAACCATTGTGAAGTAGATTTTCGGGCGGATATAGTAATAGCAAGCAGGGTCATGAGATTTTGGGTCACGGCAGGGGTAAATATGTACAACAGGTTACATGGAAATAAAATAATAAACCAAAATTGTTAAAATGTGCCACATATAGTTTCTTATATGAAAAGAATTCCTCTGTTGTACTCATCCCGAGAATCCGATGAGGACTTTTGTTCTACACAATATTGTTGTGTTGCATGCTTCAACCCACAAGTGCAATGGTAGGTCCTGATCATGCAACATCGCTCGTGCTTGTCCCACAAAATTTATATATTCTTCCTTTCCACAACCCCATTATGTTGTGGGTTATGAGGTGTTATCAATTCCCATCGAATTCATGTTGAAGCATAGAAGTTCTTGAATTCATTCGAGACATATTCTCCACTGGTGTCGCTCTTGAGAGTCTTCACCTTCTTCCATGTATATTTCTCGACAAGTGCTTTGAACTCACAAAATTTTGCGAACGTCTAATCTTTCTTCTGCATGAAGAATATCCAACACTTGCGTGAAAAATCATGTACACAAATCACATAATACCTGTGTTTTGTTGTGGAGTATATCGAGAATGGTCCACACACATCTAAGTGAACTCTTTCAAGAGTTTCCTTTGCTCGTCTGTCCTTATCATGAAAGGTGGCTTTGGTGTACTTCCCCAATGTACACCCTTTGCATATATCTCACTACTCAAGTGCACCCTTGGGAAGTCTTGTAGAAATTTGTTGCATGATCTTCAAAGTGTTATGGTGAAGATGGCCCAATATTCTATGCCATAACTCACCGATGTCTCGACTCTGCACCTTCTATGCTTCCATGATAAAGGAAGCACAATATTCTACATCTAATTTGTAGAGGTTCTTTACTCGAACCCCAATATTCTTCACCTATCCCGTGGCTTTGTGACAAAGGAACTCCTTTCCTTTGCTAAATATCACATCATAGCTACGGTCTTCCAACATATAAAATAAAACTAAATTCTTATTTAAACCATGAGCATCTGTGACATCTTTTAATGTGATAGAATTACCAGAATCCCTATAAAATTTAACTGTACATATGTCAATCATGTTATACCTCCCGTAATCTCCCATCTTGATGCATATATGGAGATCCTTCTCCTCCAAGTTGATGGAGAATTCTTTGTTTCCATTCATATGGAATGAAGCTCCACTATCCAAGTACCACACAAAGCCCATCACCGATGATACCATGCATGTGATGAGTGTAAAATCCAACTCAAATTGTGAAGCAAGAGCTTCACCTGTCGCTCCTCTTGAGGGATTCTTGTCGGCCTTCTTGTGCAAACACTTTGTAGCATAGTTTCCAAGCTCATGACAATGGAATTTTTTTATCTTTGACAAGTACTTCTTCTTTACTACATGACCATAATATGATTCGGAATGGGATGCCTTCCCTTTCTGTTTCTTCGTCTTTCCAGCCAAGGCACACTATTCCTCATCATCAGTCTTTGATGAGGATCCATCTATGGTATTCCGCTGAATCTCTTCTTGTACCAAGTCGGACCACAATCACTCCCACTTTGGTAGCTTCTCCCTCCCATTCACCGAATCCTGGTAGTTGTGCTAGCTCTTGGGAAGTCCTAGAAGTGTTATGCTCATGAGATAATCCTCGACAACTGTAACACCAGCAATTCCAAGCTCATCTCGACATTGAGTGAACTTCTTCAAGTATTTTGGTATTGTGTCTCCCTTCTCCATATTGATTTTTATGAACTTTTCCTTCAGTGCTAGCTTACTGTGGTCCTTGTTGTTCTAAAAAAAATATGTGAAAGCCTTCCACATAGCATATGGAGTTTCCTTTCTATGGATATTTGAGACAATATGATCTCGAACAACCGACAAAATCCTTCTTGCCTTTGCTACATTCTTCTTTCATGCATCAAGATTTTGAGCATTTGTTGTTGCGGGCATGAGAATATCATTGCCTATGAACTTCTTCAGCCCGTTGTCTTCCAACATTGCTTCCATATTGTCCTTCTAAGCTATGTAATTCGAACTACCCTCAAGGGCATATTCGAGTCTCAATCCACAGAAATACATCTTGATTCTGTTGTTGGTCTTGAAGAGTAGATCTACAAATTCGATTCACCTGTTCAAAATAAAATCGTATTCTTCTCCTTTATAGTGATTTCTTCTTTGATACCATGTAGAAAATACACATAGATTCAAATGATCTTGTAATATGCTAAAACAAAGTACTTGAATCTATTATACAAATTGCAGAAACCAAATACACGCATAATCACATGAACAACAAAGAGAAAGAATTTTAATTGCACGACATAAAGATTTATCTGGGGAAAGCCTCAACTAAAAACCTTGCAATATGTATATTTCATTAAGTCAAGAATATGAAAAAATACAATGCTTCTCTCAGGCTTGAGAGCTCTCTGCGTTATCTATGATTGTCTCACTCTGATACAAGCAAGTTTGGTCCAATACTTAATCAATTTCTTGCCTCTAGATGCCCAGCCTTGCTTGCACAATCCCTAGGGAAATTGAGCCCTTATTAATTAGGAAATTCTCAATTAATGATTGTGCAATACATCTAAGGCTTTCTATTGACCTCATGCATGACTTGTACAATTTTCCAATTATACAATTGATAATACACTTCCCTTTAACTCCAATTTCAAGTGGGTCTTCCTCAGAACTAACATGCAATAACTATTTATAGCGAATAATCAGTTATTTGATTGATCACCGCATGTGAATTAATCTAGATTTAATTCACTAGACCTCTCACTAGTTCCTCCATCAGTTAGAACTAGTTAAATTGATTTTAACTCAAATAATTAAGTTAAATAAATACAACCCAAAATAAATTGTAACTGGACCCCGTACAACTTAAATAGAACTCTGCATGCCTCCCGTTTGACCCTCAACTCAAATTGACTGAGCTAACTAAGTCTTATCGACTTAGATAACTCGTACAAGCAGTCATGTGATGTGGAATTACAATTTCCTTCTAATTTAATTAAGGGAAAATTAAATAGAAGCCTCTTCTTGTTGCCAATTTCAATAAAAAAGATGCCTAATTCATTTAATTTTGAAGATAAAATTGATATTTGGAATTAAAAAATATTAATGATAATAAAAAATATTCGATATGAGTGATAATCAAATATTTCAATATACATGGTTCAAGTATATTTCAAAATATATTAATTAACAAAAAAAAAATTAATGAAATAATGCAGTTTCATAAATAAAATAATTTAACGTGCATGTTAAATAAATTATTTCAATGTCAACTATATATTTTAATGGTTTTAAAAAATAAAAATGATGTAAATGTTATATAAAACAATTAAAAAAATAAATCTCTATGGTTAAATAATTTCAAGTAGTCTTATTATTCTACATTTTGGCACATGTTCACATATTTTACATTTAATTTTGTCTAAAATTTAACAAAGATTTGGTGGAATTGCAATTTTAAGTTGTGTACTCTATACAATCCAAGCGTCAAAAAGAAAAATCCAATTTAAATAATGTAAAAATACAAATAGTGTGTGTAACCATCTTAAACGTGAATCAATAGTAGTACCCTTAAGATAGATCTATACTAGTTATATAAGTAATATTTGTTCTAATAGATAAATTATATGATAATCCATTTAAGAGGAAAAAAAACTCCATTGGCTTAAAAAATCCTATAAACAAAGTAATTTAGTAAGACCAAAGAATTTGAAAAATGAAATAATAATGCTATAATGAGATAATCAATTATCATTTGAGAAAAAGAGAGAAGGATTGTAATTAAAAGAGCTTTTTGGAGATTTTTCTAACAATATAAAAGAAAAAAGTTTAATTATTTAAAAGTTTTTTTTTTTAAATCTAAAAAGATAACTTAAATTCAAATTTAAATTGAATTTTTTATTGTTTAAATTATATTTGAAAGATATAAATTTGTACAAAACTTATAAAACTTCAAATTCCATAACTCAAATATATTATTCCAACCCATTCTTAAAACTTAAGAAAAACAATATATTTTTTCCAAGAAAAAATAAAAATGTTTTCCAAAGCCCAGCCGTTGGCTCCCACCCGGATGAAGTGATCGACAATGAAAGAATTCCAGATCAGGCATGCAGCGGACATTAAGTTGACAGGTGGCATGTCTTGGTAGGAGCTCAACAGATGAAAGATGGGAAGGATATTTAGTGACGGATGGAGAAAGAATGATATTTATTTAAATTTATCATGGGATGTAGCTCGAACGGTAGAGCGCTCGGTTTGCATGCGAGAGTTTGCGCACATTTCGAGAATAAAGTCAAGCTTCAACTAATATGCAATTTCAATTGGCTCTCCCTTTGTCATGTGTATTTTTGGCTCTCAACCAAGCATTTGTTTTTGCCTCTACTTTTTTCCTTGTCATGTGTATTTTTGGTAAGATTGTTGAAAAATGTTAGAAACTTTTATTAAACTCTAAACATTTTATTTTATAATAGTATTAAGATTCGTATGAAGAGAACTTATTTCTTTATGTGTTTGGTTCAACATAAATTTGAGATGACAATTGTGATGATAGGTAATGATATTAGTGATTCTCCACCATTTTTGGTCGTGGATGTGGACATGGTAATTGTTGTTGGTATAAATATACCAATGCAACTATTGACATAGTACTTATGAGAAGTAGCTTGGAAAATGTGAGTACTTATGTTGAACTTTTTAATGAGCACATTCACATAAATCAAATTGTATTACTCATGGAATTTGGACTATAATGTAATGGGTAACCTCATATCAATTGAATTATTTTTTTCTTTAATTAGACATTGTCTTCCTTCATTGATTACTGGGATTGTCATGGAAGCTTCTCCTATGAGTATTCTATGTTGCTCATTTTTATTAACATATCATAAGTGGCCATGGAAGTTAGACTTACTTCAAACACAAGCAGTTAGAGGTGACTAACTCTATATTGATGTTACCTTACCTATCAATGTAACAACCAAATGATTTTGTATTGTTACTTAAGCAAGGATTCACATGGCATTCTTTCGTTTTGTTTGATTTTGTTGAAACATTTGCATATTCTTTTGTCATGGAACTCCTCTTGTTCTTACCCTGAAAATGACTTGCAATTTGACAAGCTAGGAAGTAGAGTGGAAGATATTTTTATAAATGTAGAAGGTATTTCTAGATATTGAATTAGTGTTGATTTACACATATGTTAACTCTCTTTCTCTTTCCTTTATATATTTCAACTTCACTAATATCTGTCTTTGATTCTTGAATATTTCTGGATGTATTTCATAACAAATTAATCAAGAGAAGTTGCTAGGGTTCTCCACTTTGTATTTCTTAGGGATAAGGGTGAAAAAGGTGGCATCAAGGGCTCTTAGTATGGTTTGAGGCCTTTGTGATTCTTCCACTCCTTCCCACAGATCATTGTACTTACTCATCTAGTAGGTTTGGAAAAAATCAAAAGTAAAGTCGTATGGACCTGGGATTTGTTTTTGGGCACGGATTTAACCACTAATTCAACTTAATCTATAGTGATTTCTTTAATACAGGCTTCAATTTGTTCGTTTGTGACTAGTGATGAGATATATTGCACAATTATATGTATGGCTACATCTCGTTGAGGCTTGGGGTCCCACAAGATATTTTTGTAAAACTAGATCATCTCATGTGTCATATCCTCATGGTCCTACACCTTATTTCCTTCATGATTCTTTAAGGACTGCATGTAATTTTGGTGGTGGTGTTATAACATTGAATTGTGAAAAAAAATTGTATTTCAAACCCCTTTGTTGAAAATGAAGCAAGCAAGATATTTTGGCTTGTGCCTTAGCTAGTGAAGACCTCGAGTTTTCCTCATGACTTAGACTTCAGTTAGGATAAGTTATTTTCAGTTTACTGCAATAATCATCAAGTTAGCATGCATATAGTTTGAGCTTCAGTTGTGGAGTCTTCATCAATTTGACTACAAGATTGGTTAGTAGATTGAGTTCAGTTAGAGCTAGTTGGGTCTTCGGTCTTGATTGGAGAGAGCACAGGTTAAAAAATCCAGTGATGATTAGAAGGAGAGTGAGTGACACTCTCAGTTAACTTGTTATCAGAGCTCAAGTTCTATATTTGAACTAGCCTAATTTAACATGGATAGAATCTATAAAGGAAGGATGAAGGTACAAGTAAAATACAATTTTTTTGTGCACAAAGCTTTGTGACAAGACAAATCTCACAGGTTGTGAGAGATCTGTGTTTTTGGAGAGTGCAAGGAGATTGTGTCCTAAGTAATAGGAGATCACAAGTACGCTAGGATTTAGGAGTTGGGATTAAGGGTTGACAGGGAAAGTCCAAGCTAAATCAACAAGAAAACAAATATGTTCTCATAGGGGAAAATTGATTTGTTATAGATTCAATTGCTCCAAGAACAATCAATAAAATAACCACATCAAGCAAGCAGGTTTTCCCTCTTGGGTTGCCTGAGAATACAAGTATATCAATTTGTGTGATGTGTTTTTATTCCGATGCATATGAACTTTTAAGAGGCTATGTACCTTGGTGAAAGTAAACTAGATTTCAGTTTTTAGTTATTCATATAAGTAGTTGTAGAGTTTCATGGAAAATTAACACCCTTCCTTTAACCAATGGATTCAAGACTTTTGCTACTATAGGATCTCCTTATGTTTTCTTCATTCCTCAAGTTGGGTAAGAATTTTGGCCTCCTCCTTAATTAATTCATCCAATCTGCCTTGGTGGATGGCTTATTCTTGAATGCTTTCCATTTTGTATTTTAAGTCCTATTTGGCTTGGAGGATATTCTCGAATTTCTCATTGTTCCATGATTTAAGCTGATTATTGAGGTGTTTTAATATTTGTTGCAATTGATAAATGGAAATTCCATTTATATATTTTATTTCATCCCACCATTCCTCGACACTAATTTGAAATGTCATGCATTGAATCCAAAAGATTTCCAAGCGAAATGTTTGGTTTTTTTGTTGAGCTCTGATGTCTATGTCTAGTTTGATCGTCTAGTGATTTGATACATGACTTGGGAGTATAAAAGCTTCCATAAATATATCCCTGCTCATTATATTCAATGAGATGAGGTATCTATCAAGTTTATAGGTTATTTTTGGTGAGCCTCCTTTGTGATTGTTCCAAGTGTGGATGCCATTAATGGTGTCCAAATTAAACAAATGGGAAGAAGCCATGAAGTCTTGGAATAGAGTAGATTACGCCTCTAATTTTCTAATTCCCCCCTTCTTTTCCTTAATGGATTTGATCAAGTTGAAATATTCTTCTAGAATCTAGGGCCTTAGAGAGATTAGAACTTTGATATGCTTGATAGAAATGAGGAAATGAAATTTATATAGGATCGTAGAAATTTTAGAGCGAGTAGACTTCTGTAAACCCAATGAACTAAAATTAGATGGTTAAGATTATGGAGGAAAACATGTTGAGAGCTAAGACTTCTTGAGAGTTCCAGATAATTCATAATCCATTGAATTTTTCTTGGGTGTTGATCGCTGCCGATTGGAAACCCTGTCCCCAATTATCTGTCAATTAACTTATAACTTCGCACAAAGTTGTAGTTTCATCGATCATCATAAAGGTTGGATGTTTTGAATTCCATTCTCTTTTAGAAGCCTCTATTTTCCTTTGCAATTGAAGCCTCTAATGTTCCAATATATGACTTTCATGGAGGGGAGGAGATGGTGCAAGGTAAACTTCTGAGATCATCTTTGAGATCAAGGGTAAACCTTTTTCAAATTTTGCACTTTAAAATATGTAAGAACCTTAAGAGATTTGATCATGTAATGTCCCCTAATAAATAAAATAAAATAAAATAATATAATATGATATAATTAAATAAATAGTAAACAAATAATGAGTCAATAAGTAGTAAATATAGAAGAAATAATAAATAGAATAATAAAAATAATAAATAAAATAGTAAATAATAACTGGAGTTCTAAATAAAATAGTAAATAATAAACTAGAGTTCTAAACAATAAATAAAATAGTGAAGTTAACAAAAGTAAAAAGGAATAAATTAAGAAAGATTTAACCTAATAAACTATAAAAATAAGTAAAGTTAACAAAAACTAAGTTAAACTAGGAGAAACACTAAATTAAGTAAAACTTAAAATAAAGAAATAAAAGTTGCATGTTGACACAATGAATGTGTGCATGTGGTTCCCATTCCATTGTTTGGTCTATTTAATAGACATTTAGGAAGATTCATGGATCATTCCATCATCCATTCTCTTGAGAGAAAGGTATTGTGAGGCAAAGGCTTCCCTGGCAGTAGTACGTTGATTGAGGGTTCGGGGCTGGCCAAATATAAAAAGGTTATATACATCTAAAACTACAGTTGGGTGGAGAGTTGTCCCCAAAACTTTGTTGCGGTTAGAAGGATTCAAATAGCGTTCAACTTTGGATTCTCAAGTAAGGAATATCGTCATTACGGGTAAGTCGTCTCTGCTCATGCTTCTGAAATTTATATGATGATTAGTTAAACAATTTTTGTGTTGATTATTAATTGCATATTTGATATAATTAATTGCATGTTAAATTCATGTTTGTTACATATGGTATCAGAGCCCATTTTCAGCGACCTGGGAAGATGCATATGTTATTTTTAATGACTTTCCTTATCTATTTGATTAAAATTGTGTGGTGAGCTAAATAGAAGTGCATAATTTAGCTAAGATAGAAAATTTTATGAAACCTCTAGATCATATCTTACTGTTTAAATTTTATTAATACACCTAAATCGTACATTATGATTTCAGTTATGGTTTTAAATTAACTGTTATGAGATTATGGTAATAATGCACATGTGGTTCTTACTTATATAGTTGTATGAAAGTGATGATTATGATATGCATAGCGATTATGATGTTATGATTTGAGGTTATACTGACATGTGATTAGTTTATTATGTATGTTGATCTTATAACTTATGATGGTATTTTATGATGTGAAGCATGTGGAATCGATACATATTTTGTGACATACATGAGGATGTAGTTCTTTACTATTTAAAATGTGGTTATTAACAGGATGTTATATTATCATGATGAAATGCAAGAGTTAGGATGTGAATTATTTTCTATGATGTTATGATTATAGCTAATGCATTGGGTGCATGTTGAGATGAAGTGATTAGCAAGAAATCCACAAATGGGCCAAGAGGGTCCATTAATTTGATGATTTCGTGGGAGCCCATACCTACGAGGGAGAATATGTAAAACCATATGGGCTAGGGACAAACTCAATCAACACTACATATGCCATTGGTTCCTTTGTCTTGTATAACTCTTGATGGATAGCTCTTGAAGGGCTTTGGGACCATCTTGAGGAGGCCAAGGGCCTGATATTGTAGGCCAAGTGCTTGGTATTGGATGGGGATGCTGAAATCTGGAAGGGGTGTAAGGACTTCTATGCTTGGGGCTATGTACGTTAGTGAGTATGGAGGGAGTGGTTCAACTTTGCGAGATGCCCAGAGTCATTGAATATTGGTACTAGATGTCTACCGTGGGGCAGATGAGGCCTGATTCGGGTGCGAGCCTTGGGGCCAACCTTGGCTATGGTACAAACTGGAGAGGCTTATGCCTGGTTCCGAAAGTGCGAAAAAGGACAAAGATTCTTTGAGATTTCTCGGGTGTTGTGGAAACTTTCAATGCCTACTGGTTATACTAGTTTAGCAGAGGGTGTTGGGCAAACATGAAGTAATAAATAAATAAATAATATAATATAATATAATTATTCAACTTAACTTCAGGAGAAGTTCCTTAAAGATGGGGCATATGTAATGTCCTTTAATAATAATAAAAATAATAAATAATAAATAATATAATATAATATAATTAAATAAATAGTAAATAAACAATGAGTCAATAAGTAGTAAATACAGAAGAAATAATAAATAAAATAATAAAAATAATAAATAAAATAGTAAATAATAACTGGAGTTCTAAATAAAATAGTAAATAATAAACTAGAGTTCTAAACAATAAATAAATAAGTGAAGTTAACAAAATTAAAAAGGAATAAATTAAGAAATAGTTAAACTAAGAAACTATAAAAATAAGTAAAGTTAACAAAAATTAAGTTAAACTAAGAGAAACACTAAATTAAGTAAAACTTAAAATAAAGAAATAAAAGTTGCATCTTGACACATTGAATGTGTGCATGTGGTTCCCATTCCATTATTTGGTCTATTTAATAGACATTGAGGAATATTGATGGATCATTCCATCATCCATTCTCTTGAGAGAAAGGTATTATGAGACAAAGGCTTCCATGGTAGTAGTACGTTGATTGAGATCTCGGGGTTGGCCAGCTGTAGAAAGGTTACATACATTTGAACCTATGGTTGGGTGGAGAATTATCCCCATAACTTTGTTGCGGTTAGTAGGATTCAAATAGCATTCAACTTTGAAGTCTCAAGCAAGGAATATCGCCATTACAGGTAAGTCGTCTTTGCTCATGCTTCTGAAATTTCTATGATGATTAGTTAAACAATGTTTGTGTTGATTATTAATTGCACATTTGATATAATTAATTGCATGTTAAATTCGGGGTTGTTACAGATCCCTCTTAATGCTTGATAGATTTGTGGTTAAGATGAATCTATATTATTTTTAACCATGGTTTTCTCTAATGGACAAATCATTTGATAACTCATTTAGGAAAAAAAGGAATATCTATTTGTGGAAAGAATCTTGCGAGCATGGTAATCATCCTCTAAAGAAAAAAGAGGAGGATTGCAATTAGAAAGGTTTTTGGGCTTTTTTCTAACACTCTAGAAGAAGGTGCAATTTAATTATTTTACAACTGTTTTTTATTTGAAATTTAAAAATATAATTCATGGAAAATATTAAATTTTTATTGTTTAAATTAGATTTTTAAATGTATAAATATATTCAACACTTTGTAAAACTACAAATATTAGATATCATTTCTTTGGATTCAACTGTGTTAAGTAATTCATTCATCCATGACCATTTCCATGAGAGGTGGTGGTAACTAACTAATTTCTCATGATTTTTGAATAGTCCACTTAGCACTCATTGCATAAGTAAGTCATTCATCTATGACCATTTCCAGAAGAGGTAGTGGTAACTAACTAATTTCTCATGACTTTTGAATAGTCCACTTAGCACTCATTGCATAAGTAAGTCATTCATCTATGACCAATTCCATGACAGGTAGTGGTAACTGGCTAATTTCTCATGATTTTTTAATAGTCCACTTAAAAATAATTGCATCGGGTGATGCTCATAGGCGTAAATAAGTGGGATTGAAACTATTGAAATGAAAAACATAGCATCAATCATCACTTCTGGGGCTTGCACTTGGTAACGAGGACTTCCTGGGAGGTCACCCATCCCAGATCGCCTCTGGCTCAAGCGTGCTTAACTGTGGAGTTTTCCCCACAATCAAGCCCACTTAGCTTGCTACCCCATTTGCAAAAAATTAGCAAGTATTGTGCCTCATGAACCATTCAAGTACAGCTCCCTTCACTCTTTCGATTTAATTATTGAGGGGTTTTCGCAGTGCATTATATTAGATTTCATTTTTTTGGATTCAATTGTGTTAAGTAAGTCATTCATCTATGACCATTTCCATGAGAGGTAGTCTTAACTAAATAATTTCTCATTATTTTTGAATAGTCCACTTAGCACTCATTGCATCGAGTGATGCTCACAAGTGTGAAGAAGTGGGATTGAAACTAGTGAAATGAATCATATAGCGTCAATCATCACTTCCGGGGCTTGCACCTGGTATCCAGTTCTCATTATTTTTTAATAGCGTCAATCATCACTTCCGGGGCTTGCACTCGGTATCCAATTCTCATTATTTTTGAATAGTCCACTTAGCACTCATTGCATCGGGTGATGCTCACAGGGGTGAAGAAGTGGGATTGAAACTAGTGAAATGAATCACATGGCGTCAATCATCACTTCTGGGGCTTGCATCTGATATCTAGGACTTCTCGAGAGGCCACCCATCCCAAATCGCCTCTGGCTCAAGCACACTTAACTGTGGAGTTTTCCCCACAATCAAGCCCACTTAACTTGCTACTCCATTTTCAAAAGCTTAACAAGTATTGTGCCTCATGAATCATTCAAGTAGAGATCCATTCACACTTTGTTTTTAAGTATTAATGGGTTTTCACAGTGCATTATATTAGATATAATTTTTTGGGATTCAACTGCGTTAAGGAAGTCATTCATCTATGACTATTTCCATGAGAGGTAGTCGTAACTGACTAATTTCTCATGATTTTTGAATATTCCACTTATCACTTATTGCATCGGGTGATGCTCAAAAGGGTAAATAAGTGGGATTGAAACTAGTGAAATGAATCTAAATAGCGTTAATCATCACTTCTGGGGCTTTCTCTCGGTAACCATGAATTTCAGGGAGGTCAACCATCCCAGATCGCCTGTGGCTCAAGCACACTTATTGTGGACTTTTCCCCAAAATGAAGCCCACTTTGCTTGCTACCCTATTTGAAAAATCTTATCAATTATTGTGCCTCACGAACCATTCAAGTAGAGCTCCCTTCACTCTTTCTATTTAAGTATTGAGGGATTTTCGTAGTGCATTATATTAGATATCATTTTTTGGGATTCAACTGCATTAAGTAGGTCATTCATCTATGACCATTTCCATGAGAGGTAGTTGTAACTGACTAATTTCTCATGATTTTTGAATAGTCCACTTAGCACTCATTGCATTGGGTGATCCTCATAGGGGTGAAGAAGTGGGATTGAAACTAGTGAAATGAATCACATAGCGGCAATCATCACTTCCCGGGCTTGCACCCAGTAACCAGGAATTCCCGGGAGGTCACCCATCCTAGATCGCCCACTTAGCTTGCTACCCCATTTGAAAACTTTACTTAATGAATTTGAATCCCAAAAAATGGTATCTAATATAATGCACTGTGAAAACCCCTTAATATTTTACTACAACTATTATGTAAATTCCATAACTCAAATATAGTATTGCAACAAATTCTAATCTAATTTCTAACAAAAAGAAAGACAAAATAAAATGAAAATATTTTCTAAGAAAAATATTTTTTTTTTGAAATCCAGGTCATTGGCTCCCACCCGGATGAAGTCATCGACAATGGAATCTAGATCAGGCAGGTAATGGAAAATATGTTGATGTGTGGCATGTTCTGCTAGGATCTCAATAGATGAAATTTGGGGAGGATATTTCCTTATGGATGGAGCAAGTATGATTTTTTTGAAAATTTGTCATGGGGATGTAGCTCTAGAGAGCTCAATTTTCATGTGAGAGGTACAGGGTTTGGTACCCTGCATCTCCATTTCAGATTTTGATGGTGCATAATGGAATGTGGTAGAAAATCTTTAATGATTATGCAATATCAATTTATGCCCATTGGGAGATTAAAATAAAACTTTGATGATTTTGAAATTTCATTTTGCGCCCATTCCGAGAATAAAGTAAAGTTTCAACTAATCTGTAATTTCAATTTGCAGGGTTTCACAATTGGGTTTCAACAAAGTTTTGTTGTCATTTTATGAGGATAACTCAGTTGGGAGAGTGTCAGACTAGAGATATGAAGGTCATGGAATTCCACCTATTTTGGCCTCCTCGAAAAGGACTAACAATTTCGCAAGTTGGAAAGTGAGTGGAAGATATTTTTACAAATGTAGAAGGTATTTCAATTTCTTAAATTAGTGTTAATTCAATGTTTGCTCTCTTCCCTTCATCTATTCTAACATCACTAGTGTTCATCTTTGAATGGATCTTTTTTAGGAAAGAAAAATTGAACATGTATTCATTTAGAAAATCATGTTTACGTAAAAATTTTGGTACTCGTGATACCCAAATATGGCATAATACTACAAAATAACTACTATTGGAAACCAATTTCTATCTCACAAAAGAAAAGAAAAGAAAAACCAATCTCCTAATCTTCACATTGTCATAGGAAATTCGCTATAAAGACCAAGAAACAATGCAGGGAACCGATAATTCGAATAGACATCATATATATCCCAAAAACATACTACACAATATTTCTTTACCAAAACAAAGTTGTAAGGGAATTCCCCTGATCCTGCCAAGAAAAAAAATGTCGAGGAGTGATCCCTCAATCCCATGAGAAATACCTCGAGCTTTGTAGATGATCCAACAAGAAAGCCTAGTATTTTATGTATCATGGAGGCATAACAATTCAGGCCTTTGACAATGTATCGTCGACCTGGTTGAATTCCCGGTGAAGATGTGTAAAGGTGACTAGACGAAAGATTTTCTTTATCTTGTAGATCCTCTGACTCTAGTGGCCCAAGAATGGTGGGGTGAAAGAAGTACTTTTATTAATACAATTGATAGTTACTTGTGAGTCTCCAAAAATGTGTGCCACATCAAGATTTAGCCATCTTGTGCAGTATAGAATACCCCAAAGGGCGATGATCTTTTCTCTATTGTTAGTCTTAAAACCTCCATTCCAGCAAAAGTGGAATGTGTAATCTAAATTGATTGCATTCCTAGAACCACATCTACAAATGGAGTTTTGTGTTTCCCCATCGAAATGTCCAATAGGAAAGGAAATAATTGGGTCCCAGTACCTTAAAATCCTTAGGATCTTAAAAATTAGAGGCTTTCTATATTCCATGAAATAGGCACATATTTTTTATCCAATATGACCAATGTTATATGAGTTGTTTTCAAATATTACGGCATTACGCCCCCTCCAACTGTCCCACCAAAAAAAAAAGGAAGAGAATTGTTCTCTCGTGCCAAATCAAACCAATATTTGAAGCATGACCATTAATAGATGAAAAGCTCCAACTTTAATTGATCCTGAGTCATTGTAAAAGATATATCCAAGTAACAATAGAAAAAGGACACTTGATAAAAAAATACAATACATTCTCATATGATCCATGACACAAGCTACATATACTAGGTCCCTACACCCTCACTTACATAAGTTGTCCTTGGTAAATACTGTATTCCTCCAAATGAGCCAACCGAAAAGTAAAATATTTTTTGGCAAATGCCACGACCAGGCCCTATAAAACCAAGACTTATCTTCTCGGCTGCCAAGATAGGAAGATATGTAATTGTAAATGCCTTGACAGAGATGTGTCCCTTGGTAGATTCATCATGCCAATAGAGTTTATCATCATCATTGTTCAATGAGATGCCAACCATGGAAAATTGTTGTATGTATTTGTTCCATATGTCGAATAACTCATCATTTAAATCCAAACTTTTAGCATCCATCCAAATGGAATATTATTGATGTGTATCCCATCCCCTCCAAATTTGATAAAAATGTAAAATGTCTCTATCATGTAATAGATTGATGATTTGGTTAGGAATTTTAGGTTACCCCACTACACCATATGGGGGGTTTATTATGATCATAGCTGCCCTACTCGAGCAAATGTGCTAACACATGTTTTCAATAGACCATCTTCTAGTCATCATAAAACCTCTCGAGATGTATGATCCATGCTTAATGCTTATTTCTCCCTACCTAATCCATTCTTGAGGACCCATATTCTTTAAATTTTTTCCTTTTATGATTTCGTGCCATATGCTAGACTCAAATATTTCCCTCTAGAAGCTCTTAGACAACAGTTCCCAACCCAAGTACTCTGCATTTTTTTATGCCTCATTCGCCAAATTCGTGTGTCTTGTTGATAATATCCAGGCTAACCAGTTGTATCTTCCTACCCACCTTTGCACATGACCTAATGAAATTTTCAATTATAGCATCAATGTGCTTGATGATCTCTCTAGGGAGTCTGTATAGGTGCATCGAAAACATTGATATGTTTTGCAATACCGATTGTACTAAGATGAATCTACTGCCAAGAGACAACCATTTGTGAGTCCATGCATTTAATATATCGCTATTTTTTTGTTAATTTTGGACAACTAGGTCCAAAATACATGTTGTGATGCTTAGATGAAGATGCAAATATTTTTATTTGACTCCTCTTTCGGAGAGGTGCAAGATTGATCTAAAGATCATCTTGATCCTGTTAGCCACCTGTAAAATTTGATTATATCAAAAGGTGGCTAAATCTGTTTTGAGCCTTCAAGGAACAATTTTCTATAGCAAAAACTGTTGGCTCTTGAAGACTTTTGAAGGCCTCCCGCCTCTGTCCAAATCTGCACTGCTGTTTACATCCCAAAAGACCCTGAAATCTTGTTGTTTTCCAAGGCCAAATACTGCTGCAAACACATTTTCCCATTTCTCTTCTCCCAAAACTAACCTCATCTTTCTATCCCCCTATTTCCCACAAAAATCCCTCATTTTCACATTTCTGCCTTTTCCCCTCATCAAAATCCCCTTTATAAGGTTCTAAGACCCCTTCTTAGCCTTATCGAAATCCCCAAATTCCTTTGAAAATCCTCGAAAAGAATTAAAATGCATATTTTCTATGTATTGGGCTTAAGCCCCCTTGGGCTAAGCCCCTAGCCTTTTCGCCCATACACCCTGGCACCGTGACTGCGCGCTGAGCAGTCGAGCGCTTATCTGGTTTAAATAAATATTTCACCCAAAACATTAAAAAACCTTTGATATTTAGTTAAACCGTTGAATTAACATTTTATTAAAAGAATTTCCGCCCGTGCAAATGTGGAGCGATCTCGACCATCGATTTAATCCATAAGATCCGACGGTGCGGAGCGCGCCTCCCTGTGGACCCCCCACCCATGCGCCGTTTTCCAAAAACCGCATGGTTTTTATCGCACCACTCTTCTACAGAGGGCGGTTTTTGTCCGATGGCCAGCGATTCCATACATCGCTTGACACGCGTCCCGTGTACTATTTTTAAAACCGCTGTCTATCCATCGTTCATCGCGCATTAATGTTCGGACCAGGACGCCCAGCAATATCGCTGTGGACCGTCCAATCTGGGCCCACTGAATCAACGGTGATCGCTCGCCGAAGTTGCTCGATGGTTAATGAAGGTGCATGCACGATAATTGGGCCATCGTATAGCAGCAAATCAATCTCCGCCGTCGATCTGATATCCAGATCAATGGCCGACAATTCATCGCCCAACCTCTCCGTTTGACTTTCCATTTCCCAATCCCGACCGTCGATCACTGCGCGATCGACGGCTCAGATTCATCCTTCTCCTTTGACCGCCTCATTCAATCTCGACCGTCGATCTCTGCATGATTGACGGCTCGAATTTAATCTTTCTTTCACCCATTCCATGATCGCTCCCGATCAATCCTGACCATTGGATGATGCCATCCAACGGCTCCGATCTCCTCGCACGCCCTCTGGTGCAGTTAACCTATATACGCAGGTTTTATAATAATTTTCGTGTTTCGCAGGGTTCTAAATCATTTTTTCGTTATTTCCAAAGAAGATTTAGAGGCGGAGGGTGACGAATCTCCCATCTTCGATTCGTCAAAGGAAATCATCCACGGGGTGGAAATGCACGTTTCATCAATTTTTTCTCAGGCATGGATGCCTTATAAACCCTGCGCAGCCCTGCACACCAGCAAAAACAACCCTTGAGCACGTTGGTTGAAGGGGACAATAACCAAGACGAAACCGAAAATAGTCCTCTATGGAGTATGTATTTTGATGAGTCATGCACTAAGAGCAATGTTGGGGCAAGTGTCTGGATTAACAACACTGAAAACAACCACATAGAAAACATTTCCTGCAAATTAAACTTTCAGTGTTCCAATAACATAGCAGAATATGAATCTCTTCTCTTAGGCTTACATCTGTTAAAAAAGTTAGGAGCCACAAGAATTAATGTGTATGGGGATTCAGAAATAGTCATCAAGCAAGTCAATGGGGAATATAATGCAAATCATCCCAGACTTAGAGCTTATCGAAACGATGTCATGGACCTTTTAAAAACCTTTGAGGAGTCCAAATTGATTTTTGTTCCAAGAAAAAGAAATATTGCCACACACAATTTATCTTTTGCGGCTAGAACATGCTTAATGCCAGTTGGAACCAAAGACTGTACAACTCAAATTAAGTTTAGACCAGCAGTGCCAGATAATGAAAAATATTGGCAGGTCTTTGAGGGTGACAAATAGATAGAGGATTTTCTACTGGGCAGGAATGAATTTGAGTCATCTGATTCGGATTCCAAATCCGATGAAAATCGCCTAAACAAAAAGTCCCCTGAAAAAGAAAAACCATCTGGTCCTATAGAAATCAACATGTTAAATAAAGGACTCGACACTCATACTGAAGAATACAAGGACACAGAAAACGAAGCCATTGAGGTGTTGTCCTCAAAAGACAAGAACATACCTAGGGGGCTAGCACAGTTAGAAGACCTCTTTGATTTTAACGATGTAGCAAAGAAGCCCACCGTAGAATACATAGAGTCAGAGGTCGAGGAATGCAACATAGGCACCAAGGATCAGCCTAAAATGATCAAATTAGCTAAGTCCTTGCCACCAGACATGAAAAGGAAATGCGTTGACCTGTTTAAAGAGTTTGTCGATGTGTTCGCCTGGAGCTATGAAGACTTGAAAGCCTACGATACAGAAATCATCTAGCACAAGATCCCTTTGAAAGAAAACCAAAAACCCTTTAAGCAAAAACTGCGTAGAATTAATCCAATACAACTGCCTCTAGTAGAAAAGGAAATCAAGAAAATGTATGAGGCAGGAATCATTGTGCCTATGAGGTTTTCAGATTGGGTTTCTAACCTTGTAGCAGTGAGGAAAAAGACAGGAGAAATCAGATTATGCATTGACTTCAGAAACCTTAATAGAGCCTCCCTAAAAGACAATTACCCTTTACCCAAAATGGAACACATCCTACAAAGGGTAGTTGGTTCAAAAAGGATTTCTCTGTTAGACAATTTTTCAGGATATAACCAGGTTTTAGTACTCCTAGAAGACCAACTCAAGACAGATTTCACCACTCCTTGGGGCACTTTCATGTATGTGAAAATGCCTTTTGGATTAATGAATGCTGGGGCCACTTTCCAAAGGGCCATGGACATTGCATTTTCAGAGGAGATAGGGCACTTCATTGTAATTTACCTTGATGACATAACAGTTTATTCCAAATCTGATGAAGAGCATCTAAAACATTTAAGAAAGGTCCTTGAAAAGTGCAGAAGGTTTGGGTTATCTTTAAATCCCAAAAAGACAGTGTTTGGCCTTTAGGAAGGTAAACTCCTTGGCCATATCATATCAGAAGAAGGGATTAAAATAGATCCAAATAGAGTTTAGGGAATACTACAGATTAGCCAACCAAGGAACATAAAAGAGTTGCAGTCCTTTATTGGAAAGATTAATTTCTTGAGGAGGTTTATTCCCAACTTAGTAGAGCTCCTTAGAAACATGACTAATATGCTCAAGAAAGAAGTAGGAGTGAAGTGGACTATAGAAACCAAAAAATCCTTTGAATCGGTAAAACATGCACTCACCCGGGCACCAGTCCTAATCATCCCAGACTTTTCAAAAGAGTTCCTTATTTTTTCCTTTGCCTGAGAGCATACTGTGGCTACAGTCCTATTGTAGAAAAATCCAAAGGGACAAGAACAACCCATTTCTTTTTTCAGCAAGGCTTTAAGGGATGCACCCTTGAAATACAACATAATGGAAAAACATGCCTATGCTTTGGTAAAGGCCTTAAAGGACTTCAGGGTGTATATTCTACATTCCGATATCATTGCCTATGTACCTAATATAGTGGTAAAAGACATCTTGTCACAAGACCCGGATGGAAAGAGAGGTAAATGGATTGCTGCTATATTAGAGTATGATTTGGAAATCAGACCAACCAAACTTATTAAAGGTCAGGGCTTAGCTCAATTAATGGTTGAATCTAATCTACAAGCCCTTGACATTAACATGGTAAATGCCTTGGATGAACAAGAAGAATTACCTACTCCCACTGTCGAAGAGCAGTTTCAAAATTCACCTTGGTACACTAATATCTTGTATGTGCTTGCAAATATTAATGCTCCTCCTGATTTATCAAAAACAAAGGCAAGTTTTTTAAAGTTGAAAGCTAGGAACTATTGCATTTTAAATGAATGTTTATTTTGGAAAAATGCTGATGGTTTATTGCTTAAATGTTTGCCTGAAGTTGATGTAGAAAGGATCAAGCATTAATTCCATGAAGGAGAGTGTGGAGGCCATCTTTACTGGAAAACCACAACCAATAAAATCCTTAGAGCTGGCTATTACTGGCCCACCCTTTTTTAGGATGTCCATAAAATGATAGTTTCCTGTCATAAGTGCCAGATTTTTGAACGCAGAAGAAAACTTCTTCCTTTACCATTACAACCTATCACTGTTGAAGCTCCTTTTTAACAGTGGGGCCTAGATTTCATAGGAGAAATCCATCCTGCTTCGTCTGCCCAACACAAATGGATTCTCACAGCCACTGACTATTTCACAAAATGGATTGAAACCATCCCTTCTAGGAATGCCACAGATTCTGTCATTATAAAATTCCTTGAAGACCATATCTTGTCTAGATTCGAATGCCCTAGGAAGAGTATTACTGATAATGCTGCTGCTTTTTATTCTAAAAAGATGATTGAGTTTTGTCACAGGTATCAGATTACACTTGGTCATTCTACTACTTACTACCCTCAAGGTAATGGGCTAGCAGAATCATCAAATAAAATTTTGGTGACCATCATCAAGAAGATGCTTGAAGAGAACAAAAAATCATGGCATAACAAGTTGGTGCATGCTCTGTGGGCAGACAGATTGACCACAAAAAAGTCCATTGTAATGTCCCCTTACCAGCTTGTTTATGGAGCAGATGTGGTGTTTCCCACCAGTCTAGGTGTACCAGTAATAAAATTAATCCAAGAAATACAGTCAGAAGAGGACAACATGATTAGGAGGATCAGTCAAACAATACATCTTCAGCAAACTAGGGAAGAGGTTTACAATAGGGCTCAGAAGGTGCAAGAAAACATAAATAATTTGTTTAACAAAAGAACAAAGGCTTGTGCTTTCAACATTGGAGATAAGGTACTCAAATGGGATTCCAAAAGAGAGGATAAGGGAAAACATGGTAAATTTAACAGTTTGTGGCAAGGTCCTTACATCATCCAGTCCACCGTTGGTCCTAATGCCTTTTTTCTACAAAAGTTAGATGGCACAGATCTGTTTGGGGGTCCTGTCAATGGCAGGGTCATTAAGCATTACTACTGCTGAGTTCGATTTTAAAGCTTTCATTTCCATTATAAATACCATTTGCTTTGTTCAGTCTCATAAAAGAAAAAGTACAAAAACAATGAAAATAAAGAAAAGAGGGCAGATTGTGAAAACAAGAAAGGTACAGCCCCAATACCAAAAAAGAGAAAGAAATTCTGAAAGTGTGCAAGCTTAAATGCCACTCCTGCAAAACACACTTCTAGTTAGTCAAAATACCTAATCTTGACTAATTAGTTTTAAAATTTTCTGCTGATAGGGTAGTGAATTTGATTTGCCAAACTGTTTAATCTTGGCTTATCAGTAGTTAGATTAGGATAGAAATCAAAGGTTCAAACATGAACAAAACCTGAACCTAAGTTTCCAAAACAGATGACTCAAATTTGTTTTATTTTCTGAGTCAAAAAGATGTAAAAATCTGGTTCTAATCAGCTCAAAATCTGAACCAGAGAAAAAGGAAAGACAACTCAATAAGAGTCAAATCAGAGCTATAGAAAAGAGGAAGGAAATGTTTTCAAATTTCAGATCTTAAGCCTTCCATTTTGATTTAATTTTTCTGCAAAATAAATGTCTATGGGCAACTTGTATTTATGCCATAGACCAGCATCAAGTTAGAGTATTCAATCCTGACTTGAGTGCTTTTAAATTTCTGTTATAGAATTTAGAGAATAAAAATATGTTGGGTAGTTTAATCCCAACGGATGGTAGATTAGGTAGAGAATCATCTGAACTCAACTGTTAAATCTGAGTTCAGGGAGAAATAAGGAGTAGAAATAGATTAGATTTCCTGCTTTCAAAAGAATAAAATGTTGTGAATAGAGTTTTCCAATCCAAGTGCACTCTAATGAAGAAAAAATATTAGATCTGTAGGATTGGGTAGGTAGAAAATTGTATTGATGACAATCCATTGTTTTCATGGTTGCTAATATGTTTTCAGAAGATCATCCCAGCAAAGGAAGAGAAGCCCAATGGATTAGGCAACAGGTCAGCCTCCCAGAGAAAGTACAATGGATGAGGCAACTGACCAGCCTCCCAGAGAATGCAAGTCTGAAGTTCTTGATGCTTTCAAGAAGGCACCATCCCCAAGTGGAGCCACTGTTAGCCACCTATAAAATTTGATTATATCAAAAGGTGGCTAAATCTATTTTGAGCCTTTAAGGAACAATTTTCTATAACAAAAACTGTTGGTTCTTGAAGACTCTTGAAGGCCTCCCACCTCTGTCCAAATCTGCACTGCTGTTTACATCCCAAAAGACCCTGAAATCCTGTTGTTTTCCAAGGCCAAATACTGCTGCAAACACATTTTCCCATTTCTCTTCTCCCAAAACTAACCTCATTTTTCTATCCCCCTATTTCCCACAAAAATCCCTCATTTTCACATTTCTGCCTTTTCCCCTCATCAAAATCCCCTTTATAAGGTTCTAAGACCCCTTCTTAGCCTTATCGGAATCCCCAAATTCCTTTGAAAATCCTCGAAAAGCATTAAAATGCATATTTTCTATGTATTGGACTTATCCCCCCTTGGGCTAAGCGCCTAGCCTTTTCGCCCATAAACCCTGGCGCCATGACCGCGCGCTGAGCAGTTGGGTGCTTATCTGGTTTAAATAAATATTTCACCCAAAACATTAAAAAACCTTTGATATTTAGTTAAACCGTCGAATTAACATTTTATTAAAAAAATTTGCGCCCGTGCAAATGTGGGGCGATCTCGACCATCGATTCAATCCATAAGATCCGACGGTGCGGAGCGCGCCTCCCTGTGGACCCCCCAGCCGTGCACCGTTTTCCCAAAACCACGTGGTTTTTATCGCACCACTCTTCGGCGGAGGGCGATTTTTGCCCGATGGCCAGCGATTCCATACATCGCTTGACACGCGTCCCGTGTACTATTTGTAAAACCGCCATCCATCCATCGTCCATCGCGCATTAACGTTCGGACCAGGACGCCCAGCGATATTGCTGTGGACCGTCGGATCTGAGCCCACTGAATCAACAGTGATCACTCGCCGAAGTTGCTTGATGGTTAACGAAGGTGCGCGCACGATAACCGGGACATCGTACAACGGAAAATCAATCTCCGTCGTCGATCTGATCTGCAGATCGACGACCCACAATTCATCGCCCGATCTCTCCGTTTGACTTTCCATTGCCCAATCCCGACCACCGATCTCTGCGCGATCGACGGCTCAGATTCATCCTTCTCCTCTGACTGCCTCGTTCAATCTCGATCGTCGATCTTTGCACGATCGACGACTTGGATTTAATCCTTCTTTCACCCATTCCACGATCGCTCCCGATCAATCCTGACCATTGGATGATGCCATCCAACGGCTCCGATCTCCTCGCACGCCCTCCGGTGCAGTTAACCTATATACGCAGGTTTTATAATAATTTTCGTGTTTTGCAGGGTTCTAAATCATTTTTTCGTTATTTCCAAAGAAGATTCAGAGGCAGAGGGTGATGACTCTCTTGTCTTCGATTCGTCAAAGGAAATCATCCACAGGGTGGAAATGCATGTTTCATCAATGTTTTCTCAGGCATGGATGCCTTATAAACCCTGCGCAGCCCTGCACACTAGCAAAAACACCATGAAAGGGGCACAGTCAAAGAGTATCAGTGCCGAAGACCAAAATGTACCAAAACAGAGGATTAGAGACAGTTTTACGGGAATTATGGCTAAGACGGTTGTCAAAAGCCTAATCCCCGATTTAAACACAGTTTAAAGAATATTTTTAGGGTTTTATCGATAGGAGCACTTCCACCGCCGCAATTGAGGCAAATTTATCCCTCTAGTCACTGAAATGCCACCTGTGCCTCAAAGTATTCGATCAGAGGCCGAATTTATTGATCAGGAAAAGATATTTGTCTCAAACGCAACTGAAGAGTTACTCCTGCGGGGACTTCAATGCAAAGAATGGCTACAGAGTTACTTCGACACCAAAACCGAGGCTAATTGAACCTTCTCCAGCTTCTAAAGGCACCTACAGCCTCACAGAAAATCATTGGGCCTCAAAAGACACAATCAGAGTTATGAAGCAGAGTTATAAATGATTACATTCCCACCTTATGCCTGCGTGGTTCCCAAAGGCCAGGGATTGCATTGATTTCATAATTAATAATACTTGACCCCTGGGAAATCCTCCCACCTCTTCATTCTTCTATAAATACTTCTGTAGAAGATGAGAAAATGTTGGTCTCGGGACATCTGAATGCATGTAATAGCTATTCTGAAGCTACTGATGCCCTATTTGCAACTTGAAGATACATAAGTTGATATGAGAAGTTTGAAGTTGTAGAGACCCACCGGGCTTGCTGATTGTAACTGGTTCGAACATCAAATACAAGCTACTGATTTATGGGATCCTGATTTTTGTCAATGGTGATGTGTTCCTCACTGTAAATTGTTATTTTGCTTAATGTTTCCACTTTGTTCACTTTCTCTAATAAAGGGCAGCAAACATAGAGCTAGGATTTACTTTCTACAGTACCCTACTCTCACTGAAAGCTTTATTGTCTATGTTTTCTTCATTTGAAAGTTCTCTTAGAAGAGTACATTAATGCAGGTTGGTTTAAAGGCACTTGCCTGATCTAAATTTCTCTTTGTCACTGTTATCTGTCGTTTTCTCATTGAATATGCTGAAAGCAGGGTAGTTTAAAGGCACTTACCTGATCTTAAGCTTTCAACTGTTTTGTAAATGTTTCTCCTATTAAAAGTACTTCAATGTAGGCTGGTTTAAAGGCACTAACCTGATCTCATAATACTTTTATGTTTTTCTTATTGAATATGCTGAAAGCAGGGTAGTTTAAAGGCACTTACCTGATCTTAAGCTTTTTCAAAGTGTTTTTAAATGTTTTCTAACTGAAAGAATTTCAAAGCAGGCTAGTTTAAAGGTATTAACCTGATCTCATAAAACTCTCATGTTTTTCTTTAAGTACATGCTGAAGCAATATAGTTTAAAAGAACTTATTTGATCTTATGCTGTTTCACTATACCTTCATTTGTTTTTTCTTCATTTCCTATCTGTTTCATTCCATAAAATCACCTTAAGAGATCCTTTGACATAAGTGACTTGCCCCATGGATCCTGCTTGAACCTTGTTGTCCAATTAAAATCCTCCTATGACTCCATAACCCAATGGGTTAAAACTGTCTTTGACTTTTCTGTCAGCCAAATCATTCCTTCATCTGCAGACACCTTCACCCTTCATTTTGAAACTGCCTTCACCTTCATCATGTCTTTGCCCAACCAAAACAAAAAAAACAAAACCCAAGCTCTTCATAACTAGCCTAATATCATAATTTCAGCTATTAAAGATCACATCTTTAAACTCATTCATAGAGAGATCCCTCTCTGGATTCAGGAGGGCTAGATCCTAGAATCCCAAAGTTGGTTGAAATGATGTTGCTTCTGTAATTGGACTCTACCAATATTGCTAATAAATTACAGATTCCTAACAAATCCGATGAGCAGAACATTTATTTATTTTCAATTTATTCAAAATATGTGCAGGTCGGCCAAAATTGAAATGTAGGCTTGAAGCCCCCGCAGATGTGTCACACACCCTCACTAATGGATATATATAGGTCAATGTTGGAGGTCATTTACACTCATCCATCTTCACACATTCTCTCTCATCATCTGATTGGTTCGATCACCTTGGAGGCTCTTCTTCTCTCACACGTGGGAAATTTCAGCGAAGGAAATTTCTGTTTCTTACCTAGGGTTTCAGTGTAGATTTGACCAGCAATGACTTTGGTCAACGCTTGGAAAAACTGACCCCAATCTTGGTCAGAACCCCAATTTCTGCAGTCCCCATTTATTAGCATAAAAATCGAGGTTGATTGTTGACTTTGATCGGGCTGCGTTGACTTTTTGCTGCTTCCGTTTTCCGTTGACTGTTGACTGTGACAGCGTTAACTTTTGTTGACTTTGGGATGACAGATATTTCTGTCTGAGAGGGTTGTGTGACACTTCTGGTTGGCTGTTGTATTGATACTTTTATGGTTGAAGCATCCTGTTGACCACCGTAACGCACCTACACACATATATATTTTTAGCTTGTCTTTTGTCGATCTACTAGAATGTTATATCAACATTTTACTTTCTTGTTTATGTGATTTATGTTTGATATTGGGGATAAAAAGTAAAGTTGCATCAAGCATAGAACATCTACAAAAATTTACATGGGATCAAAGTTGAGGTGAAGACAAAGCCCAAGTTTGTAGCAATCACTGAAGAAGAGCATGGGTACCTCAAACTATAATGGCTTTAAAGTTGATGAAAAATTAACTCGGAAGGAAGAATTCCATGCCTGGAACATGACATTGGATCTTATGTTGGAAGACCGAGATGTCATGGAATATGTGCAGGGTAAAATCCAAGAGCCTCCATCCACTGCACTTGCTACCACCAAGTCAAAGTATAAGAAGGGGGAAATAAAAGCAAAGTTGATGATTAGGGACTCAATTCATAAGAGTCTGGTTGCCTACATCTCTGAGCTGGGCACATCCAAGGAGATGTATGATAAGTTGGTCAACATGTTCAAGGCAAATCAAGTCCTTTTATTTAAGAACCAACTGAAGAATATGAAGAAAGGCAGGGATGAATCCACTCAATAATATTTTCTAAATTTGATTTAAATCATAAATAATATTCTGTCTATTGGGGAGACAATAGCTGATCGAGAAATGGTTCTCACCGCACTTGGAGGTCTCTCATTGGAATGGAATGTATTCAATACTACCATTCTCAATAACAATGTGATACCTGATTTTGACGAAGTATTATCGAGATGGGTACAAGAAGAGACAAGGATGAAGGAATATGAAAATGAAGGAAATGCTTCCTTGACTGCTTGTGCTAAGAAGAAGAACAATGGTGGTCTGAGGAAAAAAGGAAGAGCAGGGGCCCAAGAAAAGAAAAGGAAATGTTACACATGTCACAAGATCGACCAAAATGCTAGAGAATTCCCTTTCAAGAAGGATTCTTCTGATGATGATGACAAAAAAAACAACTGGAGGAATGGAAATCAAAGGAACAACAGGTTCAAAGGAAAGAGGAAGACTCCCTATGGTGGAAATGGGAAACCTTACAAAAGGTCGAGAAATTCTAGATATGAGGAATCAAATATTGTTGATGATAAAAGAAATGAATTCATTCTTGTATCTACCCTCTCTACTCCATCTCCACCCAACATTATGGATGTCTGGTTGATAGATAGTGTACCTCAAGGCACATCACTGGGTTCAAGGAAGCACTTTCTGACATGGTTGAGAAGGATGTTAATCTGAAAAATATCCTTGAAGATAATGCCACATATCCCGTGAAAGGGACAGGGACTGTGACCCTCCACTTGTCTCAAGGTCAAGTCCTCTACCTGCAAGATGTACTATATATACCTGATTTGAAGAAGAACCTTGTGTCTATTTAGGCCATGGAAGACAAAGGTTTCAATGTGGCATTCATTGATGGGAAGGTACGTATCTGGAAGAAGAGTTTCAAGGAAACTATCATGATTGGGTTTAAAGTTGATACACTTTACCTAGTTGGAGGAAGTCCACTGGAAGTGATGACATGTGATACTATTCGACAGATTGAACTATGGCACCAAAGGTTTGGACACCTTCACTACAAAGTGCTTCGTGAAGCAAGGAAGGTGGTGACGGAGATGCCCGAGTTCACAAATGATCATGAAGGTGTATGTTAGGGTTGTGCTGAAGGAAAGCATACAAGGGGACCTTTCCCCTCAAATGTCACAAAGACATCTCATGTCTTGCAACTGATACATTTTGATTTGTCTAATATGCTGCTTGTGAAATCCTTGGGAGGATGTTCTTATTATATGAAGTTCATAGATGAATTCTCTTGCAAAACCTGGATATACTTATTGAAGAAGACGGATGAGGCTTTCATGTGGTTTTGTACCTTCAAAGCCTTAGTGGAAAATGTAATAGGGAAGAAGATCAAGATATTGAGGACCGATAATGGCACTGAATATGAGACAAATGAGTTCAAGAAATTTTGCAGAGAAGCTAGCATCAAGAGGGAGACCACAACTGTCTATACTCTTGAGAAAAATGGCATTGCTGAAAGAAATATCAGGACCATTGTGGAAGCTATCGGTGCCATGCTATGTGGCCAAGGTCTTCCAAAGTTTTTTGTGGGAGAAGCTGTGAACACTGTTGTGTACATACAAAACCGATGCCTGCATTCCGCTTTGTATTCCAAAACTCCCAAAGAGGTTTTCTTTGGTAAGAAACCTGATGTCTCACATTTTAGAGTTTTTGGATGTCATGTTTATTTTCATGTACCGAAGGAGAAGAGGAGCAAGTTGGATGCTTCTAGGAAAAAGGGAATGTTTGTGGGCTACATCGAAACTTCAAAGGCCTATAGAGTCTATGTGCCTAGTCAAATGGAAGTGGAGATATGCCACGATGTTACCTTTGACGAAGATGCTTCCCTGCGGAAAGTAATCAATCTTCCAAGATCTGAGGAAGATCATGAAGCACGGCCTGGAAATCAAGAAGAAATGAAGGATGAGACAATGACCAATGTTGAAGCACCGATGGATGCTATTGATCCACCTCCTTCAATGAAGAGAAAACCATCATGGCTCAGGGACACTCTCGAGGATGCCGAGAGACATATGGCCCCAAGGGGGACATTCTGTGAAAGCAAGAAGCTGAATAGATACCAAGGATATCTAGCAGCCATGAGTACAATCATACAATCTGAGCCTGGACCGGAGGAAAAATACCATTGTCACCTCAAAATGGCTCTATAAGATCAAGCATAGATCTGATGGTAGTGCTAGAAATTTCAAGGCAAGATTCGTTTGCCGTGGCTTCTCTCAAAAGGAAGGCGTAGACTATGATGACATATTTGCACCTGTGGCCCGATATACCACCATCTGATTTATCATAGTCCTTGCTGCTACGCAAGGATGGAATCTTCATCAGATGGATGTGAAGACCACATTTATACATGGTGCGATAAAGGAAGAGGTGTATGTGGAGAAACCTTTGGGGTTCGAAGTCCAGGATCGAGACACCCATGTCTGCAGGTTGAAGAAAGCCATCTATGGGTTGAAGCGAGCACCCAGAGCTTGGTACGAGAGGATAGATAGATACCTGATGAAGCTGGGCTTCACTCGTAGCAACGCTAATCTGAACCTTTACTTCAATGTTGATAGATAAAAGCCTCTCATTCTGGTGTTGTATGTGGATGACTTCTTCCTGATAGGTGATGACCCTCTCATTCATCAGTGTAAGAGGGAGCTCGATGCTAAGTTCGAGATGAAGGACCTAAGACTGATGCATTACTTCCTAGGCCTAGAGGTCTGTCAGAGACCTGGCGAGATTTTCCTTTCCCAAGAAAAATATATTGTGAAGCTTCGGGAAAGATTTGGAATGGTGGACTGTAAGTTCGTGTCGACACCGATGGAACTCAACTTTAAGAAGTTGATTGGCAGCGCTGCTGGGCCCGTGCTAGCAAATCCTACTGAGTGTCATCAACTCGTAGGGGCCTTGATGTTCTTAGTGAACACCCGTCCAGACGTATGTTTTGTAGTGAACACTTTGAGTCAACATATGGTTGAACCTCATCACATTCACTGGGTTGGTGCCAAGAATATGTTGAGATATCTTCGGGGTACGATAAACCATGGGTTGAGATACACCGCCGGGAGCGTGACACTCCATGGATATACTAATTTCGATTGGGCTGGCAGTGTGGTGGATCATAAGAGCACATCGGGGTGCTGCTTCACACTTGGGTCTACTTCAATATCATGGATGAGCAGGAAGAAGAAGTCAGTGGATTTAAGCACCATTGAGGCTGAATACATTGCAACAAGTATGGCTTGTTGTGAAGTATTTTGGTTGTGAAAGCTCTTCAGTGAGTTGTTCAGGCATGTCCTAGATACCACTGTGATACTTTGTGATAACCAGAGTGGGATTTGGTAGTTCGAGAATCCCATGTTCCATGATCGATCCAAGCATATTGATATCAGGTACCACTTTATCCGGGATATGGTACAACGAGGTGTCGTAAGGCTCGATCATATAGGAACTGATGAGCAGGTCGCAGATATTCTCACAAAGCCCTTGGGAAAGCTCAAGTTCCTAACCTTATGTGAGAATCTTGGTATCGTGGAATGACCCTATGCTGAGGGTCTTATTCACTAGTACATTTGGTGGAAATTCCGACACTTTTGACCAAATGTCAGAAATTTCCCCAAATTTTTTCAACTTTTTCAAATCCCGCCTGAAACCGTCGCTATACTAATGTTTAGAGACAAGTGTCGCAATACCGACACTTAGACAAAGTGTCGCAATTGCGACGTTTGGAGGAATCCGTCGGAATTGCGACAGTTTCGGAAATAGCGTCGGAATTGCGATGGCATAGAGGAAAGTGTCGCTATTACAACGTTTGAGGATATCGTCACTATTGCGACAGTTTAGGCAAAGGTGTCGCTATTGCAACAGCTTTGGCAGAAACATCGCTATTGCGACGGTTTGGGATAGATGTCGCTCTTGCGACGATTTTGGCTAGTTGTCGCTCTTACGAAGGTTTGGGATATGTGTCGATTCTAATTCACTCTCTAACTGACTTTCGACATATGTCAACAATGATTTGATATTATTTGAATTAATTAGGGCCAGTTCAACATTATTTCTATAACATTTTTATGTGAGGTTGTAGGCCATGAAATTTCGACCATGTTAAGGATAATTTTTTTGAACATCTAGTCCAAGCGTCGGATCTTTGTTCGTTATATTTTCAGAGATATGCTCTAAGGAAGTTAGGGTTTATGTATGCTCTAGAATTCTTTCTCAATTCATGGTCAGCTTGGTATTTTGGCTATCTTCTCGTCTGAAAATTTTTAAGCTATACAATCTTCATACATGGCCCGTTTTCCATTTGCTACCTTGTGTCTCCGGGCAGCCGGGCGCGCCATGTCGCGTCGTGTGACGCCACACGACCAAGGGCGCCCATGTCAGATTTGCTAACTTGTGATCGCCCGGGTGCCTTAATGTGCACGTTCGGGTGGCTCGTTTGTTGTTTGCTACCTTGTGTCTCCGGGCGACCGGGCGCGCCGTGTGACGTCGCATGACCAAGGGCGCCCGGGTCGGGTCGTTTCGTGCGAGGGCGCCTGTGTCAGATTTTATAACTTGTGAATACCCGGGTGCCTTAATGTGCACATTCGGGCAACCAGTTTTCCATTTGCTACCTTGTGTCTCCAGCCGGGTGTGCCATGTGACGTCGCACGACCAAGGGCGCCCGGGTCGGGCCGTTTTGTGTGAGGGCACCTGTGTCATATTTGCTAACTTGTGACCGCCCGAGTGTCTTAATTTGCGCATTCAGGTCGAGCCGTTTCATTCGAGGGCGCCTGTATCAATTTTGCTAAGTTGTGATCGCCCGGGTGCCTTGTGCACGTTCGGGCGGCCCATTTGTCGTTTGCTCCCTTGTGGCATCATTCGGTCGAGCGCACCGTGTGAAGTCGTCTGACCGAGAGCGTTTGGGTTGGGTTGTTTCGTTTGAGGGTGCCTCTATCATTTTTGCTAAGTTGTGACCGCCTGGGTACCTTGTGTGCGTTTGGGCGGCCCGTTTTTCGTTTTCTACCTTGTGGCATCGTTCGGTCGGGCGCGCCGTGTCGTGCCGTGTGAGGTCGCTCGACTGGACACGTTCGGGTCAGGTTGTTTCATTCGAGGGCGCCTGTATTAGTTTTGCTAAGTTTTGACCACATGGGTGCCTTGTGCACGCTCGAGCAGCCCGTTTGTCGTTTTCTCCCATGATGTGGCATCGTTCGGTCGGGCGTGCCGTGTTGCACCATGTGAGGTCACTCGACCGGGCGCTTCGGGTCGAGCCATTTCTTTCGAGGGCGCCGCGTATCAGTTTTACTAATTTGTGACCGCTTGGGTGCCTTGTGCACGTTCGGGCGGACCGTTTGCCATTTGCTCCCTTGTGGCATCGTTCAGTTGGGCACGCCATGTGAGGTCGCCCGACCGGGCACATTCGGGTCGAGCCATTTCGTTCGAGGGCGCCCGTATCAGTTTTTCTAAGTTGTGACCGCCTGGGTGCCTTGTGCACGTTCGAGCAGCCCATTTTCCGTTTGCTACCTTGTGGCATCGTTCCGTTGGGCACGCCGTGTTGCACCATGTGAGGTCGCTCGACCGGGCGCGTTCGGGTAGGGTCGTTTTGTTCAAGGGCGCCCGTATCAGTTTTGCTAAGTTATGACCGCCCGGGTGCCTTGTGCATGTTTGGGCAGCCTATTTTCCGTTTTCTCCCATGATGTGGCATCGTTCGGTTGGGCACGCCGTGTCGCGCCGTGTGAGGTCGCTTGACCGGGCGCGTTCGGGTCGGGTCGTTTCATTCGAGGGCGCCCGTATCAATTTTGCTAAGTTGTGACCACCCGGGTGCCTTGTGCACATTCGAGTGGCCTGTTTTCCATTTTCTCCCATGATGTGGCATCGTTCGGTCGGGCGCGCCGTGTCGCGCCGTGTGAGGTCTCCTGAACAGGCGCGTTGGGGTCGGGTCGTTTCATTCGAGGGCGCCCGTATCAGTTTTGCTAAGTTGTGACCGCCCAAGTGCCTTGTGCACGTTCGGGCGACCCGTTTTCCGTTTTCTCCCATGATGTGGCATCATTCCGTCAGGCGCGCCGTGTCGCACCGTGTGAGGTTGCCCGATCAGGTGCGTTCGGGTTGGGTCGTTTCGTTCGAGGGCACCCGTATCAGTTTTGCTAAGTTGTGACCGCCCGGGTGCCTTGTGCACATTCGGGTGGCCCGTTTGCCGTTTGCTCCCATGATGTGGCATCATTCGGTCGGGCATGTCGTGTCGCGCTGTGTGAGGTTGCCCGACTAGGCACGTTCGGGTCGGGTCATTTAATTCGAGGGCACCCATATCAGTTTTGCTAAGTTGTGACTGTCCGAGTGCCTTGTGCACGTTCGGGTGGCCCATTTTCCATTTGCTCCCTTGTGGCATCGTTCGATCAAGCGCGCCGTGTTGCGCCGTGTGAGGTCGCCCAACCGGGCGCGTTCAGGTTGGGTCGTTTCATTTGAGGGCGCCCTTATCAGTTTTGCTAAGTTGTGACTGCCCGGGTGCCTTGTGCACGTTTGGGTGACGCGTTTTCCATTTGCTCCCTTGTGGCATCGTTCGGTCGGGCGTGCCGTGTCGCATCATGTGAGGTCGCCCGACTGGTTGCGTTCAGGTCAGGTCGTTTCGTTCGAGGGCGCTCGTATTAGGTTTGCTAAGTTGTACTGACCGCCCGGGCGACTTGTGCACGTTCGGGCGGCTCGTAATTTCCTTGGGCGCTAAAGGAAATGTGTTCGGGTCGTCCGTATCAGGGCGCCCAAGCTGGAACATGTCCGACCGGGTCAGGTCATGTCGGGTCGGGTCATGAAGGCGCCCAGGGAAATTACGCGTTCGAGTGGGTCGGGTCGAGTCGTGTGATGCCGCCCAAGGAAACACGTTCGGGTCGAGTCAATTTGGGTCGTGCCATATTGTGAGGGCACTTAAGGAAACACGTTCGGGCAGGTCAGGTTCGGTCCGGTCTGGTCAGGTCGTGTCGTGTCATGAGGCCGCCCAAGGAAACATGTTCGAGTGGATCGGGTCGGGTTGGGTTGGGTCGTGTGAGGGTGGTTGTATCAAAAATGCTAAATTGTGACCGCCTTAAAATCCAGTGCCTCCTCATAAAATCCTCTCCTCGTATAATCGACCACCATTACAGATGTTTACACCACATTTGATTTAGACATTTAGTAGGTAGGTAGGGTGCCCCTATCTCCCATCTCCATAATATAGAGTAATACAAAGAACAATGAAACTATCATCTTAACCCCTAACCTCTTAAACATTAATTCCCAACCCCTAACCCATTTAATCCCCTAAACCTCTAAACCCCTAACCCATTTAACCCCTAAACGATAAACCTATAAACCCTTAACCACTAACCCCTAATCCCTTAACCCCTAACCCATTTAACCCCCTAAACCCCTAGTAAACCCCTAACCCATTTAACCCCCTAAACCTTAAACCTATAAAACCTTAACCCCTAATCCCTTAAACCTTAAACCATTAAACCCTTAACCCTAACCCCTTAAACCCTAATTCCCAACCCGTAACCCATCTAACCCCCTAAAACCTAACCCCATTAGCCCCTAACTTGTAACCCCTAGAATCCTTAACTGCTAAATCCCCTAACCCACTAAACCCCTAACCTATTTTACCCCCCAAACCGGCCTAAACCTATAACCCCTTAACCCATAACCCATTTAACCCCTTAAAAATCTAAGGCCCTAACCCATTTAACCCCTAAACCATAAACCTCTAAACCCTTAACCCTTAACCCCTAAACCTTTAACCCCAAACCAATCCACGCACAAACAGCTTCCGATGGGCATGGTCCTTGCTTGCAACATCTTTAATTTCTTCTGCAATTGCAGGGTATGAAGAACCTGCATTGACCATAAAAGAGATCAACTGCTCTTTTCTCAGTGGCTCCAACAGCGAGTGCAGATCGCCCTTCAAGATTTGTAGAGCGGCGCCATTGGCTTCCTTGTCCAGCTTTCTCTTCTTACCATCGCCCTTGAACTCCATGATTTTTTCTCCAGTTTGAGAAGAGGGGGGTTCAAACTAGCTTCAATTCCCCAAATTGACTCATGTCAAGTCTTTTAAAGATTGAATGATTACAAAAGCTTCCATATTAGACATGTAGTTTGGATAGTCACCTATAGGAGGATAATTTAAATTTTAAACCACATTTTGATATCTAGATTCCAAAGCTCAGGTATAAGCCTGAAATGTCGCAAGGGTTAATGCCATTGTTCATGGGGTACATAGCCTGTGACATACAAGCTGCCATAATTTCCATTATGTGAACTGTAAAACGAGCCAATTTTGGAATCATATCAGTCTTTAAATCCCAAGAATTTTAGTGTAACTACAAAACAGGCTTGTAGCTCTGTTACTAATAGGGATGCCCCTCTTTTGGAGTGTATGGAGCAGAATCAATTTGAATTTTGTCCTTGAATTTTAAGGAGCGTAACTAGGCTCCTCATAGAACAAAATCAATGGAATTGGCATTACTAAGGACTGTGCATAGAATCCATATAATGGCCCTATTAAGTGATCCCTGTCTGTGATCGCAATTTCCTAACCTAATCTGGAGTCTTGAAACATGATAAAAAATTAAAATAGTATTCATAATTACAATGGAAGCTACAAAATCTGAATTACAATTTGCATTCAATTACAGGTAAAGATCCAAGGTAGAACCACTTAGCCCATGTGAGGTCGCCCGACCGGGTGCGTTCAGGTCAGGCCGTTTCGTTTGAGGGCGCCTATATCAGTTTTTCTAAGTTGTGACCGCTCGGGTGCCTTGTGCACGTTCGTGTGGCCCGTTAGTCGTTTTCTCCCTTGTGCCTTCATTCATTCGGGCGCGCTGTGTCGTTTCGTTTGAGGGCGCCTGCCCAAACCCGTTCGGGTAGGGTTGTTTCGGTTGAGTGCGCCCACCCAAACACGTTCAGGTCGGGCCCCCTAAGCCCCCAATCCCTAATCCCTTAACTACTAACTCATCATTCGACCCTAACCCCTAAATGCACCTAAATCCCCTAACCCCTAACCCCCAATCCCCTAAGCCCTCCAAATTCGACGAATTAGCTTTGAAGAAGTAATTGTTTTCTGCAATATGGTTTGTAAGTTATTTAAATAGAGGTATCTTCTCTAGAGTTCTTTTTTAGATCCACAATTTAATTTACTAATTTTTGAATGAGGCATATGACACTCTTCATGTCTATGGGAGTTTTATCTTGAAGCTCAATATCTATACGAGTATTTCCTGCTTCAAGGGTTTCCTGACGGAGAAAATCGCAATACAGGGTTTAGGACGCGTTATTGCGTTATTGCTGCTTCAAGGGTTTACTGAACAGACCCAAAATTGTTCATTTCCTTGCTACTTATCAAGTTCTTACTTCTATAGAATTCACTATATACTTAGATCAATAAAGAGATTTTTAAGGTGTTTAATTCATTTATGTATTCAAAAATTGATTATAAACAATAAGAAATCACAATCTTGATATTGTCAGGTTTTAATCAAAAAAACCATTTCATCTATTAATTAGACTACACTATTATTTATAATAGAAAATGTATCTAATTTGAATGAATGAATACATAGATTACTATCATTAAAGAAAAAAAATGTGAATTTCACTTTTAAAGTAATACTTAAAAATAAGGAAAAAATAATACATAAATTATAAAGAAAAAATATATAAAAAAGAGATTAAAACTCCAAATATTTAAGGTACAACATAATTTAATTGTGTAAAGTTTAAAACTCCTTTAATAAAGCATGATGATTTTGTAGAGTAGAAGAATTACTATATGCAAAAATCAGTCCATTATTTACTCATATAATTTTAATTGCTTCTCAAAAAGATATGTTTTATTTTTTTGATTGTAAATATTTTAAACAATCAAAATAAACAAACATTTAATTATTTAGAAATTATTTTAATTATTTAAAAAATATTATAACTATTAAAAAATATATATTTTTAAATTAATTTGAGTGGCCTTAATGAAAAACACACGTTTTTCATTTCAAAATGTCAAAAATTTCCAAATATCAAAAGTTTTAATTTCCCTTGTTCATTTCCCTCTGGTTGCATGGTTTGTCCAAGGAAGGAGGGAGGATGTGGCCATACTGTTGCCGGTTTTGAGGAAGGATGCAACCATACTATTGCAGGTTTGGAGGAAGGATGCGGTAGATTTGTGCCCCGAGCTGTGCTCATGGATCTGGAGCCTAGCACCATGGACAATCTAAGGATCTTTGCATTGCTCTCAAATCCACAACTCCAAAAATAGGTACTCTTATTATGCAACCCATTAGCAACCCGATCTGATGAAACAAATGCACAGTGGCCTCTGTGGGAGCTTATAAGCCCAATCCAGGCTTGGATCTGCCTCTCCAGGGAAACAATACCCAACTACGATTCTCAACCCAGTTTAACAGACAGTGTAATAGCATTGTTGAAGCAAGCTCTAAGCCCTAATCTACCCTAAGTGTATAGATGAAGAATATGTATGAAACCCTAGGTGCATCTATTTTCTTCAATGAGTGTTAGACATTCGAATTATATCTGGTATGCAACTACAAGTATTCTCAATCCTTGTTATAGATAAATGAAAAGCTATTTTCTTTAATGAGTGTTAGACATTCGAATTATATCTGGGATGCAACTGCAAGTATTCTCAATCCTTGTTATATGGTGCACAAAATGTGAATATGGAAAATTCTGGTTGTTCTCTGAGCATATTCACTTATTGTCCACTTCTACAGGTCTTGGAACAACTTCTGTTATTGTTGTGGATAAGTCAATAGATGTAGTATGTCACTTCTTTCCTGAGATAATTATGTTTGAGGAGATGGTTATTTCGAGATCTAAATATTCATGACTGCTTATGTGGGAGGTATTTTTTGTGTGTATTCCCCTCAACTTGTCAACTTCCTGGAATTTTTGTTCTGCAAAGTGACTCTTTAGATTTTCTGCTTGAATTTCCTAATAGGCTGCCTCTGGGGCGCTTCTTGATCTTTTCTTAGACCATTGGCCTTTTTTATGGCTCTATTGCTGGGCTTTTTAAGTTTTGTTTTGTGGATCATCCATCTGGACATTGGGAAATGATCGATGCAAATGTAAATGCCTTTTTTTTAATGAAGGTCATTGTGTTTTTTCTTCTAAAAAAAATTCAACATATGTAGTAGATGCAATAGTTCGTCTTTCCTATTTTTATAAGCATGAAAGCTATGTAGAAGAGTGGGTCAAATGAAATGAAATTTTAAGAGATGTTTTTTCAATTGATTGGAGGATTCATCACTAATATACAATGTGCTGAAGTATGTAGCCTATGATTTATGGTGTTCTTATCAAAGAAAGGATGAGTATTCTTAAAATCAGTTTAAATAAATATTGAAAATTTCATAGGTCGGATCCCTCCTTACCAAAAGATGTCCTCTTACATATTCAAATAATTATAAATATAAAGCCAAACTTTTCATTCTGGCATGGAATATCAGTCAAGGAATAAGAAAGAATTTGCATATGAAGAAGAAAAACAACTGAAGAAAAGGGGGAGATTTGAATCCGAGGCAAGAGGACAAAGACATTTGGCACCTTTTGGAGAAATGTATGTATTTTTGTTATATTTCCTGTTGATAGAACTTTGGGAAAATATCTTTGCTTGAATTATAACTCAGGCTCTTTTGCAGACCCCTAGCAACTCGGACCTGTAACCGACTTGTGACTTGTGTCACTTAATAATTCAGATCCGTTTCACATTCGGACCTGTGGCACACCTTGGATCTATTGCAGAGAAGTCCAAACCTGTGCAATTTCTTTAAATTTCTCAAGTTTTTGCCCTAAAAGTTGAACTCTTGAGCATGCATTTCATCCTTGCCTCAGCTCTGTCTGGCAGAGCAGACTAAAAATGTAATGGCAGACATGTTTGTTCAAGTGAAGCCTGGCCATATAGAACTACCACCTTTATGGACTCTGCAAGAGGATTGCCTTTTTTTTTTGTTGCAATTAAAGTTGCATTTTGTTCATCAAGCAATACAAACTCTTATCAAATTGCAAGATGTAATTCCAATCTAACTAAGATGGGGCGGACAACATGCCATTAACATCCAATTCAAAAGTGCTTCTTAGGGTTTAAGTAGCTTACAGTTGTTGTTCCTGACATTATTTTTTGAAATATCAATTTGCTAAACTGTTTTAACCCAATTTTCTCTTGATTTTATGGAAATTGGGTGTTTGGAAGAAAATTTAATCTCTATTATTTTGGCTTCTCTTAGTATGAATACAATTTTAATATGTAAAACCCATTACAGTAAGTAATCAAGTGTTCACTGGAGAAGCAATACCCATCTTCAATACTCATGCTCTCCTCCTTAATATGGTAGTTCACTCAAGTCCTCCGCCTCCTGCATACATCCTGACCTCTAAATCAATTAATTGTGAGACTATCATGTTGGGATACACCATGTTCAAAATATTTTCCAGAATAGCAGACAAATTCATCTCCATATGGGAAGAGAGGAATAAATTGCAGGTTTAAGGTTTAGTCATTGCAAATGGAATCACCGCACTTTTGACTATTTTTCAATCCTCCCAAATGATATTGAGGAAGCAAAAGTAAGTATATTGTTGATCCATGGACACCTGTTAATCCTTTCAGATAGTTGGAAGAAACCTACTATTTGAGAGGCTGAAGGTATACCTCCCCTATGCTTGGCGATCTCTATAAGTATGACCCTATATGAGATTCAAATGATCGTCTCTGGGGTCTATTATATACATTAACATAGTATTCAAGCAAGGGTGTTGACTGCCTCACATTCTTTGGACTTCATATTTATGGATGAGAGTTTCTCATTTCAAAATCCATGGGTGGTAAAGGTGGAGGCCCTCTATGGGATCTCCATTTCACTATTTTTTGACAACACTGTCCTTCTATTTCACGAATCCAAAAACAAAAGTACATTTTGAGCTCATGCTGGGATGAACATGGTCTTCAAGTCCACCTTGAAAACACAAAAGCATGTAAGTTAGCTCTCCTTATTTTCAAGGATAACAGGTAGAAATGGTGACATCCTAGTCTTTCCTTTGAAGGCTATTATTTGGTTCATCTTTTAACTTGTTTTCGACATTTGTATCAATGTTGAACAGAGGATTGCAACATTAACAACCTTGGAGAGACGATGTTTCCAACTTCAGTTTTAGGATATTCAGGCTAAGTTCTGGTTTCTTGAATTCTTTTCATAATACTTTGTTACACATGACTTTCATTTTCTTCTTGCAGAATTTCTAGAAATGAATGGATATCTTGTGGATTGTTGTAAACAAATTTAGTTCTATTACCATGCTCAAGAGAATTTAATGTTTGTCATTATTGGAGGACAGAGATATACCATAAGACCTCGGTTCTGTGTTGTATCTTTTTATTAAGACTTGAATCAGTTAAACCCTCAGACCTATTGCAACCCTATATTGAGGCTTGGTTCTATTGAAGCCGCCATACTTTGGACCTCTTCATTGCAGTCTCAGGCCAAGGATATAGCTACAGGATTTTGACATATTTTATGCGGTGAACATCTATTAAAATATCAGACAGTGTGAGGATCTCTGCATTGCTCTCAACTCCACAACTCCAAAAACAGGTATCTTATTCTTCAATACAACAAGAATTTTGGTTGGTGTTTTAGCTTTTTTTTTCAGGATCTTGTCTCATGGGTTTGCTTGTAATTTTTTCTATTGGGACTGCAACCCATTACCAACCCGATCTAATGAAAAAAATGCACAGTGGCCTCTGTGGGAGCTTATAAGCCTAATCAGACCTTACCACAAAAGCTGCACTACTATCACTCGTTGCAGGCATTACACTGGCTAAGCTTCACTTGGCTTCATTGCCTTTTCCCCCTTGTTGGAACTCTACTATATGGCACATTTGATTGTCTAGACGAATAATATTATTTGTGTGCATGCGCAGTGTAGTCAAGAACCCTGAAATCTCTGCACTAGTTTCATTATTATTCTTGAGTATCTCAGATCCCAATGAATACACAAAGCATTCCCTTGACATTCTTCTACAGGTATTTTTTAAAGTTTTGTGCCAGGCCTTCTATACCATTTTTTGCGAGATTTGATTTTATTTATTTATTACCAACATCTTGTATTCCTTTATATCTTACCATCATTGCAGACAACGTTTGTCAATACTGTTGACGCTCCATCACTAGCATTGTTGGTGCCTATAGTCCACTACGGTCTTAGGGAAAGAAGTGCAGATACGTGCAAAGAAAGCAACCCAGATTATTGGAAACATGCGTTCTTTGGTAACAGAGCCAAAGGATATGCTACCATATATAAGATTGATGCTTCCTGAAGTGAAGAAGGTATCGGTAGAATCTTTTTCCCTGTATGTGTCTAATTGAGATATTTTGTTCAGACATTTCTAATTAATTTAAATTCTGCACAGGTTCTTGCAAACCCTATACCATAAGTATGTGCTATTGCAGCTAGAGCTCTTGGGTCGCTCATAAGGGGCATGGGTGAAGAGAACTTCTCGGATCTGGTGCCTTGGTTACTAGAGACTCTGAAATCAGATAACAACAATGTTGAGCGATCAGGAGCTGCACAGGGCTTGAGTGAGGTAATTGAAATTATGCTAAAAAATTCTTTAATTGTGGGCAACTTCTGCATGCTTAGACACTTAGGCCTGTGAAAATCCTACCCGAACTACAAACATTAATTGATTGGCACCACCATGATAGTTCCCTCCACTAGGAAGAAAATTTTCTTTCTCTCATGCCAGTGGACTTGCTGGCTGGCTTACCATTTGGTTGACGTAAAGCCTTACTATAAGGATGGAAAAAATGATTGCACTTTTCTAAGTCTTTCATGCATATGTGTTAGAGATTAGAATTGTAGATTAGCACATGGTTAATTTTTGCAAAGTGTTGATTGTGGTACTGTACAGTTACAGTAGCAATGGCTTTTTGTATTGAAAGGAAATCCTTGTGTAATCCCCTCTCCTTCCTCGACACATCTGGATAGAGGGCAGCTATTCTGAGTTAGTTAATTTGATTTGAACCCATGATATTGTCTCTAAGAACATCCTCAAGCAACTTCCTTTTCCCTTGCTTTGTATTATAGTTCCTAGATCCTTCTTGAAGCTTATCAATGAGTCTTTTACCCTGTTCTTGACCTGCAACTTCTGAAAATTCAAAAAATTCTCTGGAATTCGGCTCCATGTCCCCTGTTTTCATTTCTTTGATATCCTTGTATATTATTGTTCTTAAGAAGGTTTTTTGTCCATATTGATGTTTTCTTGTATGTTTCTTTTCCAAGTATGTTATACACTTTTTCATATCAGACTTGTCATTCATTTTCTTTATCTCATCTTCATATTGAAACCTGAGATCATTATTACAAATTAGAGATGCTTCTTCAATTGCTCTCTGTACATGCATCCATAGTTCATAAAAGACTTGTAATAGGCTGGATCTCTATAAATTTGACATTGCCATAACAGAATTTTTTTAGAATTTTGATTGCCATCTATTCCATCTTGTGAAATCTTGGAGCTTTCCTTCAGTTGGTCCTCTACCCTATTTATTTGAGGTCCATGACTTTGTATTTGCATTGCATTTGTTTTCAAGAGACAAATTTTTGTCTTTCTCCTTTATGACAACTTCTTGTACTCGTTCATCTTCATATTCTTCAAGTCCTGCAAACAAACACTCATATAAAAAGTTAGACTGAAAAACTTGACGCTCTTTTGACCCTGTTGATGCCTCTAGGATTGACATTTCTCCTCTATGCTGGATTGAACTTCTTAAGTTTTCCATGAGACTCTTATCTTGTTTCTCATCCACCTCTTCTTCATCAAACATTGGTCCTTTCTCAAGTTCACAGATAAAGATTGCTTTCTCTGCCCCTAAGGACTGATTTTCATACCTTTTTCTTCCTTCAACTCATTTTTTTCTCCATGCCCCTAATTCGGGCAGAGAGCTTGATGTAAAACTCTGATTTCAGTGAGTCTCAGGAAGGATACAAGGTTTTTTTGAACGTGTATGATCTAAGCCAGGGACTTGTGCGACAATTGACTTCCTCATTACTTGGTAGAGCCATTGAAGGAATCTAGTACAGTAAATATCAAAATGCTATTCTTAAGATGTATTTTCTAAATGAATCTCTTTTTCTAAAAAAAGGTATACGTTTTGCATTAGTTTACATTGATGTTTAAAGTTATATTGAACAACTTACATTAAGCCCAGCTACAACTCTAGAAATTGCAGACTTAAATTAAGATAAGTTGCTTTGCATTTATTGAAATTAAAATTTACCAAAGATTAAGTTTGAACAAAGAATAATTAGCTTGTGTGGAATTTGAATCCTTTCCAGTAGGTGAGATGAAATGTCAGTGCCCTCAACATGGATTAGGATTAATGGTAGAGATCTTGGGTTTTCATGGATGAGATCCATGTTCAAATCCCATGGAGTATATGAGTAAGGGAGGCCAAAAATGTGAAACGGGTTGAGGCAAAGTGAAAATGGATATTCAACTCAGCAAATTGGTAAATCTCATCAAATTTCAAGAACTATGAATGATGGACCATGGGCTATGGCATTAGTGTTTGAGTCATGAAGCATAGGCAAATTACTATTGGCTTGAGAGCTCATAAACAAGAATCTCAACACGTCTTTCTCCAATGGTGCTATTAATTTCAATTCCAATTCTCTTTGGCCTCATTTGAGAAGGTTGGCTTCCTAATGTTGAGTATCTAATTATTACTTGGATCAACCTTATCCAATTCGATTGTATAATCATCCCTAGTTCCTTCCCATTGCCTCCTACATGGTTGAAATGCATGAACATATTACAGTTATGGTGGCATTTATAGTCATTGTATATTTGCCTCAACAATAGAATAACACTTAAAGCTGTGTTACTGGATCTGTTGATCCTGAGGGATGGATCCCAAGATTGGATCCTAATATGCTAGGATTTGTCCGAGATATGTTTCGTACTTCTCTACTGTGTAAATCGAGACAAATACCTCATCCATGAAACGAATCCCAAGCATCATGATTCATAAGTGGATCCACCAATTTTGGTTTCTTAAAATATGAAAATAAAATGAAGTTGTTTGGTATTCTGTATTCACCCAAAGTTGGTTATCCTTTGTGCTCATTCACGGCTTAACCGAAATTAAGTGATAATTTTGTTGCCAATTAGGTGTAGTTTGAGTGGCTGAGAGGGAATGTTGTTTCCTCCCTTGCTTAAGTTGGGTTCAAATCCCACTATGTGATATGCTTACTTAGTGAGTGACAACAAAATTATGAATCTGGGCACTAAGGAGAGCTGGTCTCTCTCTCTGTCGAAAATTTCACTTAATATATGCTTCTATTCAACTAAGGAAGTCTCCCTTATTCCTTTGTCAAATTTATCTATCAATTTCATAGAAATTGATAAATGAATACTTTAATTAAGTCTTATACTCACCCCGAATACATAAGCCCTTTGGTAGTTTAAATTCAATGTGCATAATCCATATATATACATATACTTTGTATTAAATCTGGGCCCTTTTTAATGCAACACTCATATCATAATTGGAGCCTTTCCTTTATATAAATATCGAATGTATTAGCCCGACAGTCAAATCTCTTTAACCAAGCCTCTAAGGAAAAATATAATAAGTCACATTCATATTTCAAACCTTAGCCCTTAATACTACAAAAAGGGTCCAACGTTTTAATTATATACACCCGCGCTCATGACATTCAACCATGATTATACATTAGCACAACATTATGTTATATGGTGGTTCACGGGCCCCACATTTCCAACGTAATTAAATAAATGTTGAATTAACACAAAACCGTCGATCTTTACCAAGAGTTAAATTTCGTGCTATTTAACGCGCGATATTCGTCGGATCTCTTGGCCTCCAAATCGGATGACACACAACAATATCGCGTTATTTTTCCCATCGGACCTTAACACGTCAAAAACAAGCAATGGGGGCGGTATTACCCCAGAGACATGGCAACATATAATAGGATCGCATTTCTTTTTAATGGTTTCACTCCGGCCCAAAGGCAGCGTGACGTGAGCGGTAATGGTTTCCAAAATCCAATCCGAGATTGGAACAGTGCTCGACCAGAGTCTTACCATGGTTAACGTGTTTCTTTGTATAACCTCTGCCTTATTAACTCTGGGGTCAAGCCTCCAAAATATCGCTTAGCTAACAATAAACCACGTTAATTTCTGTAGCGGGCAGGGTTTGCTGCCTTCAACAAAGTTTCAAAGTTCTTTAGCAACCAAAGCATGACAGGGTTTCACTCCTATGAAGCTTTTTTTGAACACAGAACTCAACACCTTATACAAGGTTTTAATATCCTCACTTGGACTAAGGATCGCTACAACTCACACTCGGCCTTCTACAGGGGTTATATACCAAGTTGACACATTCACATGAATCACAGAGACTTGCGTTCAACCACAGACAGAGAGGGCTACAAGAGACTTAACACAACAACTGTTCTTCTTCCAATTATACTACAATTGTATGATGGGTGTTGAACCAAAGTTATAAAGCCCGAGTATTAGGATTCATTAAGTTGGACATGGAAAGCGTTTGATATGCGAGCTTTTAATGAGGATTAAGCCGCAAGGGAACGAAGGTAAAGTTCTGCATGAAGGATAATAATTTTAAATGGATTTTATAACCATTTTATGTCCTGTTTTAAAGTTTCATTTTTTTTTTTTAAATTGAACCCGTTGTCGGTATACCGACGCTTTGTAAGCGTCGCTCTTCCAACGACTTATAAGCATTGGTCTTCTGACGCCTTGAATGTTTTCCCTTTTCGTCGGTCTTGGGACGTTGCATTTTTTTTTTAATTTTTAAATTCCCTTCGGTATTATGACAGTTCTTCCTAGCGTCAGTATTGCGACGCGTCTGCAAAGTGTCGGTATTGCAACACTTTGGGAAAGTGTCGGTATTGCGACACATTAACAAGCATCAGAAGAGCGACGTTGAAAACGTCGGACCACATATCATCGGAATTGTGACAGTTTACAAATGTCGGAAGAGCGACAGTTTACAAACGTCGAAAGAGCGACATTCAAAACGTCGGACCGCATATCGTCGGAATTGCGACAGTTTACAAACGTCGGAAGAGTGATGGTTTGGAAAATGTCGGAAGAGTGACGGTTGTTTGGAAACGTCGGAAAAAATGTCGGTATTGCGACACTTTGGCAAAGCATTAGAATTGCGACGTAATGGCTAACCATGTTTTGTCCGGCCTTGAACTTTCGCTCTTGCGACGACTATGTGTCGGAATAGTGACGAAGTGGCCGTTGGAAATTGGACCAAATTTTCTAATGATTGGACAATGAGCTCTTGGAGCTCTGGGGGGCTTTGGGGATAGATTCTCAGAGCTATAAGCACTCACGAGGCTAGGCTTGTCGAAACTTGTGGTGCTTCTACCCCACCATTATGATGTTGAGTTGGTTCACCTCTCATGATCTGTGCCCTGTATGCATCCTACCCATTGAGTCCCAGACTCATGGGAAGTACCTCTCATTTGACCAGTGAGGTGGGAAAAGTTAGAGACCAGTAGCAAAGACTGATGGACGCATCATATATTGTTGTACTCTCTATGTATAGGATGGCACATGTCCAACCACTTGATATGGGATCAATTCTAGTGAGGTTTCAGACCTCCAACTGACTTCGGGTCAGGTAAACCAACTTCGGGTTGGTATGTGACTATTTTGAGTCCTATAGAGGTTTCAGACCTCTGGGTTGAATTTTTCGGCCGGGAATGATGTCTTTGTGACTGACCCTCCTTTTTTCTTAAATAAATAAGCCAAAAAATCAAGTTACGACGGGATGATGCACGATGTTTGGATGGCATAGGTGGATGGAGTTCTCCCTAGTTGAGAGGGAGTGTTAATTTTGGACAACTAGGTCCAAAATCCATGTTGTGATGCTCAGATGAAGATGCCAATATTTTTATTGGACTCCTCTTTCAGAGAGGTGCAAGATCGATCTAAAGATCATCTTGATCCGATGAGAAGAAAATTTATTTTGAATTGATTCAAAATGTGTGCAGGTCGACCAGAATTGAAATGTAGGCTTGAAGCCCTAGCAGATGTGTCACATACCCTTATTGATGGATATATAGGTCAATGTTGGAGGTGATTTTCACTCATCCATAATCACATATTATCTCTCATCATCTGATTGGTTCGATCACCTTGGAGGCTCTTCTTCTCTCACACGTGGGAAATTTCAACGAAGGAAATTTTTGTTTCTAGCCTAGGGTTTCACGTAGATTTGACCAGCGTTGACTTTGGTCAGAGCTTGGTCAAACTAAACCCAATCTTGGTCAGAATTCCAATTTCTACAATCTGCATTTATTGGCACATAAATCGAGGTTGACCATTGACTTTGACTGGGCTGCATTGACTTTTTGCTGTTGTTTTTTTGCGTTGACCATTGACTTTGACAACGTTGAATTTTATTGACTTTGGGTTGATTTATATTGTTGTCTAAGAGGGTTGTGTGACACTTTTGGTTGGCTAACCGTATTGAGATTTTGCTAGTTGAAGCATCATGTTGACTGCCATAACACACCTACACACATATATAATTTTGGCTTGTCTTCTGTCGATCTACTAGTATGTTCTATCAGCATTTTACTTTCTTGTTTATGTGATTGCTATTTGATATTGGGGATAAAAAGTAAAGTTGCATCAAGAATAGAACATCTACAAAAATTTACAAATTTTTAGTGAGCCATTACTAGTCCACGAGTAGGTATTTATTTGGTTTCATACGAAACCCAAAATATGTAAAACCCAATTCCATTTGAGCAAACAAAAAACCTAATCTGCTAAAGATCTCCTCGACATGTTTTGTCTCTATCGTAGCATATGTGAGCATGGATTTAGAATAATTCATGATTAATCCATATGTGTTCCCAAATATCATGATGATGTGATGAAGGTGGATCCATTGATCAACCGAAACCTATCCAAATATTAATACGTCATACACAAACATAAGGTGAGTGATGGATATCTTCCTTATTAGTTGTAACCCTGGGAAGAAACCTTGTGCTTTATCCTCTAAAATCCACCTGCTTAGACCTTCAATGACTAGTAAAAACTTCAACAACGATAACGAACAGCCCTATCGAAGATCACAAAAGGCACAAAAGAATCCAGTCAGAACACCAATAATAAGTACATCATAGCTCAATGAACTAATACATGTCATAATCCATTTGACAACCCCCAAAAATGGTCTGATATTATGCAAGGTAGGTCCAATCCACTCTATCATATGCTCGGTGTAGATCTAGGTTTAAATAATGGCTCCCATGCGACAAGTTTTAACAGAGTGTAGAGCTTCATGTGTGATGACAACCACTTGATCCTGAATTTTCCTATTTTTCAGGAAACCAAATTGTTTTTCAAATATATGAGACGATAGGCATTCCTTCATCTAATTTGAAATAATCTTAGATATCAGTTTGTATGCAATATTGCATAGCGATATTGGATGAAAATCCATGAAAGTCTTAGGGTATGATGATTTAGGAACCAACATAAGGAAGGTCGCATTAACAACTCCTTAAACTTTCTTATATTGTCGAGACTCCACCACCATTTTTAAAATATCAGAACCCATGATCTCATATAACTGCGTGAATATATTGATGGTCCGAACTAGGACATTTTTCCATTGAGAATGTTTTGAGGACATTGTGTATCTCCTCCAAAGAAATAGGTCCCCCAACCTTCCTATCACCCTCCTGAGAGAACATTCTAGGATAATATTAAGAATATTCCAGTTGGTTATCGAAATAGAAGTCATCCTTGGCCTTAAAAAAATTCTCAAATTATTCCACCTCCTTCTTGTGTATATCCCCAATCAGAGTATATTTTCCACCCAACCCATCATCAAACTCCCAAATGGTATTTTTTCCCCTTTTGTTAGATGCATTTTTTTGGAAAAATATTGTGTTCTTGTCTCTGCAAGCTATCCATATCACTTGGATTTTTAGATGCCACTCTTGTTCCTATCTATGTAATATTTCCCTTGTGTGATTCAAACTCCATTAGCCTTTGATGCAAATATGTTGATAAGAGGTCTGGGAAGAGAGATCATCAATTCAAGCCATCTCCTCATTAATCGCCTTTACCTCCTGCCTATGTTGATCCCTTTTTAGAGAAATCCATTTGCGTACCACTGCTTTCAATCCTTTCAACTTAGTAACCACCACCTCCATATTGAAATGATCAGGATTCATTGTATGTTGATACCACACCGTTATAAACACATGGCATAATTCTTGGTCTTCCAACCAAGTATCATTAAACTTGAAAGGATGCCTAGTCCATGCCCTATCCCCCTGCAACTGAAGGATTACAAGTGCATGGTCCGATATAATCACCCGAGAGACAACAAATATGATGCCCCAAGAATCTCAATCATATTATCATGTAAGAGGAAATGGTCTAATCTCTTGGAAAAATTGAATGGGCCTGCCATACTGGTCTTCCAAGTAAGCTCAATTGGATTAGGGAAAATACCCACACTATTGTTTTCTATGAAAATTTTAAAAAAATAAGCACCCAATGGATCCAATCTAAAACTAGACGCCCAAACTTCTTCACCTGAAACTGTCAGATGCATGTCCCCTATCATTATAAGGGAGTCCATTTTCATTATTCCACATGCGTTCATATGTAGCCAGAAATCCTTCCTGTCATTGTAAAGGGCATACATGTTGAGTATAATCCTATGGTATAATCCTCCTTGGGTGCATGTACATGCCAAAAAATTATAATTCATTAACGACTACCCTATATGAAAATATGTTATAAATAAATCTTCACCACCCCAAAAATTTTGAAAAATATCCATTTAGACCACCACACGTCGATTCCCAACCTCCTCGCTAACCATGAAGCATACGAATTACTGAAGAAAATAAAAATAAAAAAGGAAGAAGAAGAAGAAGAAGAATGTTACACCTCCTAATCCAAAAGGAATATGTATCAATGGAAACAACCTACATTTTTTCCCAATGATACTGCACTATGGCATGTACCTCACCATCCTAAGAAATGATCCTCTAATGAGAAAATATCTAGAAGAGCCCTACTACCACTTATCCAACTATATTTTGCACCAAGAAATATAAACTTCCAACATAGATCAAAACTATATGAAAGAACATCTACAATTCCATATAGAAGAACAAAATGCGTCATCTGCCACTCCTATTTGATGTCACCCACAAGATCCCTCATTAAAATGGAAGAAAAATCATTCATGTCAAAAAAGAGATGTACTAGAGTTTTTCATCCCATAGAAACTTTGTTCCGGAAAAAGGAGTATGCACCAGAAAAACATATGCAAAACTAAACATGATATGTCAAGAAGTTGTGAAAATTCAAGTCCTCCAATAGAAATATACCCAGGAAGTATAAAATCAAAAAATATTGACATTGAATGTGATAAATAATACCATGAAATGGGAATCAATCCAACCATCAGAGACAACCCATGAGATTCATATTCCAAAAGAGAAAAAATATAAATCGTCGCATAGGGATTGGACAATAATCAAGATTTGAAAAACCAAAAACCAAAATGGAATCCCAACCTCCTACAATCAATCCGCACAAATCGAACCCTGCCAATTTATCAAAAAAAATTGAACCCCGACAATCAATCAGGATAAAACCCCGCGGGATAGCACCATCGACGCTACACTGATACATTGTTCCCACCACTATGAATTTTTCTTATCGATATGTTTCATAAAAAAAAAATTCAAAAGAAGATAAGATAAGGAAAATCCCTCCCTCAAGCTTTGCCATTGAAAACCCCTTGTTCTAATGATTAATTGGTTTGATAATGGAGAATTAAAAAAGAAGCAAAGGAGAAACCAGAAAATGAAGAAGGGAGGCTTTAGAGGAGGTGGATGATTGTGATGTTTAAGTAGTAAACTACATTGAGAATGTTGGAAGTAATTCTTCCATGTGTTGTGAGTTGTCATTATGAGTTCCCAAGCATCAATCTAGAAGTAGTTGTTTTCCTATGTGTGAGTTGTAATAACTATCTAGATGTGTCAAAGTCAAGACTTTGTGTCCTATATATATTTCTAAGTGATCTAATCAGTAATATTAAGCATGTGGTGTTGTGTGTGTAATCTCTCTTGCCCTCTTCAAATTTCAATCATGGTATCAAAGCAGGTTCAACCCTGACTCTCTCAAGAGAGGGGTTGTGATCATGCATTTTTAGAAAGGGTAATACTGCCTACATAGAATAGTCTATTGTGTGTGATTTTGAGATTTTTTTTGTGATCATGTCTGTGTAGATCTATAAATCTGAGTGTGAGGAAAATAAATCAGTGTAAGGTGTGTGTGTGTTTTTTTTCTTTCTTAGTGCAAGAAATAAAACTGATTAGCGAATGTGTCACCCTTTGGCCTAGAAATTCATATACTGTGGGATTCATTGATTAAGGAGTTGTGAAAACTTGTTAAGATTGGCTGATCTCTATTTATATATATCTGTTGTGTTTACTATGTGATTCTAATTGTAAAGAAATCGTTTTTTTTTTAAATCGCTCATGGTAATAAAGAAACGTTAATGACATGTTCCTGTGTGTAGATTTGTTTCCCTCCCTGTGTGCTGCTCAAAATTTTTGCAGAGCTGAGGATTTCCAGCGTCAGCCAAGAGCATCTAGCTTAAGATCAAGTTGATTGAGGAGGTGTCAGTGTGGGAGTTAATACAAATTTGTAGAAGGGCAGATTATTGGAGCCATCTTATGTGTCCAAGTTGCAAATGTTCATTTCATTCCACGGCTCTCCAACATTTGAATGCTATGCACAACCAAATTAAATTCCATATCAAATAATGCTTCTGTATGCCAGATCAAATATTTTCCTTTCGTAAGCAGATTCTCGTATTATACAAGATCGAGCTCTTCTAATATGCTCTTAAACTCTGTCCATTAAGGACGCAATGGCCACATGGAAGGATTCTCAACCATTTTACTGATGCGGACATATCTGTGAAATCGTATGGCCATAACAGACTCATGTAAGAAGAAAAGACGCCACGCCATGATCATGAGGATGAATAAAACCTCCAGAAACGATACTTCAATGGATTCTGATGTGAATTCAACAGAGGCAAGTCTTGATCAAAGGTTATCTGGGGGTCGTGTCCTCAAATTTCTAAGTCTGTAGAAGTTCGGAGAATAGTTGTCTGCTAAATACAAATACAAGAGAAACATCGAGTAGCAGAGCCATTAAAATGCTAGGCATGAAGCATAGCCACATTGGAAGCCCGCTGTATGTTCTAAGATCCGTATTGTTTCAGAACCGATGTGCATTGCTGGTAAAAATTTGGTCACGACATCAACCAAATCGATAGGGATTGGAATATTTGTGTACTTCATCTATGTTTGAATAACTGTTCGCATATTTAAAAGATATAGACATAGAGTTGTTCTTATGTATGTGTTTTTATTCATCAAAATGAAAGGATGCAGAATCACAAAGAACAAGCCAACTATTGATCAGGTTAATGTGACTCGTCATGCTTTAGGAGCATTAGTCACAGGTAGTTTTTAATAATTTCAAGCTGGTGTGACCCTTCATGCTCTGGGAGCGTTAGTACAGGTTATTTATACAAAGTCAAGTTGTAGAATTGTTTTTTGAAGACATTCTATACATAGAATGCTATCCTAGATAGCTGATGAAGGCTGCGAATGGTCGTGGATTCAATATATGGTGGCACTTCCATAGGATGGTTCATTATCGAGGCTAACCTGTTCTGCTCTGGGAGGTTGAGAAGCATCAATTCTGCAAAGCACATCAACAATAGTTTGAAGCGGTTATGTCTTAAATGGATTAAGTGGGAAGCTCAAAACTGTGGTGAAGAAAAGAACGAAAACCATGAGATTTCAAAGTGGATATGAATGTTAGTGATGACCATATCAGACAAAAATGATAAAGAGTCATTTATTGTTGTAATGTATATTTTTTTATTTGTTACATGTAAGCATTAAGAGAGGGTGTTGGAAGTAATGCTTCCATGTGTTGTGATTTGTCATTGTGAGTTCCCAAGCGTCAATCTAGAAGTGGTTGTTTAGTATTTGTTTTCCTATGTGTGAGTTGTAATAGCTATATAGGTGTGTCAAAGTTAGGACTTTGTGTCCTATATATATTTGTAAGTGATCTGATCAATAATATTAAGCATTTGGTGTTGTGTGTGTAATATCACTTGCCCTCTTCAAATTTCAATTAGAGAAAGGAGGAGTAAGGACACCTTTTTGCTAACAATTATTGTTGATCAAATACTAAATTGATTTTTTAGGTATACCAATCAAGATTTTGTAGTAATATGTGCATGTTAAATTCAGTTCAGATGTCCATTTTGAAATTGGTTAGAGTTAAAAATATTATGGTCACAAGAGACAACTAGCATTCTACAAATTCCATTGCCAAGAAGGTTGGAATGGACATTTTCATGGAAGAAATTCTCCCTTAGGAAAAAGTGGAGAAAAATGAAAGAGTTAGAGGTACTTACATTTCAATTTCATTTTACCCCTAAGCCTCAACCAAGCATTTGTTCCCCCTTATACTTTTTTCCTAGTCATGTGTATTTTTGGTATATTGAAAAAGGCCAGGAACTTTTATTGAACTCTAAACATTTCATTTTATAATAGTATTAAGCTTTGTACAAAGAGAACTTATTTCCTCATGCTTTTGGGTCAAACATAAATTTGAGATGATAGTTGTGATGATGGGTATCGTGGGTAATGGCATCAAGGATTCTCCAACAGTTCTGGTTGATGATGTGGACATGGTAATTATTCTTGGTAGAGATATACCAATCCAATTGTTGACATAGCACTGATGAGAAGTAGCTTGGAAAATCTCATTACTTATGTTTTCCTTTTAAGGAGCACATTCATATAAATCAAACTTTATTACTCATGGACTTTGGATTATAATGTAATGGGTATCCCCATAGCAATTGAATTATTGTTTTCATTAGTTCAACATTGTCTTTCTCCATTGATTGTTGGGATTTTCATGGAAGTGTCTTCTATTAATATTGTATGTTGATGGTTTATAAGCTTCTCTGGTTATCAACTAAAGAAGAGCTATCTGGATTATCCATAGTGTTACAAGAAATTCGTTGATGTTTCGAATCCCAACGAGGATCCATCTTCAGGATAGAATCTTGAATGAAATCTTGAAAAAGGGACCAAGTTTGGGACAAATAGTAATAGAAGAAGAAAAACAATTAAAAGAGCCGACCAAGAAATATAAATTATTTTATTAGTTAAGTAATGATTTTTTACTTTTTTTTTATAATAATAATTATTAAGAAATAATATTTAATTATATCATAAGCGACCATGGAAGTTGGACTTGCTTCAAACACAAGTAGTTAGAAGTGAATAACTCATTGTATAGTGATGTTAACTTACCCATAAATGTGATAGCAAAATGATTTTGCAATATTACTTAAGCAAGGATTCCTTGGAAATTTTATAAATCACTAGAGCTTTAACATTCAATGAGATATATCCAGGAAAAGTTTTACTTGATGTAATTTACGTAAAAAGACCTAAATTTAGTCCCTTTCACATATTATATTGTCTTTGCATATGTTCTAACTATTATTTATTCTAGATGGTTTCCCCTTAGAAAGTTATTTTTCTCAAGGGTTGAATGAGTTTAAAAACTAAAAAGCACATGTTTTTGTCTCATATTATTGAAAAATGTAAGGTGCATATTATACAGATGAAATGGTATGTCATTTTTTCTTGCTAAACATATATGTAAAAGCATTAGAGGAGGTTTTCATGTATTTTCAATTATGGAAGGATTGCATGAGTGCTTTATTCCTTCCAATGAAAAAATACGTGAGTGACAAAAAATATGAAATTATAGTTGTTTTTCTATAACTCACATGGAATAAAATATTCTGTTCAAATTGATGTTATGGACGAACTTGATCCTCTATAATGCAAATAAGTGCTTAATATCATATATGGCCTATTATTGGAGAAAAATGATTAGGAAAAATAAAACTATTATGACTTGTAATACATGTTTTTCTTATAGATAACAAGGGAAGTACGCTTGTAGTTTTCAATGGTTCTATGCTACTAACTATGTTAAAAAAACAAGTTATTCAATCAATTTAACCATGGATCCTCATTGAACTGTGGATGAAGAAAGTTTTTATTTTTCTTAGAAAATAATTTATTTTCCTTGGGAAATAAACACAGAGATGAATATATTACATGCTCACAATTCTTGTAAGTGCAAAAACCAAACATATAGCCAGCTCAATATTTGCAAATATAATGCATCAATTGAAATGAGGTTTCTCTACCTCCTCTAAAGCATGTAGAGGCAAAGAAAAGTTTGTTGTTCCAATTGAACCTAATTTAGGATTTAGTGCAACTAGAGATATCAATAGAAAAGTGATAAGTGTTCAAATATTGTCACTAAACTAATTGTTTAACAAAAAAATGATCATCTCAGGTCATTTCAGGTATTATGATTAAGTTATTTGACCTTGTGGTTGAAACAAAGAGTGTTTCCATTAAGTAATTTGGCTTTGAGGTAAAATGAGATGAAGATTTTTATAGGACAAAAATATAAGTAAGCTATAGAATATCAAAATAAATTGTTGAAACACCATAATAAATCACCATGAGTATAATTAAATTGCATAGGAAAGGGCATAGTCTTCTCAATTTGAAATTAAATGTGGAACGTATCTTAGAATATTGAAACAAAAAACAATCAACTCAGAAATTTGGTATGTTACATGACTGTATATTAAAACTTAAAAGGATCTAAATATCAAACAAAATTCAAATGATTAGAAAAACACAATGTGATTTCTTAAGAATTTGGTCAATATAAACATAATTTGAATCTAGATAACAAATTGCCTGCATCCTTTAAGCCCAATATTGTTTTGCTTACTAATATTTTTTGATTATGTGGAAAGAACCAGTGTGATACACATGCCCATTTAAGTCAATAAAAATGTGTTTCACCACTAATATTTAATTTCAAAAATTTGATATATTTTATTTTTAAAATGCCAAATGATAGTCATTTGCATATGAATTACATCATTGTAAGGTACTACAATTGTTGAAGGAGAGTTGACAATATAAAATAAAGTAGGGATATTTGTAGGATCGAATAGAAGTTGGCCCCACATGGAATTCTTAACCGAGTTCTGTCCATGGTTAATAATAACATGTGTGGGAGAAAACAACAAACACTCAATATAACTAACAGAAGAAATTTCCTCATAGAATAGTGCAACATGAGAAAAATGAAGATATATATAATATTTATGGAACACAAAGATAAACACATTTGAGGAAAATGTGATATAACTCCACCAATGTATTCAATCAATAGTTCCAAAATTCCAAGTACCTAACCATTCAAGTCATACCACTATGATAAATTTATTCATCATGGACAACATGATTGCCTCAAAAAGAAGAATTAAGAATGGATTTGCAGTGACATAAAGGAAAAATATCATTCATAGGTGACATTTTTTCCTTCACAAATTATCCATTTAATAATAGACAAATATTAAATGCAATTTATTAGTGTTAAGAAAAATTGCAAAAAAAATCATCTAATAGACACAAGGTGAGACATGGACTATGAATCATATATTATTGACAGTGATAACCTTGTTCTATATATTTATTTGTTTTTCTAAAAGAGTTACCTTATAATTTATTAAGGCACATAAAAACCATTGGCGTATGATCATATACATAAGTAGACAAAAACATGAACATATAAATTACCTCGAGGTTGCCTTTACATATATGTTATTTGGCACCAATTTCAAATGAGCTAATACCTTTTCTAAAAAATGTTAGATGGATTCAAAGATTGTGGATCCACCCATGTATAGTGTGGGGTGTATTCTCCATTAAAAGTAATATGTCATCTTATAATCAAGAACATCCATCCATGCAAAACTTTTCTATAAAGACAAATCTCAGTCGCAATTTTAACGATAACAATTCCATTTGAATAAATCCCATTTATTTTCGTCAAGATTTGCTATAATGTACAAATTTTGTGATAATGCATTTAGGATTAAAAAAACATCTAAGATTTAAAAAGGGAGCTCCATTGGTTGAAATATTCATGAGCAAAGTAATCTAGTAAAACAAAATAATTTCAAGAATGAAATAACAAAGGTGTGTTGAGACGATCAATGAACCTTTAAATAAGAGAGGAGGGCTGTAGTTAGAAGGGTCTTTGGAGGGTTTTCTAACAAATGTAAAAGAGAGTGCAATTTAATTATTATGAGTTTTTGTTTTTTGGTTTGAAATCTAAGGATGTAATTTCTAGTGAGATCTTAAATTTTCATTGTTAAATTAGATTTTTGAATACATGAATATATTCAGCTTTTTGTAGAATTCTAGACACTCTAATTGTAGAAATTACACCAATGGATTCAATCCGATCATGCAATGTACTAAAGCAAGATACTGAATCCTTCTACAATATTAGTGGAATATAATTCACGATCGCTCAATCACATGCAAGTAAGAGAAATAAGTAAATCAATCACACAACACAAGATTTTCCTAGGGAAAGCAACTTCTCAAAACCCTTCCATCTCTATTGTATAATCAGCTAGGGAATCATGAAACAATAAAATGCATGTGTGCTGACAAGAACCTCATACACTATACCAATCGTCTCACATTGATCTAGGCAAAATTGGACAAACACATAGCCAATTTCCTGCCCACATTCAACTTGCCTTCCTCACGCAATTCCTAGGAAAAATAATTCCTATTAAATAGGAATTCCAAAATTCCTTTACTGCGCAATCCATCATGGGCATCCGGTGGCTTTATAACTGCACCTAGGTAGTTCGCTAATAATACAATTGATAGTTTACTTCCCTTTAACCTTTTTCTCAACTGGGTCTCCATCATATTTGACATGCATGAAACTAATAATAGCAAATCATCAGTTACTTGGTAGATCACTACTTTTGAATTAAATGTAATTTAATTCACTTGACCTTCCACTAGCTCATCACTCAATTAGAACTATTTAAACCAATTTTAACTCAATTAATTTGAGTTCACTGATTACACTCACACCACACTAGTAGTACAACTGCAACTAAACCCTGTAAATAATATAATCACTCTACATGCCTCACCATTGACCCTCAACTCGAAATTATTGAGTTAACTAAGTCTATCTCACTTAGTTAACTATTGCAAGTTGTTATGAGATAAGATTAAAATTTATTGTCCAATTTATTTAAGGGATAAATAAATTAGATGCCCACTTCAGCACTATTGTGTCACTAAATTCCTCATCAATGTGTGACTGGAATCCCACACTAGTATGTGGTGCATTTTCTTGTTGAATTTCAACACTCCCTCTCAACAAGAAAGGGATTATCATCTACCCCAATCCTTCCTATGTGGTATTCGAAATTTCTCTTTAAAGCCACCTTCGTCAAGATATCTGCAGCCTAATACTCCGTGGGAGTCTCTTTGCACAGAAATGCACTTCTGGCACTTCAACTGGTGAGGGCAAATCATGGAATATGTGTATCATGATAGACTAACTACGCACTCGATTGACCAGGTGCAATTGATTCTGCTTATTACTGTACCAAGAAATTGTTGATGATCCTATGTTGAAGATGCCCCCTGATGTGATCTTTTTGTCTAATGGACTACCTGCTCAATCTGCGTCGGTAAAGCCTTGAAGCTTCACTCCCTCTGTTTGTCTGTACCATAATCCATACTCTGTAGCACCAATGAGATATATCAACACATGCTTCCCTGCCTTCCAAAATTAGGCTTAACCATAGCTTAACTAAGCTGGTCAACTGTACAGCATATGTCTCGTCGTGTGTTCACAAAATACATAAGTGAACCCACAAGTTGTCTGTAAACAGTGGCATCCACTACCTCACATGAAGTAGCAACCTCCTTCCTCTAGTTTCCTGCAAGAGGAGTCTCCATGGGTTTTCTTCCATCCATGTGGAACTTCCTCATAATATTCTTGGAATACTTTCCCTGAGATACAAATATATCCCCATCTCTTTTCCATATTTCCAAGCCAAGGAAATAGTGCAAGAGCCCCATGTCCTTCATCTCAAACTCTCTTGCAAGAATTTATGAGATGCTCATCACCTCTTAGTACAAGGTCATCAAAATAAAGTACAATAATCAAAATCTTACCATAAACCACAATATGATATAGGTTTGCATCTGATTCACTCTTTGTGAATCCCAACCTAGTGAAATATGTCGATCCTAATGTACCAAGCACGAGGTGCTTGGTTCAGCCCATACAATGCTCTCTTGAGTCTACACACATGTGACTCCTTGTCAAAGGTATCAAAACCTTCTAGCTACTCAATGTACACTTCTTCCTCAATAGATCCATTGATAAAGGTTGTCTTTACATCCATATGATGTATCTTCCACCCCATCTTCCCTGAGAGTGCAAGGATGGATCTAATCGATGAGTACCTTGCAACCTGTGCAAAGTCTACTCATAGTCAATCCCCTCAACCCGTGAGAATCCTCTGGCCACAAATCTAGCCTTGTATTTCTCCACATTCCCATATGCTACTTTCTTCACCTTGTAGATCCACCTGGATCCAACCATTGACTTCCCCACTCGTCTTGGGACCACTTCCCATGCAATGTTTCTGATAATGGATACATACTCCTTAACCATGGCATCAACCCATGTTGGCTGCTACACTGCTTCCTCAAAAGAGGACGGTTCTATCATAATACACTCGCTCATAAGAGCCATGTATCCAGTATACATGTCAGGGGACCTTATCTACCTGTGATGTGATGTAGGTGCACCTACATGCTCTATTTCATCTAGCATCAACTTTTTAGCCTCCCTGGTGCACTTCCTACCATTTCTGGTGGATGGCTCTACATGAGTGGTTTCTTCCACTCCATGATCCTCTACTTGTGGCTACTCCACATCCTGAGGTTTATACTTTGGAACTAAGATTCCCTCATCTATATGCAAGTCAATATCCCTCTCAAGGGACAATCACATGGCTTTCTCCTCATCAAATTTAACATCTCTCCTCACAATTGTCATCCTGTTAGCTAGAAAATACACCTGATAGTTGTGGGGAGTATCAGTGTAGCCCACAAATATCCCAACCTCTGTTGTTGGTTGTAGCTTCTTCCTAACATCTTTGGTCACATGTAAATAGACAAATGAGCCAAAAAATTTAAAATATGAAACATCCAGTTTCTTACCTGAAAAATCCTCCTCTGGTGTACTCATGCCAAGTATGCGATGAGGACTACAGTTATGCACAAATATTGTTGTGTTTACCACCATTGTTGCTTTGAACTCGCCATCATTATCACTCCTTATCACCTTCACCTTCTTCCCTGTATCTTTCTCTACCAGTGCTTTTAACTCACAAAACTTGGAGATCGTCTGATATTTCTTTTGTAGAAAGAATATCCAAGATGTTGAGAATGATCCACACACGTCTCAGTGAACTCTCTCAAGGATTGTCGTTGCTCAGTTCTCCTTCTCATGAAAAGTGGCTTTAGTATACTTTCGCATGGTGCATCCCTTGCATGTGTCTATCTGTGCAAGAGTACCCTTTGGAAGACTTGTAGAAATCTGTTGCATGATCCTCAAAGCACTGTGGTGTAGATGACCCAATCTCATGTGCCATAACCCACATGTATCTCGGCTTACCACCTCCCCTGCTTTACTAGTCAATGTTTCACAACCATCTACATCAATTTTGTAGAGGTTCTTAACACGAACCCAATCTTCTTTACCTGTCCTGTGGCTTTGTGATGAAGGAACACCTTTCCTTCACTAAAAACCACATCATATCCAAGATCCTTCAACATAGCAAATGAAACTAAATTCTTTTTCAATCCTGGTACATGTATGACATCTTTTAATATGAAAGGTTTACCTGATTTTCTCTGGAAAGTAACTGTACCAATCCCGGTAGCGTTATACCTCCTATCATCACCCATCCCAATTTGCATCTAAGGATCCTTCTCCTCCAAGCTACTAAAGAATTCTTTGTTTCCTGTAATGTGGAAATATGCTCCACTATCCAAGTACCAAATAGACCCCATCACAATTGACACCATGCATGCGATGAGAGAGATGTCCAACTCAAACTGTGAGGCCAAATATTTACCCATTGTAGCTCCCGGAGCCTTCTTGTTGTTCTTCTTCTTTTGTGGACAATTTTTGGCATAGTGTCCATGATCATGACAGTGATAACATTTCACCTTTGACATGTCATGCTTCTTGCCTTCTTTTTCAGTCTCATATTTGAATAGGACTTCTTCCCTTTCCCCTTATTTTCCTTACCATTCAAGGCACAATTTTCCTCATCATCAGTCTTGGATGAGGATCCATCCCTGGTATTCCGTTGAAACTCTTCTTGTACCAAATCCGACCATAGTCGCTCCCAATCTGGTAACTTATCCATCCCATTCACAAAGTCCTAGTAACTATGCCAGACCTTGGGAAGGCCTAAAAGTGTTAGGCTCACCAAGTCATCATCAACTACAATAATCCCAACACTTCCAAGCTCATATCAACATTGAGTGAAATTGGTCAAGTATTTCTGGATTGTGTCACCCTTCACCATTTTGATTTTCCTAAGCTTGTCCTTGAGTGCCAATTTTTTGTGGTCATTGTTGCTTTGAAACAAATCTATCAAGGCATTCCACATAGCATATGGAGTTTCCTTTCCATGGATACTTGAGACAATATGATCTCAGAATCCCTCTAATAATCACTAGAGAATTTGGCGGAAATTCCGATGGCCAATTCGTCGCTATTCCGACACATATTCGTCGCAAGAGCGACAGTTCAAGGGTGGACAAACCATGGTTTCTCATGCCGTCGCCGTTAAACCCATAAGAAAAAGGGTAATAAGCACTATCGACACTTATTAGAGCATTAAGACAGGCGTCACTCTTGAAACGTGTCTGCAAGCAGTCTGCCGAAACCCGTTTTAAGCGTCGTTTCGAACGCTCATAAACCGTGCGCGGATTCGAGCTAAACGTGGTCCAGCAGTTTTGACGTACGCTCTTAGATGCTTGTAAGCTGGCATGTGGTCGGAGCTAAACGTGGTCGGCGTTTATGGCGTCACTCTTGACGTGCGGAAGATATTAGTATTGAAGCGATATGTCAATTAGGCGTTTTGGGCTTGTCCAGCGCCAGAAGCGTTTTCCTCTTCGTCTCTCTAGAAGTTTCTGGATTATCGCGGTTCTGGCGTTGGCGTCGGCGCTTCCGGCGATTTTCCTGCTCTATATACGGCCATTTGGATTATTGAGTTCCAGAAAGCGTCTACAAGGCGTCGGTAGACCGACGGAGGGTTCAATTTTTTTAAAAAAATTAAAATTTTAAAAGACGAGAAACGCTGTTTTGAAGATATTATATGAAGTAAAACAGTCCATGAAAGTGAAATAGCAGTATGTAGAATAGTAAAGCAACAGAGAGAGTACCGACGTCCATTGTTCCAAATACAAATTAAAGTACCCAAAACCCTACAACAGTGAAGTAAAACAGTCCATGAAAGTGAAGATATTATATGAAGTAAAAGCAGTCCATGAAAGTGAAGATATTATATGAAGTAAAAGCAGTCCATGAAAGTGAAGATATTATATGAAGTAAAAGCAGGTCCATGAAAGTGAAGATATTATATGAAGTAAAACAGTCCATGAAAGTGAAATAGCAGTATGTAGAATAGTAAAGCAACAGAGAGAGTACCGACGTCCATTGTTCCAAATACAAATTAAAGTACCCAAAACCCTACAACAGTGAAGTAAAACAGTCCATGAAAGTGAAATAGCAGTATGTAGAATAGTAAAGCAACAGATAGAGTACCGACGTCCATTGTTCCAAATACAAATTAAAGTACCCAAAACCCTACAACAGTGAAGTAAAACGGTCCATGAAAATTGAAATCATGAGTATGTAGAATAGTAAAAACTATGAGATGGAAATAGAAGCGTCCATTGTTAAGCCACAAAATTAAAGTACCCAAAACCTACAACGGTGAAGTAAAATAGTCCATGAAAATTTAGTATTTATGTAAGAATAGTAAAAACACTTGGAGATGAAATACGAAGCGTCCCATTGTTCCAAATACAAATTAAAGTACCCAAAACCCTACAACAGTGAAGTAAAACAATCCATGAAAGTGAAGATATTAAATGAAGTAAAACAGTCCATGAAAGTGAAATAGCAGTATGTAGAATAGTAAAGCAACAGATAGAGTACCGACGTCCATTGTTCCAAATACAAATTAAAATACCCAAAACCCTGCAACAGAGAAAAACGCTAATCATAATCATGTGAGGAGTGTGATATGTCCAAAATATAAAAAGACCATCAGACCATATCAATAAACCAGCAACATAGACCAGCATCGCTAGTTTTGAAGGCAGAGTGATAAACATTAATCATTTTTTTCTCACAAGAGAAAAAACGTTGTTTTGAATATATTATATGAAGTAAAACAGTCCATGAAGTCATTACATTTTCACATCTGAAGATTGGAACCCAAATATCCATCCAGAAAAGTGGAAGTCCCACCCCAGGCAGTGATAGAAAAATACCCCATGTCACATACAGGGACTTGATATAAAACCCAGTAACGGTCCACATGGAGATTATCGACAAATCTGAGAAAGCATCCAAATATGCCGGAGGCATCTATAAGAAAGTGAAATAGCAGTATGTAGAATAGTAAAACAACAAATAGAGTACCGACGTCCATTGTTCCAAATACAAATTAAAGTACCCAAAATCCTTGAACAGAGAAAAACGCTAATCATGTGAGGAGTGTGATATGTCCAAAATATAAAAAGACAATCAGACCATATCAATAAACCAGCAACATAGACCAGCATCGCTAGTTTTGAAGGCAGAGTGATAAACATTAATCATTTTTTTTTCACAAGAGAAAAAGTGTTGTTTTGAATATATTATATGAAGTAAAACAGTCCATGAAGTCATTACATTTTCACATCTAAAGATTGGAACCCAAATATCCATCCAGAAAAGTGGAAGTCCCACCCCAGACAATGATAGAAAAATACCCCATGTCACATACAACGACTTGATATAAAACCCAGTAACGGTCCACATGGAGATTATCGACAATCTGAGAAAGCATCCAAATATGCCAAGGCATCTATAAGAAAGTGAAATAGCAGTATGTAGAATAGTAAAGCAACAGATAGAGTACGTACCGACGTCCATTGTTCCAAATACAAATTAAAGTACCCAAAATCCTTGAACAGAGAAAAACGCTAATCATGTGAGGAGTGTGATATGTCCAAAATATAAAAAGACCATCGGACCATATCAATAAACCAGCAACATAGACCCGCATCGCTAGTTTTGAAGGCAGAATGATAAACATTAATCATTTTTTTTTCAGAAGAGAAAAAATGCTATTTTGAATATATTATATGAAGTAAAACAGTCCATGAAGTCATTACATTTTCACATCTGAAGATTGGAACCAAAATATCCATCCAGAAAAGTGGAAGTCCCACCCCAGACAATGATAGAAATATACCCCATGTCACATACAGGGACATGATATAAAATCCAGTAACGGTCCACATGGAGATTATCGACAATCTGATAAAGCATTCAAATATTCCCGAGGCATCTATAAGAAAGTGAAATAGTAGTATGTAGAACAGTAAAGCAACAGATAGAGTACCGACGTCCATTGTTCCAAATACAAATTAAAGTACCCAAAATCCTTGAACAGATCAAGAAAAACGCTAATCATGTGAGAATTCAAAGTAAAGTTAATATATTAACATTGCGAATAAAATTACACCGAAGTCAAAAACATTGCCTGGCCATACTCATGGCAAATTTGTCATCAAAAAATCAAAAAATTAAGAAGACTGCCCTCATACGGGGAAACCAGTCTTGAACGTTTAATTTACAGAATTCAAAAATATTACAAAGGTCCAGCACAGTAAAATAAACTAAAAGCAGCCCAATTAAGTGGGCCTGCTAAGCAAGAAAAAAAAATTAACCAAAATACTCCTCCGGTGGTTCCTCCACGATTCGGCACCATCCTTCGGAAGGTCCAGGATCGCTAGGTGCTACCTCCACATGCATGCCACGACTCCCCTCCTGAAGGCCCGAATGCTGGCCGGCTTTTTCCGAGCTCAGACCCACCGGACGGGTGCATTCTTCCTCCGTTTGGGCCTCCTCGCGGAAGACCACAGTGACTACAGCTGTGATTCGCGGGCGGTTGAGAGTGCAATCAAAGGAAAATTGCGCGGTGCGCGTCGTGGGAGAAGGTGAACTAGCGGTGGGGAAGCCAGGAGCAGTGGAATCCATTTGGTGGCCAGATGCTACAAGCCGACCCGCCCACTCCTAGTATTTGGATATCGACCTAGTAATAATCAACTGGGTAGAGTGCAGTCATCTCGTTGAGGTCTTTGGAGGACGTGGCAGGATTGACCTCTAGTGCTCCCCACTGATTAGCTAACTATGTATGACGAGCATGGGTGCAATCTCAGGCGCAGGCGCAGTGGGCACAAGAGACGAAGAAGCAGAATTCCAATTAACAGAGGAAGACAGACAGAGACAGAACCGAGAGAAATGGAAATATGCAGCAAAGTCTACATTAATAACGAGAGCCGAAGGCCGGATCAAATTGGAGCGTGCGGAATCGCTCAGAGGAGTGGAGGTCTGATCTTGAACAGTGTTAAAAATTAATTAATGTAGATTTGATGTGAAAACTTAATTGAACAGCGTTAAATGTTAATGTGAATGATATGAAATCGCCATATCCATGTCCCATCACCTTAAACGCCATCGAATGCACCCGCAGCTGGGAGCAGGGCAAGTTTTTATTGAGGACACGTGGCAAAAATTGATTGGAGCGGATATTTGTTTGGGCCGCTCGCGCAGTGGAAATCCAGACCCGTAAAATATTAGGGCGAATTTGATAAGAAATTCGCGTCACAAAATTGGCCGACGTCAGCAGGCCATTTTGGAACGCGAATTTGGTTTGAATTATGGTTTATCGCCGTTTGAAGTCCGGCGGGCTCGACTTTTGAACAATTTTCTTATAAAATTTGTGTGTGTTTTCTTTGATAATACACATATTAAAATCCCACTTAATAAAGAGACAAAATTGTTGTGCTTTCGGAACCCGTGGTCAAGCCCTCTACCAAAACCACTAGCGGAATCACAAAAGCGGGTTGCCCATATCGCACCGCTTTTGCGGAGTAGGCGGTATTTCCTATTCGCGAGCGATTCCATAGGGAATGCGACACGTGGCGAAGTGACCCCAGAAAACAACCGTTTAACCCACGCCATCGCACGTTAAAGCCCGACGTTGGAAGCCGAGCGAAATTTCCAAGAGTCGTTTATTTGGAGAAGGGCCATCGGACGGTGGTCACACGTTGAACTTGCTCGGAGGTTAACTAAGGTGTGCGGAGGATAGCCAGGTACGATACGAGTGTTTGATTGGTTATTGATATATATAGGTGGGGCCGGAGTATAATGAATTTGTTTAATTAAACGATTGGCGGATAATTAGCATAAGTCTGGAGGGTGATTGTTGTAAGGCTGGGTGGTGAAATATAGAGCCGAAAGTTCACTACAAGTTATTTATTTAAAAAGAAACGTGGAGTATAAATACAAAGTGTTGAAAGTTAAACATTGGTTATAAGGATTGGAGATTATATAAAGTCGGGAATATAAATTAAAGTCCAACCATTGTGGATAGTATTTATTTATCAAATTCTATGAATTTGATAAATAAACCCGAAGAAAGAAGAAGTCAATTAAGACTCAGGCTGGAGGAAAAGAACGGGGTACACCAAGGGAAAATGCTGACACAGCGATTGTAGACACACCGGCTCTCCTTGGGGGTCCAATTTCAGTTTTGTTGCGTCACACGATGATCTCTCTTCTCTGGCATTTACTTGTATTGAAGATCACTATTCTAGGAATAAGGAGTTATTTTCTCCAAAAATAACCCTAGCCAAACATTGACAATGCATCGAGGATATCTTTCTATGCTTCATAAGTACATATGTTCTACTTCTAAATCATGTCTTGGAAGTGGTTGTTTTGCTGGAAATTATTCACCAGTTGGTTTCATACCAAAGTCTTTTTCACATTTTCAGCATCCAATACATGAAAAAGATAATGGTTTAAAACAACATAAATATTTGAAATTTCGCAAGAATTGTCTGGCACACTTTGAATATGAATTTTGAAGTCAAGTGCATGATGCTGTATAGGATCAAGTGTCATTTTGAATACCAAATGTTTCACAAGAAACTTCTCAACATGCTACCCTACAATAAGGATTAAATGACAATATTGCATCAACTATTTCCATAATAAAAGTGCAACTCGGCCATAAGACTAAACAACTACAAATGTTGTAGATCTAACAAGACCACACAATCAAATGTATTCCCCAAGGCCAATACTGTATGAAAAATGAAAAGGAGTTGCAACCAAAAATACCTTAGGCAACTAATTCAATTAGATACACCAAACCATCAGCAAAAAGGAAAACCAGCCTACTCAAAAGGCAAGCGTTTACCTCCTTTGACAAAATTTTGAGTTTCGAAACAAGGGCCTTTATTGTCTTGTCAATGCCCCTAGTAATTTGAACGGGGTTTGCACCTGTTGCAACAACCTAAACAAAAAGGTTTCATTTCAAATTATTTTCCACAAATTTAAGATACAACCATTGTCAGTTTTGTATTTCCTAACAAGCTCATAAATTTTGACAAAAGAACCAAAATTTTTTAATACCTGATAGCAATTTTTTTCACTCAAAAACTATCTTAGACTCAATAAACCCAACCCAAAACTAAAAAACCAAACACCATAAGACCCTACAAAAATGAATAGATGATCTTAATCCATTACCATCGACAAAAAGTTACCTTTACACCCTCACTTATTAAACCCTGTGCTGTTGAATTTTAACTTCAACTGCTGCAGCAGAAGGACGGATGCAGCAACAACATTTTTTTTTGGAGGTTGCTTGCATGCCATCCAGAAATTTAATTCAGCATTTAAAATTTTTGCAAGTTTTTTTTGTAGACGGCCATAGCCATATTTCTGTACAGGATTGTATTTAAACACAACGGCCAGCATTAACGCAATTCACCAACCAGAAATTAAACAAACAGAAATTTACCCGACAGTTTTGTAAATTCAAAAGGAGGACACGTGGAGCATTAATATTGGATCGCATGAAATTGAAGGGAATCTGAAAACCTGAAAACCGGACCCGAATTTTTTATAGGGCACATTGGATTGAGAATTCCAGTTAAAATTAGGCAGACGTCAGCATCCCATTTTGGAACGCGAATTTGGTTTGAAATTCAATCTAGTTAGACTTTTGAAGTCCAACGGAAAGGGTTCTTTAATGTTTTGATAGTTTAATATATACATATGTTATATATATATATCATATGCGAAATGAAAGGTGGGCCATAGAATTTAGTTTTAATTTTATTTTTTTTAAAAGAGGGTTTATTATAATATGTTTTATATGTTCCGGCATATAAAAATAAAAAGGTCGAAAAAGCTTGGTAGTTTTTTTTATAGACGGTACGTAAATTTTTTATTACATAGCAGTGTGTAAAAAGTGAAAAACTGAGTGTAACTTTTTAAGTGTGTATGCACAGCAGTGCGAAAGGGAAAAACACAGCAGAGTGTCTTAGAGACAGAGTATGTTTGTTTTGAACAGACGGTGAGTTGGTTTTATGCACTGCGTTTTGTAGCAGTCATAATTTTGTAATCCCTCTCAGTGAGGAAGAAGTGTAATAGTTTTTTTTTTGAGTTATTGAAGGGAATAGAAGTTTGTTTTCAAAGTATTGAAACTCTGTCTCCTGTCAAAGAAATTTTTATTTTCTCTTTGTTAGAGGAAGGGAGATTTATGGGTGGTTCTTATGAATCAACCAACCATTCAGAACATGCTCATCAATCCAAACCATAAGTATTATGTGACAATATTCAAACAGGCACTGAATCGGATTTCTGAAGCTATGTTAGAGAAACCCTAAACTCTCACTGAAAATAGGTGAAATGTGGCACCACTCAGAGATTGACATGTGCCAATTGGTACAAGTGGTAGAAAATTGGCATGCTCAAACAACGAGGTGATGCGGGAATGACATGAGGGATAAAATATCAGAAAAGCCCCAAATCTGGAGAACTAAAGCTCATCACCAACTTGAGATTGACAACTTTACATGATGTAACCTATGAAATCGTAAATGGAGAAATCATAGTAACAATAAAGTAACCTATGTAACAATAAAGTCGGACTCATCCTGGGAGTGGTAATGGGAGAAATCATAGTGAACAACGGGAAACATGCATTGTTGCTTACAATCAAATAGATGAAAAAACACATACAAAAAACCTAGATAATAATCATGAACAAGCTTAATATTGAATTATGAACTGTAAAGGAACTTACAAAATGTGACATTACGAATCTGGTCAAGTGCACAAGCAAAAATATCCTGGACATGACCCTGGTTGAGAAGTTGTATTGCTCATGATGCAAGAGGATTTGTACCTGCACTGCCAAGTCAATCAAAATCCATCATTATCTATACAATAAATACAAGTAATTGATGTAGTATTTTTTACTCTAAGATGCATTCTTATGATAATGTTAGAACATATATTGAAAATGTCAAAACATACCTGAATAAGCTCCTCTTCGTTTCAAGAACAATTTATTGGAGTCGCATGAACTTGGAACAAGCCTCCCACGATCTGAAAGAGTAGCAACTAAGTCAACGGTGACTTTTTTGTTGCTACGCTGGATCAAGGGAGGTTTGCTCCAAGATTAAATCGCTCCAATAAATTATTCTCTACTAAACAGGGCCAACCACGTGAAGGTGGAAGCTTTTATGGCCCCTCCCCCCCCCTCACATCACTCTCAATTCCCCAATACCCAATCTATATTTCATTTTTTACTTTCATGAGCATAAAAAAAAAAATTCAATAACTAGTAAAAAAACAATTCAACAAAAAGTACGCAAGGAAACATTGCAATTAATGCTTGACATAAAAATAGTATGATAAATGAGTTTTTTATATAACGCAAAAAAATGTTCCAAGTATGGTAACGTTTGTCTTATAATAATACAATATTTTACATTGTCAAATTTTCTTTTTCTTCTTCCTATTTTTAAAGCTCCTAATTACATCATCAATATCATCGTACTCTGCTCCTGTTTCGTGCCTTTCAACCCGCACTGCTGACCTAGTTGCGTATTCACGATGTCTGGGCTCATCCAGTGACGGGGCATCGCCTACAAAAACAGATAATATTAAATTTTAATTGTCAGTTTTTAAATATCATTGAACTAGTTCGGTAATATTAATAAAAAAAATTGCAATGAGAATATTTACCTGGTGCACCAGTTGTCGCTGCTGACCTAGTTGCATTGTCACGATGTCTGGTCTCATCCAGTGACGGGGCATCGCCTCCAAAAACAGATAATAATTAAATTTTAATTATCAGTTTTTAAATATCATTGAACTAGTTCGGTAATATTAATAAAAAAAATTGCAATGAGATTATTTACCTGGTGCACCAGTTGTCGCCGTTGGGACTGTTGCCCTGTCTTCCTCTCTCGTGGTAAGATCCTCAAGGGAAACATTCTCTATCATTTAAACAAAAAACGTTATAAGGACAACCATCAAGGTATAATTAGAAAAAATTATAAGTGGAAATTAATTACCGTCACGGCCCTCACTGATAGCGGCATTGTCGGCCTGGTCCCCACTACAATGATCAGGTTGCACGAGAGGATCATCTACATCTGGCTCTAAAACTGGGTTATTTACCTCGTCGGTAGTGTTGCTCCCCTGATTTAAACAAAGTTGTTAGACATTAAATTTATGGACGAAAACAAAAATATTGAAAGGTTAATGTTTTACCTTATCGGGCATTGTAGATCTTGGGACCTGCCCCAAGCTTCTGCGACGTTCAACTACAGCTTGATAGCCAAAACGGAAAGCAATATTTTTATCTTCCTCTGTAGTTATTGTTCCAAAGTCATCACCCTACATTATATATGATTGTGTATTTTTAATCATATCTGATAGGATCACAAAAACGTTGGAAGGCGATACAATTAATTATAAGATGTTTAGCTACTTAATTACAATTCTTGCAGCTAATTTCAAGTAGCCACCCTGGCCGAGCTTGTGATGGCCCTTTTTCTCTATCCTAGCTTTGGTTGCCTTTGAGGTTTCAGGCAACCTAGCATCAAAAGTTTGAAGTCAGATATGACGTAACACACTTTTATTTTAGACATAAAGAAAATTAAAGCTATTGAATTAAAGTTGTAATTTACCTTGCGGGTCCAGTTGGCATTTTTCCTTCTTTCTTTGCCCTTTTCTCTTTTCCGTCATGGATGAGTGCTCTCCACTCACTCTCTGAAACTGCGAGAGGACGCTCATATCTGGGGTTAAATTGCAATTGCGTCCTATAGGTGTCCCTGGTATATTTCAAATATTTGCCGGCTACCTGAGCCACCGCTTTTCTGTCAAATGTGCCGACCCCAAAAAGGGCTTCTAGATAATCTAAAAGTTCTTTTTTCAGGTTGGAATTCTGGGAATTCCACCCTGTACGTATGGTTGGGCCAAAAATTACCAACGCATGGCTCTCCAGAATCATGTAGAACTCATTGTTTCCTACACAGAATAAAACCAAAAGAAAAAAGAAGATATTATCATTAATTTAAAAATAAAAATCATGATAAATATGTTTTAGATAAAGTACATGAAATAGTTAAAATATTAAAATTTACCTAGGAGTTGTACATGCTTTATAGGGACACCTTCATCGTTCACCAAAAATGTGCCATTAATGGTCCCTGTGGAGCTGACACGTGTAGCTCCAGGAAACGCAATAATGTAGTTGGCCATATCAGCCTCATCATTACCAACACGTTCAACGGTTGGCTGGGTGTCTGCTTGGGCAGGGTGTGTTTCTTGGCTAGCACCTAAAGGAGTAGAAGGTGTACGAGAGGGTTTTTGGGCAATCTCTTGCCCTTGTGTCCCACTACCACCAACACCAGGTTCAGCAAATGCCAGAAAACACTACATACAAAAGAACTTTTTGTTAGTTTAGTCAATGTAAAAATTAAAAATCAAACTATCACAATTCATCTCATGGAGAACAAAAAAAATATCCTTTTGACTTTTTATTATTACCTGATATCTATTTAGCTGCCTCATAAGATGTTGTATCCTCTCTTCTGTTTCAGGTGTTTGAGGCGCATCTATCAAAGCATTAAATTCCGACGTTGCATCTCGTGCCTTTTTTTGCAACAACAACACTTGAGATAGGGATGAAAAAAGCTCTTCCTCAAAGAGGGAATCATCAGGCGTACCATGGCTAGGTGTCTGCATATTTGAACAAAATTAATATTATTTCAATTATGTAAATAACTAAAATACCTAAAGATATAGCAATGCTGGCACTTTACATGTTCTTCCGCTGGCCTCTTTCCGCGATCATCCTGTCTCGGGGTTGTTCCTGCACTGCTCTGATCAGTCTGCCACATTGCGATAAAATTATAAATGTAAAAACTTGAAAACAATATCTAACTTGAAAACACAAAATGAAAACTGAAATAATTTCTAATAAGACACCGGAAGACAGAGTTAGAGTTTCAAATATGCCTTGCATTGAATTCAGTCCTGGAAACATGTCATTGCACATTAAGGCACCCAAACATTCAATCCACAAATGATATATTTAAGTAGGCTTCTCTTATTCTGGGAAAACACCATACCTATAATGCATTCACTTGCATGTATAAAGGGAAAGGAAAACATGTTTTCATACAATGGTGACAAAGGCATCTTGGGGAAAGGTATCTTCACTTTTTATTTATGTTGTTCACCCACACCACTCTCGTGTTTTCACTAATCTGTTTTGTCATTTTTGGATTCAAATTAAGTTAAGGCCTTAAGTATTTTTTGACCTTTCGGTGTAGTTTTTATAAGTGGCATGTATGGATTTTCCATTAATTCTGCACTTTTTCTCTTCATGCGCATGTTTCCCTGGAAATCAAATGTATGATTTAGTCCCATACATTTAACAAGTTGTTGTATCAACTCCATAGGAAATATCATGTTTCCTATTCAATCAAAATTTATCTCAGTTAGGGTAGGTAGGAAGGTTTTCCCTTTGTATTAATAGGGCACTTCTAGCTTGCATTTTTATTATATCTGTCAAATTTAGTGTCGTTTCAATTAGGGCATGATTTTTTGTAACTTTCAAGGTGAGAATGAACAAAGACAAATTTTTGTGATGGATGATTGTATATGACTCCATGGCTAGAGGAAAAGGCACTAATCTACTTCTTCAAATATCTATAGTTCTCATTCACCTCATACGAAGATGGTCCCTGATTTTGAGCCAAATGTTGCGGCAAAAAGTTCCCCCCCTCCATAATTTGATAGTCAATGGAAATTTCTTAAATTGATGATGGGGCAAGATTATGGAACATTGGCACATACATATGTAATGGATTCCAAGATCATGATATATGTTTGCATATGTTTATGGCAATGTTCCACGAAGTCCCCTGGAGGTGGGAGCGAGGGGACGAGGGAGCGCGGGAGCGGCCTATGCAAAAGCTCCCTACCAATTTTCAGGAAACGTGGGGGGGACGTCGGGGTCATAAAAATTATAAAATTTAATATTTAAAATGTAACTATATTTTTGCAAGGAATGTATATACAGTCATCATACACTTGCATCATGAAAGATAAATCATAAATGATAAAATTACAAATCGATGAATGATGAATCATATAATTGAAACAAATTTAAAAGTTAAAAGTTAAAACATACATCATACAATCATGCATGTAAGTTTGTAAGTTTGTAACTATATAATCATTAATGTAACTACTAACAATGTACAATGAAAATAAAGTTTAAGATATCATATGACATATTATATCAAGATTCAAAATAGAGTTTAAACTGAAGTTTACAACTCAAGTCTGAAACATAAAACTTAAACGCAAATAAGTTATATCTGAAACATAAAACATAAAACATAACATATGAATATCAAATGATATCATCATAATGATAAATGAGCATAAATGCTCAAGTTAATGCCCCACTAGTCTCTGCATCCAACTTCTACACGAATATATCAAGATCAACCATGTCACCATCTGAATCAGAATCACTTGGATTCTCAAATATGCTAAGTGGCACATCAAATTTTAACACGAAACCATAAACTAAAAGGGGCGGTGAGGGGACGTGAGGGGGCGTGAGGGAAACATCCCCTAGAAGTCCCCAAGACCACGGAGCGCGAGGGGGTGAGGAATCTAGACCCCTAGGTGGGGGGGCGAGACCCCGTGTAACACTGGTTTATGGAGGTGGTGGAGCAAAAAGAGCTCAAATAGAGCTGAAATTTTTCACATAAAAAGGACTGTGGGCTTGACTAATGGTTCCATTTAAAAAATGATATCTAGACAGAGAATAAGTGTAGCATGCAAACATGCATTGAAAATCCATATGAGTTTGCATTGTATTACTTATGATGGATTCAAATTTGGGTTTCAAAATGCCAGGTTATGGCATGATTTTGTCGAAAAACCCTTAGTTGGATTCTCATGTTGGTTTAATTTATATTTTAAGTTTGTTTTGCAATCTTTGGGTGATAGTAACTCTTGAACTAGGTTACCAATGTGTAACAATCATATTTCAAGAATAAAGTTGTGATTTTTATATATTATTATTATTATCTATTAGCTACGAGTATTGACACCTAATGCCTGGAATTTTGACATCTTGATAGCATGGATAATTTCGAAAATGTTTCTAGTAATGTTAACATAATAACTATCATTACATGTCTTCACTTTTTTCACCATAATAGACCTGTGATATGGACTCATCACACAACTTCATATGCTATGTCCCAACAACTTCAAACTGGTTGAACCTACCTCATAGTGTGGTTATTAAGGACAAGTTGCTTGATATATAACTCGATAGCATAGACCACGTTGCAGTTCTAAAAAGAATCCTCAAGTGTCAAAAAACTTCACAATATGTTCTACTATAAAGCCTTTTGGGATACCTGAAATAATATATGTATCATTGATGACTTTTAAAGTATGACAAGATCCAGAGGGAAAGGAAATCAATGGAAGAGTGATCCACCAATGAGAACCTAGAATTTAGTATCAGATGAGTTAGAGTCTAGGAAATTGAAAGCCTATAATTTTAATTAGTGATGAAGGACATCACATAGGTAATTATATTTTCATGTAGAATAATCTGTTAATTCAAATTTAAACTACATAATATGAAAGGCATACCATAAATTTTTCCACGTAAGTCCAAACAACCTATAAAAATGGAAAACCTTCTTTTTCCATGGGAAATAATTTACCTTTCCTTTTTCAAGGCAATCTTAATCACAAAAAATATGAACTATACTGCACACATTCTTGGATAATGTGAAAGTGGAAAAGGAATACCCTACACAAGTGATGCACACATGTACATTTGAACACTAATAGATTTTGTAGTTGAAATGCAATGCTTGTTTTCATTTAAATGTAGGGTCTTTAAAGCAGGGAGAAATAATGGCTGCCAAATTAATAAGCGTTTCTTTGGGAAAAATTTAAATCTTGTATTGGGTGATGAAGATAATAGAGGGTATTGAATCATGACTCTTGACATCTACAGAGAACCCTACAGCCTAACAAAATCCAATGGAATTGACCAAAAAAACCCAAATAGAGTCAACCCTACTATAGGAGGAAGGGCTTGCAGTAAGAACTTACCATTTTGCAAGAGCTGAGGGTGAATGCTGTTCTGCAAGAGTTGAGAGCGAACGACGAGGGTGAATGTTGTTACGCAAGAAGCGGGGGCGAACGGCGAGGCGAATGCGAGGGCAAGGCTGTTCGCAGAGGCGAGGCGAATGCAGGGCGAATCTTGTTCTAAAGGGCGAGGGGAATCGGGAGTGAATCTTTCCCATTGCGAGAGCTCGGGGGGAGAATGCTGAGGGAAAATGCATTGCAGAGCTCGGGACGAATGCGAAGGCGAAATCTTTGTTACGCAAGAGAGTGAGAGAGAGGCGAATGCGAGGGCGAATGGTGTTACGCAAAGTGGAGGAGGGCAAATGCGCGTGGCGCGCGTGATATCGGACGTTAATGTAGCACACATGTACATTTGAACACTAATAGATTTTTGTAGTTGAAATGCAATGCTTGTTTTCATTTAAATGTAGGGTTTTTAAAGCAGGGAGAAATAATGGCTGCCAAATTAATAAGCGTTTCTTCGGGAAAAATTTAAATCTTGTTTTGGGTGATGAAGATAATAGAGGGTATTGAATCTTGACTCTTGACATCTACAGAGAACCCTACAGCCTAACAAAATCCAATGGAATTGACCAAAAAAACCCAAATAGAGTCAACCCTACTATAGGAGGAAGGGCCTGCAGTAAGAACTTACCATTTTGCAAGAGCTGAGGGCGAATGCTGTTCTGCAAGAGCTGAGGGCGAACGCTGAGGGCGAATGCTGAGGGAAAATGCTATTCTGCAAGAGCTGAGCGCGAATGCTGAGGGCAAATGCTGTTCTGCAAGAACAGAGAGCGAATGCGCGCGTGATATCAAACGTAGCTATTGCGACAAATACGAAACATTTTTATGTAGCGCGCATATAAGTTTCGAATTTTTATGTAGCGCCCATATAAGTTTGGTATTTTTATGTAGCGCGAAAATAACTGTCGCTATACCGACGGCGGAAAAGGCGTCGCTATTAGGACGGTGCCTCCAAACGTCGCAATGGCGAAACCTAGACATTGTGTCGCCGTTGCGACGTTTAGAGTCGTTTCAATAGCGACGCTTTGGGCCATGGTGTCGCAATTGCGACGTCTTCCTTTAAACGTCGTAATTGCGACACTAGTTTAAGTGTCGGTATTACGACACTTTTCTATAGACGTCGGTATAGCGACGGTTTTGGGCGGGATGGAAAAAAATTGGGAAAATTTCCGACATTTGGTCAAAAGCGTCGGAAACAGGTGTCGGAATTTCCGCGAAATGTAGTAGTGAATATATTCCTCGCTTTGCGACATTATTCCTCCATGCTTCATGCTGCGCAACATCTGCTTAATTGGGTTCAAGAATATCAGTGTCAATGAAATCCTTCAACCCATTATCCTCCAATACTGCCCCCATCCTGTCCCTCCATGCAATATATATTGAAATTCCCTCAAGTGCATATTCAAGTCTCAAGCATGTGAAAGGCATTTTGGTCAGCTTCGAGCTCTAAAGAATGTATGTGAAAATTTGAATATTGTTTAACACAAACTCAATTTTTTCTCCACTATTGTGATTCCTGATGCTCTGATACCATGTATAGATTACACCAATGGATTCAATCTGATCATGAAATTTACTAAAACATGGTACTGAATTCTTCTATAATTTTTGCAGAATATAATTCACATTCACACAATCACATGCAAGTAATAGAAAGAAGTAAATCAATTGCACAACAGAAGATTTTCCTGGGGAAAGCAACTTCTCAAAACCACTCCATCTCTATTGTATAATCAACCAAGGAAATGTGAATAAATACAATGCATGTGTTATCACAAGAACCTCATACACTCTACCAATCATCTCACACTAATCTAGGCAAAATTGGACAAACACATAGCCAATTTCCTGCCCACCTTCAGCCTACCTTGCTCACGCAATCCCTAGGAAAAATAATTCCTATTAAATAGGAATTCCAACCTTCCTTGACTACGCAATCCATCATGGGCATCATGTGGCTTTATAACTATGCCTAGGCAGTTCGCTAATAATACAACTGATAGTTTACTTCCCTTTAAACTTTGTCTCAACCGGGTCTCCATCAGATTTGACATGCATGCAACAATAATAGCAAATCATCAATTACTTTGTAGATCACTACTTGTGAATTAAATCTAATTTAATTCACTTGACCTTCCACTAGCTCATCACTCAGTTAGAACTAGTTAAACTTATTTTAACTCAATTAATTTGAGTTAACTGATTACACTCACACCACACTAGTGCTACAACTGCAACTAGACCCTATAAATAATAGAATCACTCTACATGCCTCACCATTGACCCTCAACTCGAAATTATTGAGTTAACTAAGTCTTTCTCACTTAGTTAACTATTACAACTTGTTATGAGATAAGATTAAAATTTATTGTCCAAATTATTTAAGGGATAAATAAATTAGACACCCACATTTAGAACTAATGTGTCACTGAATTCCTCACCCATGTGTGATTGGAATCCCACACTAGTATGTGGTGCATTTTCTTGTTGAATTTCAACACTAATTATGTATATTCCATAACAAAAATATACTATTTCAACAAATTCTTACGTATTTTTGAACGAAAATAACCAGAATTTACTTAAAAAATAAAAATAAAAGAAATTTCTTATTTTGAAAAGAAATAACCAGAATTTAATAAAAGGAACCAAAAAAAACTTTTAAACTACTATTACATAAAAGTATACCCAATTCATGCCTTATGGAAAAAAACAACATGGACACTTTCAACACCAACACCTCATCGATCATTGTCATCCGCACTGCCGAGGAAACCCCAGTCATTCCAAAAGCCTTGAGGACCTCCATATACCATAAGACCTCAATCTCGGGGTTATACAACACCATATTATGCATGATTTTTTTGGCTTTGAAGGAATCTCGTCTATGAAGGCATTATGATTCTCAACAACGGCCCCGCCTCCATTGACAGAAAAGAAAATCAAGGTGTCATAAATAAAATATTTCAATTTCAATTATGTATAATATATATATATATATATATATGGTTTTAAAAAAAAAATTTAATGACCCTAATTATCTTGCAAGTAGGTATAAGTTGTGCTAATGGTCTCAAGTAAGGTACATTCATATATTATTTAGTTATTAGTGTATACATATGAAAGGATAATAAACATTTATGTGCATATACATGTGTATGAACATGATTGAATGCGTAATTGTTAATTAGAAACGATGAAAATGTATATAAACGAATGTACATGGATTTTGGATAATGTGAATGTATTTGGTTACTAAATAGATTTTATATGGTTAATGTGTGTGTGTGTGCATGCACACACATATGTGACGTTATTTAGCTATGGAATCCTTATCAGTGAAACAATTGGGCTGGGCCTAACTACCTTATAACCCTAACTAACCAAGAACCTTGATTCAAATAATAGAAATAAGAGGAAGGATAGGACATGCAGTGTTATAGGCCATTTTGTTGCATCTGTTTAATAGGCCTGCAAACCGGATCAATCAACATCCGTGAACACCTTTTCATCATCCATACACAAATCCTTAAGCATGAATCTTCCAAATCCCTGAGGTTTTGGGTCTTACTACTTCAAATCAGTGTTTTTAAGGCCCAACGCACCTAAGCCCTTTGGAGACCTGCGTTCAACATTAGGTTTCTCCATTATGCACTAGTGCTGATCAGCAATAGGTTGTCACTTGTTGAGGGTGCACTGATTCTAGAAATTTGTTGATACATTGAATAAAGTAATTGGATGATGCTACATAAATTTCATAGATATTTGGTTTTTATGATTATATGTGCAGGTTCTAATTATAACAATTAGAGCTATGGTTGGATCTTACAACCCGAAAGGAGAGTAAATATTGTGACAGATTCCAAGTAAGCTTCTTCCCATTCTTCAATTTTTCTAAGGGAAACTTTATATTCTTTAATTTTTGTTGTTCTAGACCAATCCACTAGGTCTAGGGAAGATACTTCTATTTGTAGTCATGAATTCCGTATAACATGGGGATAACAAGAAAAGAGACATACTGGGAATGAGGAGGATCAATAAATAAACGAGGAATAGATGCAAGTGTATCGGTAGTAGGAGATAAGAAAAGTGCACAAGTTTTAGTAACATGAAGAAGGCAATAGGATAGACTTGCATGACTTGGAAGGTCACAACACTAGCGATGATTTAGGGCCATTCAAAATCACTCTTGATATTTACTAAATTATATTCTCAGCTCATTAAAATCAAAACCCTCGGGTATAGACAAATAAGGGCATATTGACTGATACATGAAACCCTTCCTATGATTTTTATTACTTTTACTATTCTTGGCATTATTCTTACTGCTTATACTATTATTAGCATCATCCTTGCTACTTATACACATCACGTAAAAATGGATGATGGGATTTATAAACTCTCCATGCATAGAATGATCCTTCAATAATGTTAATGGATGGGTTATCATATGTCATGGTGTGTTACTGCTTGGTTGGAATTATTTTCCTTAGGGAAGAAATCTTGCATCCATGTCTATTGGCTAGTCACTTATGGCAGGTGAAATGTGAGAATATCAGGGATAAATCCCATGTCCCATAACATTGTAAAATAACTTTGGAACCCTTTGTATTCCATTAAACATATCTATTGTTTTGTTCTCTAGGGTTCTTAACTAAACTGAGCATGGAGGCTTACACTTTGTAATCCCTCATCATCTAATGGGCGGGGGGCTACACTGGTTTCCTTGTTGAATGATAAAATTCACTACCCTTTGGATTCCCAACATAAGGTGGAGGCACTAAAGCTGCAATTCAGGGTGGAGAAATTCTTAGGAATCCTTGAAGGGTGGAGAAAATATTTGGAATCCTTGAATTATGTTAGTGGAGAAATTTCTTCTTTGGATTTCCTTCATTGGCTGATTGGTGGAGGAGGATTTCTTCTGGAATCCCGGTATAAGCTTACATCTATAGGAAGGGTGGAGGTGGAAAAGGTATATATAATCCCTTATTTGGTCCTAAGCTAGGGGGTGATAGCTGCTCTGTTGGAAAATTTTCAATGGTTGGGAGGAGAATTAAGGACCTTTTGGTAATACATATCTAGTCCACTCTAAGCTAAGCACCTTAAAATCAGGGTTATAATATGGAATTATTGTATGTGATTCCTACTTGGTATAGTAGGGAGTGGTCTAGTGGATTCTGAAGCTGTACATTTATGCAATGTTGAAAATATATGTCAAATGTACCTTTGTGTGCTAGATGACAAACAATAATAATGTGAGGTCTTAACAAGTTTGTTCCATTAGGGACTGTAAAAGACCTCGTGAAATCAGGGAGGAAATTCCATTATTTCCTTAGATACAATCCTTGATTTTGATAGGAAGAATGCATCAAAATTATCTATAGGAACGTTGCTAGCTAATGCACATTGGATGTGGCATAATATAATTTTGTTTCGGGAATTTTCCTTGCTTTAACTTCATTATTGTCAAGGGTTAAATGTAGCTCTATTTCTAAAATTCTCTTACATTTATTCTAGTGATGTGTATTCTCTCTAATGATTGTGAAACTATTAATCCTCAAATATATGTGTACATAGTGGAAAGGAAAAAGGCTCATACCGAATCAGTTACTCTAGTTATATTTAGATTTCCCACCTCGATATCAAGAGAGAATTGATGACATCATGCAATTATTACTACTTTGAATTGTAAGGTCATTCACCAGTATTACATAGTCACAATGTATTAATGTAAACAATGAATTAATATCTAAATACAAGCAATATGTTATCCTACTATCACATATAGGTAGCTGTCACATATTGTTTCAAATTGTTGATATGTAAATATTGTCACCTTTTAACATGTTTCTACACCATGAACTGTCACTAAGGATTGTGTAACTACCATTAAGAATTATGCAACTGTCACAAGGACTGTGTGCAATCTATATAGCTTCAATTGCATTTTTATAACATATTTCCCTTTCTTATGTATAATTTCTTGAATATATTATTCCATTATAATATTTTGGGTAAATAATATTAGTTGTTTTATTAATAAGTAGTGCTAGAAGATGATGGAATGAAACCTAATATGTTATCATTGTGTAGTCATCAATTAGGCATAAAAATGAGTGTTATAGTGTATATTAACCCTAGGAAGGACAAAGTTTTATCCTTGATTAGGCATGATGTTATGTGCGGTTTAATATGTTTTTGCAAAAGTGTTATCATGGTCCTAACACATGAAATGATATAATATGACATAGAATGTGAAACCCTTGTTTCATTACCAGGCATGATACATTGATACAATAACATGAGCTATATGTACTACTTCTTATGAATCCTTGTTGTGCGAACTATGTGTTAGAAAATATGACTAGTTCGGTCTTCATAATTTTCATTATACTCATATCATTATCTATATCTTATGTTACAAGAAAAAGAAGAAAGAGAAATATTATTTTTAAGCATGGCTTTCATGCTCCATTTTATTGGTCAACTAGTTCAAGCATGCATTTCATACTCCTAGGGGTTTTCAAGTCAAAAGAAAATTTTCCTTATGTCAAGGGACTCTTTATATTTGTATAAGACACTATTGGGAAAGTTGTAACATGTAAAAAAATTTATTTTCGGGTCTAGAAAGTCAACAGTGACCTCCAAGACCAAGTCGGCCCTACCAAAGGAATTCAACCTAGTTTGAGTCTATTTGACCTCCACAAAAGCATATATATATATAGATGTAGCTCAACCTCATTTGGACACACACTTCTGCAATTCAATCTCAAGGAATAAAGTAAGGAGAAAAGAGAGTGAAGGCCTAGGAGAAAGAAGCATCTCAAGAAGAAATTTAAAATATGAGTTTTGTGATCATTTTCTCTCACACGTGCAAAAGGAACTAGCATTTCTGTGGTTGCTACAGAATTGAAAGTTGAAAGTTGAAGTTGTGGACTTGTATAAAAGGTCGATACTCTAATTTGATCAAGTTTGAATTTCGTTGACTTTGAAGACCTTGACTTGCTTGAAGGAAGATATCTTGGAAGGCTGACATATGTAAGAAGGCTAGGGTTTCCTTTTTTTCTAGGGGCTGAAGTTGCAAATCTGAAATAGAAGATCGAAATTATGAAGAGGAGTAGATTTGAAGATGTTTGAACTTTATTGATTTGGTCAATATTTGACTTGTTTGAAAGTGATTCTTGGAGGGTTGATTTGGTGCTTGGAGGAGGTCTTGACTTTTGTCCTTGGGTTTTTAATTTATCATTTGATCAAATTATATAAGAAGAGAAGATATTTTTTCTGGGTTTTCCCCATAGAGGGGTTTCGCCCTGGCTTGGAGCTTACTTCTTTTTCCTATTGCCTTTATTTTTTATGCTCTTAATAATTGTTTTATGAAAAGAATCTAGCAAATAATAATAAGAAGCTAATATAAATTCACAAAATTTTATCGACGATATGGATAATTTTTAAAATAAATTCCCTCCTAGATTATACAACATTATGAATATTAGTATCCATTATATATGATTTATAATGTGCATGAACAACCCTATCATATATACTTTGTTAAAATTCAAATGTTGTACCATTTGCTACATGATTGTTCCAAACACATCTTGTAAGTTCTATTTAATTATGCTCTCAGTTACAACTATGTGTTCATGCTTTCCTATCCATGAGATGTTTTGTATTTACACTATGATAATGAGTGAATTCGAAATATACATGATTTGTCTGCAACTATTTGTTTGAGCAGATGAAGTCTAGAATTTGTTACAGTTAGAAAAGAACTAGTCTAGTAATTTCTGCACACCCAAGAAATCATTTTGGGTGTGTGACACATACACTACATAAAACTATGAAGTATATCAACCATTATATTCAAAAATCACTATAGAGCCACTTATAACGACCATAAAATATCGTGAAGTTCAAATTTGGTTGCACTGATGTTAGTTCATAAGAACGAGACCCTTTGAATGGGTAAGATAATTTATTAATGATGACTGCGTTGCTTGAGAAATCATATCATTAATGTATTAGATGTAAAGTATGTGGTTTATTTCTTTTTTTATGAGTGGAGTTGGTTGATATTTAGTCATGTCCATAATATGAATGCTAGAAACCAATATTTACAAACAAACAAACTCTACCACCGTCATGATCAAGCAAAGAAAGCCAACTTGCCACAAAAAGGATTATGTCATTAGAAAATAGAGCCATCACCACAAATTGGGAGCAGTCTCTATGAAATCATATAAAATAAATGAGTTGCATGCATAATGACTAGAACTTCTTTGTTTAACATATGTAAATAGAGGGGTAAAATGGAGTATGCAACACAACCTCCTCATATCAAACATGGTCATTTGATATTCAACATTATGATATATGAGGCAAGCAAGCATTTTTGATGCATCGCACTGACTTATTATCTCAGTCTCCACATGCTTAGAATCTTAGAATTTTACAAGATTAAATTTTTTTGGGATTATGTTACAAAAACTATGTCTATATTATATAAAGCAATTAAAAAAATAAATTTTTATGGTTAAATAATTTCAAGAAGATATATTTTATAGTTAATATTGTCTAAAGACTATCAAATATTTGGTGAAATTGCAATTTTAAGTTGTGTATTCTACACAATCCAAGGGTCAAAGGACATTTGCAAGGCATTGAATCCATTTCTCTACAACCCAATATAGGGTAGATGTGTAGGTGTTAGATGTAATGTAAGAAATATTGTATGTAAACAATTTTAAATAATAATAACTTAAAAAAACAACACAACCTTACATGTTCTCTTTAGTCTTTCTTAGTGCAATTTGAGCCTAGTAATAAAAATAATAAAATTTAATTTGTTATATTTTAATTATTTTTTTATTAATAAAATTACGAACAATTTTTTTAGATAAAAGAAAATCATAATACCATGATCCAATACCATGGGTCATCTATGCTTTCAATTATTATGTTATGGATCTAAGCTTTTGATTATTATGTTATGGATCTAACCTTTTAATTATTTTGTTATAATACCATGGTCCAATACCATGACTTATCAATACCACATACCCAAAAACTATAACTGATTCACAAATCAAAATATTTTATAAATATGTTATTTTAATTTATTTTTATGAAAATTTTTAATTAAATCTAAAATAAAAAGGTTATAATTACTTTTGAGATATATCTAAACCCTTTGTCCCTAAATCCTCATGAATACTAAAACTAGTAATTGCACCACATGTTGTAAAAGAAATGTCGTAAGGAAATAGCATAGGAAATAGTAGCCTAGAAGAAATAAGATGCTGCAGAGAAGGACCCATCGTGGTGATCTAGGTAAATTCCTGATACCCTTAACCAAGACCTTTTATTTTGGATGATGTGTTAGAATTTCATTAATTAAAGCATTTAATGAACGTAAATGAACAATTGCATGTTGTAAAGAAGAGGAACATAACAAGCATAGGCAACATAATACATTGATATCGAAGTTCATCCAGGAGGGACTACATCTCCGGGCCTTGGTGTCAAGATGGTGTTGGACGTTGCATTAAGTGTCGGCCGCTGATTTAAGTGTTGTAAGGAGTGAAGATGTACATGGATGATTTTTTCTCTATTATACAAGGAAAATGCCCTCACGCGGGAGTGGCTGGACCTCTTTACGAGATGTTCTTCTATTGAACTCTCACTCTAAAAAATGACTCCTATCAGTATGAAAATAACTCACACATAATGACTATGATTATCCAAGCAACATGGCAAACAAAGGGATCTAAAACAACATACATGTAACAATGAGTATCCCTCCAACATGGCATCAAAGGGATCTCAAACAACATACATGTGACAATGAGTATTCCGCCAACATGGTAGAAAAGGGATCTCAAACATAATACAAATCCATGATAGAATTACATCTCACATTAAGAACAAAAAAAGATCCCACATCAAACATCAACAGGGATTTGTTCAGCACAATGCATCTCAGAGACAAAGAAGTACATGAAATCAACACATCATATACCTCATGTTGAAGATGACTGAATAATGAGTTGCTCTGCTGCTGGATCTAAAATCACCATCACAATTATGGCGTCGAAAGGTGTGAAATCGATTGCTCACTCACTGAATGCTGACACCTGCAACTTCACTTCAAAAAGTGGCCAAAAAATATAAAGCTCAGATGCAAAATCTGAATATGCCATCAAAGTTGTGATGTCGAATAGTGGAAAATCGACTATCAAATTTCTGAATTCTGACAAAGTGAAAATCTGGGCAAAAAGATATCTTTTAGATTCCCCCTAGATTCCTCCAAGATGTTGCTCCATGGGTGGACTGGAAAATTGCAACTCAAAAGTTGAATCTGACCTCGCCATTTCATTCCCTACGAAAAACCATGAAAAATGACTGTAAACTTGGCTATATTCCGACATGGAGAAATATTACCTCCCCGGCAAAATTTCAAGGATCATGGTTTCGCTCCCTATTTCTGGGCTTGTTCATGGTTTCGTCTGTAAATAATTCACTGCCTCGATCCCTATGCGTGCTCCTACTTTGTTCTACCTTGGGCGCACTTGTGAAGAATTGGGTTTAAGTGATAAAATGCCGACGAATTATCCAACAAACACTGTTGGGATAAGGATTGAGGGCGGAGCTAACTTGGCGAAGGTCGGGGGTTTTGACCCCACCGTATTTAACTTTTCTTGTTTCAAAAACCACGTATTTACTTTTTTTTACAAACCCGTCGCACACATTTATTTGCAAGTAGTACGTTTGGAGGGGGGTCGAGCTCGCATTGGGTGGCCCGCCCCGTGATCCCCACTGGCTTCGTCGGCGGTTGGAATATGATGAGGTGGTGCTGGTGTGGCCGCCTGGGAGGCAGGCAGGCCGTTTTGGCCGGGCGAGTTCTAGCCCTACCTCCCACAGTTTTTGTTTTGTTATATAACAATATATGTGGTGTTTCGTTGGGGTGGCAGGGTTGATTGCCGACCATCCCACCATTATTTATATGGTTGGTTCCATGTCATGGGGTCCAGAGGGAGTAATGGCCTGTCGGCCCATTTAATTATTTTTTTTATATAACTGTGGTATGGCGCGGGGAGGCCGGTGGGGGTCATGGCCAGCCAATATTTTTTTTTAAATTATTTTTTTGTTTTAAAAAACAAACTGTGCCTTTTAAAATACTGAAACTTAGGTCATAGGAGGAAAATTAATGGTGCCACAAATTTGCCCAAAATCTGGCCTGAGCTTGCCGGAATCTGGTGGCTAGGAAAGGTCGAATTTGCACCTTCCTTAAGGCTGCCAAGTCACCAAGTTAACCCAAAACTTTGACCGCTCCTAACTTTCGCATACAAGCTCGGTTTGATGAACTGTTCACACCGTTGCGATCAGGAAGAAAATATCTACAACCTGAACTTGGTTCGAGAGAAATCTGAACACTTTGATTTTTGAGCTTCCCTCAACCCTCTTTGTCCTATGTGTGTCTCTGGAGCTACCTGGATCACCTAGAGGAATGAAAAGAAAATTTTGCTTCCATGGAAGCAAGTAGTGAAGGTTTCAAAGATATTGATGATAAGAATTATCAACCAGAAAATTTTGTTATAGATATTGAAATAGGCAATTGCGGGGGAAAATATATATGTAAACCAACATAATCTGTTCACATATATAAAAAATTTGTTATAGATATTGAAATAGGAAATTGGGGGTGAAATCCTTTGATGAATAATAATCCTCTGAAACAAGCATGAAATGAGCATGTAACTAAAATAAGATATTTTAATACATTCAAGTAAAATCTATCTAGCATAGATGTAAATAAAGAGAATTTTTATTAACAAAAATACAGTTTACTCCAAGTTCATCTACATATCCTAGCCCCAATTGCATGCTTGTCAGAAATTGTATATGAAGAACATTAGTCTTGGTATACAAGAAAGTGAATGGAATTTTAATATGGACACATTTTTGGAAGGAGATATTGTTCTTTATGTTATGGTTTATTTTCTTAACTCCAAACTTGGTTTAGTATTTCTCTATATACATAAGAAAAAAAATGCAAAGTAAATTCACAAATTTAAGTTATAGTTTTATATTTTATAGTTACAAATCTATTTTCTTATTAAAATATTTTACACACATCTATTTATTCAAATAAATTATATTGTGAATATTTTTTCTCCTATTATGTGATTACAATGTTATTGTACTCCCTACTAAGTAAAACAACTTTATTAATATAGAATTGAACACCAAATTGAAATATTACTCAAGTGAGAACTCTTATAATATATAGAATTGATTTTTTGATGTATAAATTATTTGTTTTTTATGTTGTTCAATTTCCATTACCTATTACCTTCAAACCTCATGGGGAGGTATTGAACATGGGAGCTAACTTTAGGTAAATAAACATTCATATTGTCAAGTTGGAGAAACAAAAATTTTAGAATCCTAAAATTCTCTTCTCTAATCCTCTTTTTAAATATATAATTGAGTTCCATTTATAAAAAACAAAGGCAATATTAAGAACCTCCTAGAGTTATAAAAGGTAATTAACATGAAAATAAAAAAGTTCCTCATGACAACATACAAAACTTAATCCTAATTGAATCATTAAAAAAAAAGGATAATAGATTTACCAGTTATATCATTAAAAAATACCACTTTCACAATCAAATTTCTACATTAATTTTAAAAATATATATATATTTTATAATTAGATATAATTATAAATGTGTAATGTTAAGATATATATTTGATGATAATAATATTTTTCTTTTAGGAAAATAAAACTAAGTTGGAACTAAATGGATTTGGTGAATTGCATAGAGATTTAACACATTAGGGCACATTAAGTGAAGGGGCCCTAGTGTTCCTTACCTCAAAATGTAGTATAGTGTGATGCATCAATATAAAAAACCCTGCACCTACTTAGCATTTTTAGTTCAAAATTTTAGTCGTTCATATATATATATAATTTTCATATAGTGAAAAAATATATTATAAAATGTATTTATTTTAAATGAAAAAAATGATAATCTACTATAAAAGAGAAAAACATTAAAGGAAAATAGAGAGCGTAAAGGAATGTGGAGGTGCAAAATAGAGAGCATGAAGGAGGCACATAGGTACAAAATAGAGAGCTTGAAAGAGATGTGGATGTACCTGGAAATGATGAGGAAATGAGAGATGTAGAGGGACTTGACCACACAAATGAAGTCATCATTTTAATATTTTAAATTTTTTCAACGTACATGTCGAGTTCAAATTAAAAATTAAAATTTTATATATATTTTTTATGTAGGGACAACATCTTACCTACAACAAGATCATACCACATGTAGAGAAACATGGACATTAATCAGAAGTTGCAAGAAATTGTCTTTGATGATAATTTTCTAGATAATATAGAATCAACTAAAGTTGAAGAAATGAGGCCACTAATTTATGAATGAACAGTCCAAGATAAAGTAAGTTGGGTGATCAAAAATCATTTTCAAGGTATATTTATCGTAGCACAAGCTTAATTCTTAAATATATTTTTAAAGCACAAATATCTAAGAAATATAGTTCAACTATTGGGCATCAGAAATTCCAAAGAGGTGAAGGTAAATGAGTTGGTATCAAGAAATATGACATCAACCCTTGGAAAAGTTGAAAAATATCAATCTCAATATGGCATAAGTGCTAGTGGGGCGTTATTGACAGGTGTTGTTGGAATAGGAACTACATCAAATCAGTTGATGTCAATGAAAACAAGAATGTACAAAACATTAAGAAAAGTTTATGGAGGAGTTAAAAAATTAGGATTCACTAATATGAGAATGATAAACTTGCATGTTGGGCTAATATATGTAGGAAACCTTATCAAGATAGACTTTCATATAATTGAGGGACAATGTGAAAGAGTGTTGGTATTGGAATTTCCATGTGTCACCAAATGAAAATAATATCATGAGACATTGTATATCTAGAGGGGTGTATTGAGAGCATTTCCCCTTTCAGTGATTGTTATTATTAAAGAACATTTCTTACTGCGCAATATGTATAACTTGTATATAGACTTATCAAAAAAATGTAACCGTGTTGGAATCGTATGACAACAAGGACAATATAAGAACTCCATTCATACAACTAACACATACTATGAATAGGCCAAAGGGTTTTCCTATGAAGCGATCTATGCATCTTCGTCATGCAGATTGAATCTCAGCACTAAGGAGTCATCCTAAGATAAAAGGTCATCATAGTAACTTTGATGTTCGAAAAGAATCAATCACTTAATTATATTTCTCTAAATATTAACAATTGGACAACAGTAACCACATAGGTAACGCTTGATGGAAATGTGTATCCATATCATAGTATAATTGTATATATAATAGATTATACAAAAGATATAAAAACGTGTCATAAGAAATGCAACTGTTACATGAATTACTCACAACCCTTAATGATATACTCAGAGTTATTCCACACTACTAATCAAGTGTCTAAAGAAGCCATCATCACTCAGTCACCATATAGGTAACACCTGGGGGAAATGTGTTAGAATTGTATATACAATAGCTTTTACAAAGGATATAAAAATTTGTTATAATAAATGCAATTACTACATGAAATAATCACCATATAGGTAATGTGTGGGGGAAATATGTTTGAATTGTATATAAAATAGCTTATACAAAGGATATAAAAATATGTTATAAGAAACACAACTGCTACAGGAACTACTCACAGTCCTTAATGATATACTCAAAGTTATTCCCACAATACTAATCAAGTGTCTAAATAAGCCATCATCACTTCCAAAATCACATATTCAAACATACAAGTTGTAAAAAATGAATTTGTTTCATAAATTTTAATAGAATCACGTGCTCAGATCTAAGATACAATTCTTAAAATCTGAAGCCTCTTCTTGATTGAAAACATAGTAAATTGATAAGATATAGCTAAAGAGAAATAATTTAAAACTTCTTGGCACAATTGTTACATAATAATTTGATGCCCCACTTGTATAGTAGTAAATGTCAGTTTGCAACGCGTCCAAATAAAACAATTGAAGTAAATACTATCAGTTGGTTTTCAATGCATTTATGTAATTAAAATAGAGCTAGGAACTTTTGAAGACTACTCCATTGAAAATTAGAAGCATCTTCATACCCGCTTTTCCAAGCTGGTTGTGAATAACTCTTTGGATCACTTGGATCAACAGTGTATTTCTTTCACCATTATCTAACAATCTCGAGACAAAATGAGTAAGAAATTTATGAATGGAAACACCTACAGAAGTGTCACAAACATCACTTGGTTTGCAATATCAATTTATTAGATTGATATCAATGCTTGTAAACTATTATAAACATAAAAACTGAAAAGCTTACTCAACAAATGATAAAATAACTTTTCATCAACATAAAACTAAAATTATTAGCGTATATCAATGCAGCCATGGTTACAATTTTTCATCGATAATTAGTTTTTCATGGATTAGGTGGTATGTATCAGCAATAAAATATATTAAAATATGTTATAAGTAATGCAACTACTACATGAACTATTCATAGTCCTTAATGATATACTCAAATTTCTTCCGCAATTCTAATCAAGTGTCTAAAGAAGTCATCATCACTTCCAAAATCACATATTTAAATATACAAGTTGTAAAAATTGAAATTGTTTCATAAATTTTAATAGAATCATGTGCTCAGATCTAAGATATAGTTCTTAAACTATGAAGCCTCTTCTTGTTTGAAAACATACTAAACTGATAAGATATAGCTGAAGAGCAAGGATTTAAAAACTTATTGGTACAACTTGAATAACTATAAGTGTTATATATATATATATATATATTAAAAAATAAAAAATAATTTTTTCACAGAAAAAAAAATAAAAAAATAAAAATTAATTTATTTGAATTTGTTAAATAAATAATTATTAATTTAAGAAATAATTATATGAAGAAAAGCCAAGGACTATGTTACAATGAAATCTTAATGCAATACTACTTCCTTGAGTCTTACAAATCATGAGGCCTATGTTGAAGTTAAGTTAAATACCTTGTCTGATCATGCCAACATGAATGCCTCATGAATAAAGAAATAGATCATGATTTTCTACCTTCAAAATCAAAGTTTGTTTTGGTGCAGTTCCTCCATATTTAATCTTGATCACTTCCTATTAAGTCACCTATGTATTATTTCCTTCATAATATTTGAAAATATTCAAAAGACCACATTGTTCTTTACCATTGATGTCCCCGGGGTCTACCATGTTCTTGTTTTTTCGCTAATATGAAGTTGGTTTTTTTTTCCTTTGTGCAGATAGTAAAAAATGTATGGAGAGGTGGCTTTCATCGCTTCAAGAGCAGTAAAAATAAGGCGATTGATAAAATAACTCCAACACCAAGAGAGATTTGGTAGCATTTATGGAGTTGGCGAACCTGTCTTTTTCTATGGTGTTGGCTACTAAGCATAGCTTACTTGATCTTTTGTAGAAGAAATGAATTTTTATTTAGCTTATATTACATTAACCATGAAATTTCCAACATTCATGGCACACTTTCCCTCACATTTGTAGAGCAAATTATAACAGAGTATCACACTTTTCTTATCAGAGCTAAATTCTCCTATATGCAACAATGATGGATTCATCACTTAAGAGTAGTAAAAACAAGTTTATTGAGAAAACAACTCCAACACATTTGTATAGAAAATTATAACACATTATCACACTTTTCTTATTAGAGCTAAATGCTCCTATATGCAACAACGATGGATTTCATCACTTAAGAGTAGTAAAAACAAGTTTATTGAGAAAACAACTCCAACACATTTGTACAGAAAATTATAACACAATATCACACTTTTCTTGTAAGATCTAAATGCTCCTATATGCAACAACGATGGCTTTCATCAGTTCAAGAGCAGTAAAAACAAGTTTATTGAGAAAACAACTCTAGCACTGAGGGAGATTTGGAAGCAACTGTTGAATTGGTGAACATGTCTTACTCTATGGTGTTGGATATTGGGCGTAGCTTTCTTGATTTTTTATACAAGACAGTGAATTTGCATGTAGCTTATACTACATTAACCGTGAAAATTTCAACATTTAGGGCACACTTTTTATTACATTTGTAGAGAAAATTACAATAGAGTATCACATTTTTATTATCATATTTAGATGTTCCAAGGAGGAGGAGAGGAGTGTCAAGGTGCAAGATAGAATAAGAAGAGAAAGAAGAATCTTGTTTGAGACTTGAGACAGATTCATTCTTTGCACATCTAGAGTAAAGATTAATAAAACAAAACTCACCATACTTTGAATTTTTAAAATAAATATCTTAAAAATTAGAATATCAATTTAATACATTTTACTCAATTACACATTTAACAATATTCATTTAAAAAATACAAATACAAATTACTATTTTAAATAAAAATAGTACAACACATTTAACAATATTTATTTAAAAAAATACAAATACAAATTACTATTTTAAATAAAAATAGTACAAAGAATCAAATTAATTACCATGTCCCTCATGTACCTTCCTTTTATTAATTTTTAAATACCCTATGTTTGTAACTTATTCTTAATCAAATAGTGTCCATTTTGTAAAACTATAATTTACAAGTTTCACTTTTTATAGTTTTGGTGGAAGGGTAGAGTATCTAAATTCCCTTACCCTTTAAGAAGCATCCTCAATTATTGTTCCACCCACCTCGACATCCAATCTAGACATCTTAGGTTATTCTAAATTGATCAATAGTATAGAATTTTTAGAGTGGTGTTCTATGTGCACTAAAATTCCCATGAGGTCCATCACTATGTATGGGGTTCATTGCAACCTTGGATATATTCTGTGAGTTGTTGTGATTTTTTGCATGTGGCTACAACTTAGATTTTATTGTCACTTAGTTATCATGATTCAAAAATTTGTTATCATCTCAGATCCTTGTAGAATTAGATATATTATGTGAGCTAATGTGATGTTTTTTTTGTCACAATGAATCTCCAAAAATCAGTTATTATATCAAAATATTGAATTTCTCGTTTTTTGTTTTGTTTATAAACCCTTAAAAAAAACCACAAGAACATTGGATTTTACACTGTGATCTCCCCAGCATGTGTGGGGGTTTCAAAAATTGGAGAGTAAATTGAGCAGTTATTGTTAGAAATTGTTGTATAAGATGGAAATTTTGGATGGTTTGTAGACAATATGGATGTCATAAGAGATATCTATTTTGAATTTTTTAGTGTCTTTGGCCACCATGCATCTAATAGGATCCATTTCAACTGAGAACGTCAATACATCATTGTGTGAATGATAACATGGGACATCTCTAGCCATTTTCTTTGATTGTGGATCAAGTTATAAACTAATAACTTGTGAAATCCCTAGCCATTTTCTTTGATTGTGGATCTGGTTATAAACTAGAATATACTCTCTCTTGAGAAGACTCTACAATATATATTGGATTGAGGGAAATATTATGATAAAACTTGTACAAAAAACCCTTATAGTTGTCTCAACTTACACTATTATTAATTACATACTGTCAATTTTGTAAAACTATAATCTACAGTAAGGATCGAGTGGGTTTTTTCTTTTGTAAGAAAAAAATATATATATAAAAGCTAAAATTATGTAGTGAAAAACTTTGTTTAAAATTTCAGAATAAAAAGTTGAGTAAATTTGACATCATATAATATGAAAATTATTTATGATTATAAAGTAAAAACATGTAATATTTTTTAGCTACAATTAGGTAATTAAAGATATGTATATAGTTTTTTTTGAACGGAACAAATTTGATATTCATTAACAAAAAAAATGCCAAAGAGTATGTATGTAATTACAAACTGTTATGTAGTTAGAAACTATTACAATTAAGTAATTAAAAGTAAATTTAGTGTTATTTAAGGAATGAGAATTATGAAGATTCATCATTATTGCTCAAGATAAATCATGTCCTATGAAATAATTTGGAAATTAAAAAAAAATCACATATTTTAAATTTTTTCATTATTAATTTAATTTTTTATATATTAAGAAATACTACTCATGAACAATCAAACAGTTGTAACATAAATAATATATAGCAAAAAAAACATGTATTTTTGGAATAATAAAATAGTTGTAACAAAAATAATATAGAACAAGTAAAACTATGTATATTTGGATGTATGAAAATTTAGATACATTTTATTAAGTAAAATTTTAAAAGAATAATGGTTATAAACATTTAAAAATAATTAGTTTAGATCTATATTATTTATCATAGGGATCAATTCTCTTTTCACTCTAAAAGATGTTTGCATATCAAGACATATGATCCCTCTTGGCTTTTGGTAGATCCAGAGTTAAGATTGATCTAGACCATCATAATTTCCCTGTTTAAATAAACTACATTCCACATGAATACCATGGGTTGTTTTTATAGTTTATTATTATTTTATTTTGTTAGTTTTATTTTTTATTGTATTTTGACCTAGTTAAAGTGTTCATTACATTATTCAATCTTTTTATTTAATTTTATTTTATTTTTATTTTTGTGTAATTTGACATTGTCAAAATGTTAAATTGAGGTTAAAATCTAACAATTTTTTAATAGCAACATTTTAATTTAAAAGTAACCAAAACTTAAATTCAATATAGCTTATTAAAAAGAAAAAAACTAACATATAAAAAACTATTTACCTATGTATCTAATGGTCTAAAACATTTCAATCATCTAACATTTGATCCAATGATTCAAACATGGACATAGTGGCGGCTAGGGGAGTTATTTTCAAAGAGGAACATCTTACGGCTTAAATAGTCCGATTGAGATTAAATCGAGATTTTAATAAAATTAAAAATTATAATACTTTTTATATATACATATGTGAAAATTTATATAATGTAAATATATTATAAAGAACACATGCATCTTAACCAAGGATGGAAGCGAAGAGGTGACTAACACTGATAGAGGAAAGATAGTGCTTGATTTTTTTAAGTTTTTATTATTGTATTTTCTTTGACATAATTGATCCAAAATATAGGTTTAATATTTTACAATCAATTACATATTTTAATTTAGATACTTTCTTAAATACAGTACAATGGTCGATTGAATTTAAGGGGAGGGGGGGAGGCAGGGGATACAGTGGGGGAGAAAGAGACAGGGGTGGGAGAGAGGGAGAGAGAGGAGGAGGGGAGAGAAGGAGTGAGGGAGGGAGAGAGAGAGACGGATTTGGAGGAGGAAAGAGAGGGAGGGAAGAGCAAAGACATTGAGAGATAGAGGTGGAGAGAGAGAGAGAGAGGGAGTGACAAGGAAGAGATGAAGACATGATGAGGGAGAGAGGAGACGAGGGAAGAGAGAGAAAAGAACAAGATAGAGATAGGGAAAGAAGGGGAAGAGAGGGAGATATAAATATGGAGGGGAGAAAGAGGGGGGGAGAGAGAAGGATAGAGGGAGGGGGATAGTGACAAAGTTGGATGGTGGAGAGAGAGAGTGTGTGTGATGGGGGGAGAGAAAGGGAGAGGGAGGAAGGAAGAGAGAGAGGACTTGAGAGAGAGAGAAGGGGAGAGAGATGGAGTTTGAGGGGGTGCGAGAGGGAGGGACAAAGAAAGGCAGAGACAGAAAGGTGGGAAATTAGAACTAATACTAACAAGAAAGATGGAAAAACTAATAGGTGTGACAATAAGAGTAGTGGAAGAAAATAATTTGAGATTGATCACCATGAAGATTGTTTGTAATTGACTACATTCTTATTATTCACATTTTCTATCATTCATAGCTTTGTTACATTGTCACTTTGCATTCAAAAATTTTATTCCATCATTGTTCATCATTGAAGTTACTAACAATCTAGCATATCAACAAAGCGAGGTAACTAAGCAAATTTAAAATTAAATTGACCAAATTAATATTAGAAATATTTAGTATATTTAAAATTATCAGAATAATTAGATGTTCAACGAATTTTGTATGACCATGCATGAGTGAAACCAACCTAGATCCATCTTAACCCACATTTATCAAGGGCCGAAAGGGATCAAACCTTTTGAAGTGCAAACCTTTCTTCAAGTTTTGCACTCAAAAAAGAGGTTTGCACCTTGAGAGATTTGATCTCTCTGGGTGCTTGATAGATTTGAGGTTAAAATGGATCTAGATTGATATTTTTAAAAATTAAATTTAAAATTTGAATTCATTTATACATTAAAAAATACAATTTAAATAATGAAAAATTACACATAGTTTTTGTGTGTGTAACCAGTATAGATCTATTTTAACTACGAATCTACAAAAATGGAAGAAAATAAAATGTCTTAAAGTGTTATTAAAAAATTTTAAAAATAAATAAATAAATAACAATACCTCTATTATGCTATTAAAAAATAATTGTTATTACAATTTTTTATTTTAGAAAAGAGTATGGTTTAATTATACTAATTTTTTTTTTTTTAATTTAAAGATATAATTCATGACTGCATCCCTACAGTGCGGTGTAGGGCACTGAACCCGTCGAGCGGACATTATATTGACACGTGGCATGTTTACGGTGGGAGCTTTTCTTATGGATAGAAAATTAGATCAAATATGATTTCCTTTTAATTTTGCCATTGGAAGTAGGTCAAACGGCAGAGCTTTACTTCTCTCTCTTCGCATGCGAGAGAGGTAGTGGGTTCGATACCCAGCATCTCCATTTACGTCCCAATTTCAGTTTGCGCCCATTTCGAGAAAAGTAAAGCTTCAGTTTGCGCCCATTGTTAGAAAAGAGAAGCTTCAACAAACCTGCAATTTCAATTTTTAGATGATAGATTAGTTAAAAAAGAGCAGTAATTATGACGGGATCCGTGGCGCAATGGTAGCGCGTCTGACTCCAGATCAGAAGGTTGCGTGTTCGATTCACGTCGGGTTCAATCTTTTTAACGTTTTTTTTATTTTGTTGAAACGTCTTGTTTTTCTATGTGTGAATTTTGTTGATCATGGCATTTTGTTGAAACGTCTGTCTTTTTATATGTGAATTTTGTTGATCATGGCCTTTTTAACGTTTTTATTTTGTTGAAACGTCTTGTTTTTCTATGTGTGAATTTTGTTGATCATGGCATTTTGTTGAAACGTCTGTCTTTTTATATGTGAATTTTGTTGATCATGGCCTTTTTAACGTTTTTGTTTTGTTTGATTCAACCGTGGAGGAGAGAGATTTTTATACCTTGGGTGATTTTTGTTGAAACGTTTGAACATTCTTTTGTCATTGCATTTCCCCTGGTCTTCTTCTTGCCCTATAAAGGACTTGGAATTTGACAAGCTGGTAAATAGTTTTATGCCTTGGGTGAATTTTGTTGATAATGGTTTTTTTTTGGAAACGTTTGCACAGTCTTTTGTCATAGCATTTCCTTTTGTCTTGTTCTTGCCCTATGAAGGAGTTGGAATTTGATAAGCCAGTAAGTAGAGTGGAAGATATTTTTATAAATGTCGAAGGTATTTCAAGTTGTTAAATTAGTGTTAATTTACATTAATGTCTACTGTGGTTCTTTTCCTTTCATATTCCAATTTGACTAATGTGGTTCTTTTCCTTTCCTATTCCAATTTGACTAATGTGTCTTTTATTTTTCCTTTCATATTCCAACTTCACTAATATGTGTCTTTTATTCTTGAATTTGTCTTAGTCATCTATTTCATAACAAATTAATGAAAGGCAACCCCTTCCCTCAAGTTTGGCCACTAATTTTCTTTTGTTTTAATGATAAATTGGTTTGATAATGGAGAACCATGAAAGGGAAGATGAAGAATTTTCAAAAACCACAAAGGCAAAGGAGAAATAAGAAAATGAAGAAGATAGAGTTTAGAGGAGGTGAATCACTCATATGTTTAAGTAGTAAAAACACATTGAGAAAGGACGAGTTGAGAAGAAGCAAAAGATGGCTAATGTGGACACCTTTTTGCTAACAATATTGTTGATTAAATACCAAACTGCCTTTTAACATTTACTATTGGAGAGTTGGTAGGAATATTTGCATGTCAAATTAAGTTAAGCCAAAGATAAATGTCCATTTGAAATCAATTAAAAGTATTATAGTCACAAGAGATAACTAGCATACTACAAATGCCATTATGAAAGAGGTTCGAATTTACATTGTCATGAAAGAAATGCTCTCTTAGGAAAAAAATGGAGAAAATGAAGGAGTTAGAGGTACTTAAATTTCAGTTTATTTTTACCCCTAAGCCTCAACCAAGTATTTGCTCCTCCCTATACTTTTTCCCTAATCATGTGTATTTTTGGTATGACTATTGCAAAAGATTAAAACTTTTATTGAGCTCTAAACATTTCATTTTATAATCATATTAAGCTTTATATGAAGAAAACTTATTTCCTCATGCGTTGGTTCAACATAAATTTGAGATGATAGTTGCAAAGGTTCTCAATGACATCAATGATTCTGCAACACTTTTGTTGATGTGGACATGGTAATTATTGCTAGTACAAATATACCAATGTAACTGCTAACATAATATTGATGAGAAGTAGCTTGGAAAATGTCATTACTTATATTGACCAACCCATTCACATAAATCAAACTTAATTTCTTAGACTTTGGATTATAATGTAATGGGTATCTCCATAGTAGTTGAATTATTTTTTACATTAACTCGACATTGTCTTCCACCATTGATTATTGGGATAGTCTTGGAAGCTTCTTCTATGAGTATTCTATGTTGCTTATTATTATTAACATATCATAAGCAACCACGAAAGTTGGACTTGCTTCAAACACACACAATTATAAGTGACTAATTCATTATATAGTGATGTTACCTTACCCAAAAATATAATGACCAAATGATTTTTCATTGTTACTTAAACAAGGATTCCTTGAAAATTTATATTTCACTAGAGCTTTAACATTCAATTGAATTGTTTGCACATTTTTTCACATTCTTATGTCATGACATTCTTTCGCTTTGTTTGATTTGTTGAAATGTTTGCACATTCTTCTGTCATGGCATTTCACCTTTTCTTTCCCTAAAAAGGACTTACAATTTGATGAGCTGGTAAGTAGATCGGAAGAGATTTTTATAAATGTAGAATATATTTCAAGTTATTAAATTAGTGTTAATTTCAACAACGTCCACTCGTTGTTGTCCTTTCGTATATTCCAACTTCACTAGTATTCTTCTTTGATTCTTGAATTTGTCTTAGTGATCCATATCATAACAAATTAATCAAGAGAAGAGAATGAAATCACCTCCCTCAAGCTTGTCGTGAAAAACTCTTGTTTTGAAAACTTGGTTTGATAATGGATAACCATGAAAAGGAAGATGGAGAATTCTCAAAAGCCACAAAGGAAAACAAGAAACAAGTAAATGATGAAGGTATGATTTATAGGAGATGAATCACTGAGATGCTTAAGTAGCAAAAAACATTGAGAAAGGAGGAGTTGAGAAGAAGAAAAATATGGCTATTGAGGACACCCTTTTGCTAACAATTATTGTTGATTAAATACCAAATTTATTTTTAAAGTTTACCATTGGAGAGTTGGTAGGAATATTTGCATGCCAAATTCAGTTAACCCATAGATAAATGCCCATTTTGAAATCAGTTAAAAGTATTATAGTCACAAGAGAGAACTATCATACTACAAATTCTATTGCAAAGGAGGTTGGAATTAACATTGTCACAAAAGAAATGATCCCTTAGGAAAAAATGGAGAAAATGAAAGAGTTAGAGGTACTTACATTTCAGTTTCTTTTTAACCTTAAGTGTCAACCAAACAATTTTTCCTCCTAATACTTTTCCCCTGGTCATTTGTATTTTTGGTATGACTATTGTAAAAGGTTAGAAACTTGTCTTGAGCTCTAAACATTTCATTTTGTAATAGTATTAAGCTTTATAAGAATATAACTTATTTCCTCGCGCTTTTGGTTCAACATAAATTTGAGTTGACAGTTACAGTGGTTGGAATAACATCAATGATTCTCCAAAACTTGTGGTTTTTGATGTGGACATGGAAATTGTTGATGGTAGATATATACCACTGTAACTATTGACATAATAATGATGAGAAGTAGATTGGAAAATGTCACTTACTTATGTTGACCTTTTAAGGAGCACATTCACAAAAATCAAACTTAATTGCTCATTGACTTTGGATTATAATGTAATGGGTACCTCCATAGCAGTTGAATTATTTTTTTCAATAACTAGACATTGCCTTCCACCATTAATTGTTGGGATTTTCGTGGAAGCTTCTTCTATGAGTATTGTATGTTTCTCATTGTTATTAACATATCATAAGCGGCCACAAAATTTGGACTTGCTTCAAACAAACACAATTAAAAGTGAATACTTCATTATATAATAATGTTACCTTACCTAGAAATATAATGACCAAATGATTTTTCATTGTTACTTAAGCAAGGATTCCATGGCAAATTTATAATTCGCTAGAGCTTTAGAATTCAATGAGATATATCTAGGAGTCCTACTTGATGTAATTTACATAGGAAGACATAAATCTAGTCACTCTCACATATCAGCTTGTGTTTGTATATGTTCTAAATAGTATTTATTCTAGATGGTTTCCCTCTGGAAATATTTTCGCTCAAGGGTTGAATGAGTTTAAAAACACGTTTTTGTCTCATATTATTGAAAAATTCAGTGTACATATTATACAAATGAAGCATTATGACAACATATTATACAAAGGAAACATTATGACAATTCTTCTTTCCAAACATATATGTAAAATTATTAGAGGAGGCTTTCATGTATTTTCAATTATGAAATGATTCATTAGGGGAATTTTGAGGTATAAAATGGGCCTCCTAAGGAAATTATAAAGTAATAGTGGAAATAATAAAATCAGATTTGATGACATCATCAAATTTCAGAGGGAAAAAATAAAAAAACTACTTTTTGAACTCGTATTTTTAACTTATCTCCCAAAGTTTTTACTGAAATTTCGAGTGGGAGTACTCATTGGATGCAAAATTTAATTCATCATCCAAAGAGCACTCATGTTGCATACTTTCGATGGACTCTGCTACACGAAAAATGAGAAATACATGAAAACATGATTGTATTCACGTTTTTTCATGTATTTCTCATTTTTCACGTAGTAGAGTCCATCGAAAGTATGCAACATGGGTACTCCTTAGATGAAGAATTAAATTTTGCATCCAAAAAGTACTCCTGCTCAAAGTTTGAGTAAAAACTTTGGGAGATAAGTTGAAAATACAAGTTGAAAAAATAGTTTTATTATTTTATTATTTTTTAATCTTTTTACCATTCTACTTAAAAAATGGTGAATCATCCCCCATGATTGACATCATCATCTTGAATCCTATTGGTTCATATATTGTATATTTTGGTTGTACATTTTTCTTAGGAGGCCCATTTTATACCTCAAAATTCCCCTAATTCGGAATGAAAGTGTTTTAATCCTTCCAATAAAAAAAAAAATTAGTAACAAAAAATATGATATTATAGTTGTCTTTCTATAATTGACATGGAATAAAATATCATGTTCAAATTGATATTATGGATGAACATGGTCTACTATATTTGCAAGAAGTGCTTAATATCATATGTAGCCTATTAGTGGATAAAAATGAGTAGGAAAATAAAACTATTTTTACTTGTAATATGTATTTCTGTGATAGATAACATGGAAACCCCACTTGTAGTTTTCAATGGTTTTATGTAGCTAGCCTTGTTAAAAAAAGTTATTTATAAAATTTAACCATGTACCATCATTCAACTGTGGATGAAGAAATATTTTATTTTTCTCGGGAAATAAATATAGAAATAAATTGCAACATACCCCCTACTAACCCCCAACCCTAACTATGATTAGGAGGAAATTACTATAATGACCTGACCTCCAAAGTCCCCTTATGGAAATGGGGTCTAAATTTTTCACTTTCTATGAATTTCTCAAAACTTATGACCAATAACATTATTGAATTTTCCTTGTTGAGACCTTTCCAAATATATAAAATTTACTTCAATTCAACTCCCAAATTTAATGATATGGCCATTCAAAAAATGGCCTATCAGTGAATGCCATGTCGTCCTAACTCACCACGTGGTGCCCATGTGGCTAATCAAGTCACGTCACCTCATCGACGCTTGGTAGCACAACCCAAGTTGCCAACTTACTCATGATTGGCCACGTTATATCACTTCCATGGCCAGGAGAATAGGAACATACATTAAACACAAGGGTTAAAACCCTTCCAACTATATGCATACCGAGTTCCCCCCCCCATACGCCACCTCATCCTACAGATTAAATCTTGGGAATTGTTTTAACAACCTCCCATCAAATATTTTGGGGTGAGCCTTTCCGGATTGCATGGATCATTGCAGACCCCACTTCTAGCGTGTCCCAATACCTTCGTTCCAATTGTGTGCTTGACTCCATCCTTCCACATCAAATCAATCATTCCCTTTTGTGACACATTCAATACTACTGAGATGGCTTGAACCTTTTAAACTTTTGGGGTGACTCAGACAGCCCACAATGCTTACATGCCTCTAACATAATGCGTCCACTGGCCCAATTTCCATTTCCTCCCAAAAATAAAATCTCAGAAGTTTCCATAGGGCCTTCGCTTGAAGCCTCCAAGATAAAACTTATGGGACACATGTGTGACTATACACATTCAACTCTTCGATGGCCTATATTTCTCCTTCTTTAAGCACTCAATCATCACTCTTGGTCATAGGATTGAAGAGGGTCTAAGCCATTTCCTTCCAAACTCATATGCTCTAGACTTGTCACTTAAGGTTCCTATCCTCGCATGCTTTATCAATTATTAGCACGAAGGCAAGAGGCCTTTACCTTGTTTCTAGGTGCACGTGGGTTTATATACCTATAACGAGTATACATGTTTGTATATGCTATCCCTCCTAAGATTTGCCAAGACTTGTCCCCGAGCTTTAATCCATAATGTCTGTGTGTGTGCGTGCTTACGCATATGCATATAAGTAAGTATACTATCTCTTTTGAGCTTTGTAAGCTTTGTATAAGTACTCAGTTACTTGGCTTGTACCCTACAAAACCACATGTATATTTATATAATGTACATACACATATATATTGATTTCTATCCCTCCTGGTTTATGGGTAAATACTGGCCTAAATAGAAAAACATGTTGATATATCCATTCGTTTATTAACATAGATTGATCCATCTCTTCATGCGCAGGCCACTTAGACCAATATGAAAACTCAAATAATTACAAAAGTTAAACCATTCCTAAGAAAATATTCATGGAACATTTATGTATTGGAAATCACATTCCTTATTATCAACATGTGCCAATCAATAACATAGAGACCAAATATTCCAACATGTCTACACAAATAAATTACTCATTTACAGATAACGGGCTTAAATTATTTCAATATTAGTACACCCATGAATAATGGACCATATCACAAGATATTTGCACAATCATTTACATTCTTCATTTATGCAAGAACAACACTCTACAACTTTAGCATAACATTATTTCCATGCCAATAACAAAGACATAGTAAAAAAATCAAGCATAAAACATAAGAGTGAACTTATATTATAAGATCCCTGGAAACTAAGAGTGGGACTCTAACTCTCGACGCCATAAACTAGCTACAACCATAGTTACCTGTAGTTTCCACCCATGAGCTAGATTCTAGTGTTCGAGGTTGAGTTCTTCTAAGGAATTTCAACCGACAGAACAACTAAAACAAGATACCACATGACCACATTGCCTTCATCCACCATCTACACACATTATCATTCAGTATTTTTAGGCCTAATCACATCCATACTAGGATACCACAGTGAAAAGAGTATTTAGCTCAGAGTTAGGAGAAGGGAGTTCATATTAAGGAATAGTAGTCATAGAATACATTATTGTAGGAGCATAGAAGCCATTTCTACCATATACTTCATTAGTGATAGCATGCACCAATGTTGCCAACACCCGGTGGTCCATCATCTCCCCAAGTACTTGGTTTCTCCTCTCCTAGCCCAATGGTTCATCAATCCACAAGATTCCAATGGTTATTCACCCTATAGGCAAGCCACTTATCTCCATAATGTTTTCTACCGGACGAGCCTCTTTGAAGGCTCCTTAGTTGGTTCACTTACTCTAGAGCTCGATCACTGTGTGTTTTGATCGCTGCTATGCTAACTCTATTTCTTTGCATAGGCGTGAGAGGGAATTTTTTTTTACTCTCCACGGTGCAGACGAAAATGATATCAATTCTCCTTCTTGCATATTTATTTGTGTGCCTCCACACATACCAAATTTCCTTCTCTCCAATGCTACACATAGTAAAAAACTGCCTTGGACAATGCAACCCATGTTTCCTTTAATATTTTGTTCTCTTATTGCTTGTCGTTGGGGATTAAAGGACACCTAAACATGTACTCTTCTTTTTAGTTAAATTTATTTCTCATTTTTCCCATTTAAAACCACTCATCCAACCAGGACTACTATTTAAAACAACCTATTCCTCAAGAAACTAAAATTTGTGCCCCCCTTCTCTGAAACTTTACTTAATTACAATTTATTTAGAAAAAAAAATAAAAAATTACTAACCAAGGATTGCACATTCCCCTCCCCCTTAGGGGGAGCACCATCCTTGGTGTTCAATAACCATATAAAACAAAACATGCTTTATACCAAATATATCTGATTATGGAGTTTTATATACGCAACTTTGTACAACATTTACATTATATTTACATTTTCCTTACTCAACAAATAAGAATGATATGTTGCCCACATCTGGTCAACCATTTCCCATGTGGCTTCCTCGGGCCCAAAGTTCCTCCACTACACTTTGAATTTTATATTCTAAAGCATGATCTTCCTTCGATCCAGGATGCATATAGGTTCTAGTTGGAACTCTCTCTCTTTTTTTACATGTAACATATACACAGCAATCACATGATTAACATCCTACACATATATTTTAAGAAATGAAACATGGAAAACATCATGCACTTATTGATGTAGGAAAATCCAACCTATAAGCCATTGGCCCTATCCTTCGAGTACTTCAAATGGCCCACAAAACCATGGTGCCATCTTGGCACATGGCCCAAATTTTAAGGAGCTCTTTTTGGGTCTAACTTGCCAAAAAACAAGTTCCCAACTTGAAACTCCTTGTGAATTCTATGTTGTTATGCATAGATCTTATGTTTGTCCCATGCCACCTTTATATTTATTTTTATGGTTTGTATTTCGTTCTCCATGTCCTTCAACATATCAGGCCTAATGAGGATCATATTCACTAGATTGCTCCAACTGATAGGAGTGTTACAACTACTCCCATAAAGTGCTTCAAATGGGCTCATTTTCAATAATTCTTGATGTTGGAAAATGTAATTAGGTTTAGTATTCATAATATACTTTAAGAAGACATTTATTGGTTAAAAGAAATTGATTTTGTAATATGTCCCATTTTTACATTTGAAAGAAAAATAAATTCAAAATTTTAGTTGTATTTAGTTGTCCAAGTATCCAAGTCCGCCCTCCTAGATGACATGTCAACCCAACTTGAAAAGACGTGACTTTTCACATGAACAAACCACTATATTGGAATAAGGACTCCTCCCTCTGAAAATAATTTTATGGATATTCTAGGATGAAATTCAGATCTTTGTGGCATAATTTTAGTATATTTTGTATTGGATTTTGGTCCTCTCATGTTGCACCTTTTGTAGTGCCTTTTTGTGATGGCATACAAGCCATAAATTGGAGCATTTCTATGATGGCATATGATCCATACTATGGAGCCTTTCTGTGATGGTATACAAGCCTACCGTGGATCCTTCCAGTGATAACATGCAAGCCTACTTTGGAGCCTTTATGTGATGGCCTACGAGCCATACTGTGAAGCCATTCTGTGATAGTATACAAACCTACTATGGATCCTTTCTGTGATAATATACAAACCTACTATGGATCCTTTTTGTGATAGGATGAGTCTAATTTGGAGACTTTATGTGATGGCATATGAGCCTATTGTGGAGCATTTATGTTATGGTATACAAGACTACTATTAAGCCTTTATATGATGACATGTGAGTCTACTGTGGAGCCTTTCTATGATTGGTATGTGAGCTCATGTGATGTATCTCTGTGACATATGGAAAAAACTATGAAGGACGTTGGAAAAACCAATGAAGGACATTGGACAAACCAATGAAGGACGTTGGACACACCTATGACGAACATTACAAAGGCAGATGTTTCCTAGTGGAGGGTTGAATTGGCACTTGGAATAATGATTGCTTGAATTGGATTTTTATATGAATTTATAATGAAATGAATGTTGGGGTTTCCCCCTTGGTGGGGTTTTGAACTGGTCTCTAGTCTATCTGTGGTGCCTCCTTTCTCTTGTGTTTAATTTCTTACATTCTAATGGTAATTACTTGACGAAGAAGATTAATAAAATAAGAAGAAACAAAAATAATGTTCACAAGTAATTATCATGTTAAATAATTCCCTTTTACATTGGAATTCCAACATGGTATCAAAGCTAAGGTCTAAAGGCAGTATTGAATAAGTTTAACAGAGATCAAACATATTAGAGTTTGTGCAAGTAATCCAAGCCCTTATGAAACCATAAATTTGATGAATAAAAGTTTCTTTCTAATGATAACATTAAAGGGTCAACAATCTAAACAAGTATGAATTATATCTCTGAGCTCCTTACTAAGAATTTGTATGGTAGTAGGAACCTATCTAAAGTTTTCAATTGATCTGAGGTTTGTAGAGTCTAAACTCTAAGCTTATTTCCAAAATTGTGTTCAATGTTGTAGCCTAAATTCAAGAGCTAATATTGATGTCTCTAAGGAGTAGGTTATTTTGTACATCTATGTGGGAATGAAATAAATTCAAATATGATTTTCCATCTGAGTTTGAATTCTCCATAAAAGGATGATAATGATTTTTCATCACAAATGTAAAAATAATGATTCTCATGGGTAGAGGTCCAAGCTTTACTTGAGGTTATAAAGGTTTACAAACTAGTATGAAGTTGATAACTATGTATTCGAGTTAATGACTGTATATATTCTTCAAAGACCTAGTTTTGCTTCCAAAAATAGTATCGAGTAGCTGTTGATTGAAGGTTTGTCTAGGATTTGATCTAGTGTCCTACAAAACAATCTATTATTGACTAGGTCGAGAACTAGTAGGGTTTCGATCCATGAAGAAAGTACTTTGTGGTTTAGGGACAAGATCCCTGAGGCCTATGTCAGTATAAAGGACCAAGATTCTTAAAATAATTCAAGATTCCATGACATCTTGGGAAAATTTATAATGAATTTTGTATGTGAACTCTGACATACATTGTATATGTGAGAACCTGAGAGAGGTTTATTTCCATTTATGAAGTTGACCTCGTTACAATGAAGGAAAATCCTATGAGTTTTAGAAATATCACCTTCTTATGATTATCTATGTGCAATCCATGTGAAACAAGAAAAGGAACATTGCTAGTAGATCGAAGGAATTTTTTGTGGTTTGATGGCTAACATTCTGAGGTGTATATGGTAAATAAAGATGACAACACATGCCGAAGAGAAGGACTTATGATTAAGGAAATCTTCATTGTTGTTGAAATAATCCTTATCTCTTGGAAATGGCAGGTAGTGAAAAATGATCATGTAGCTCAAGTTTAAGAGGGATTTTTTGTTGTTCATAAAAGATAAGTGCGTTATCTCTCTTCTTTTACTATTATTGATTTCTATAGTAAATATAATCTCTTGCTTTATTTTCATTGCTTGACTATAATTATTCTTTTATGATCTCCCTAGAGAGGATTGCAGGTATATACTGAAGATTGTCTGAGCTAGAAGAAATCATAATATCAAAACAAAGTTTGTGAGTAGTCTCAGGATTTAGAGAGAGATTTTAATCTTGAAAGGGTTGTGGGTTCAAATGGAGCTTTGGATCGAGAAAGAAACTTGAATTTAAAAGAGGCTTTGGACTCAGAGGGAGCAGTTTAATTCTCAAGTTTTGAGGTATGTATTTATGTATTATATTTAAATTATATTTTAAAACAAAATTTGTGATAGTCCTTTGACAAGCCTATATCCTAGATGAAGTACATGCACTTTAGGGACAAGCTTGGAAATTTTAAGATAGGTTTTCTCAGTAAGAGGATATACATCTTCTGTATGTGTCATACTTGAATAGATTAGGGAATATAGTTCAATAGAATCATGGACATACAATATACCTTATGGAGAGTGGTCCAATATGGGACAATCATTATAACTTGGTAAAGGACAATCATTATTCATGTATCATGGAAGAATGGTCCTTTAGGTCTAATTACTCAAAAGAGTAGGCACCTTTATGTGTTAGCCCAATCACTCTATAAGAGTGGGTGCTTTTGTCAGGCTTGTATACTTGTTGAGTAAGCCTTTTGTCCTAGAGTGAGGCATGTGATGTTAGGGTTTGTCCAATATAATGGAAACCCTGTGATGTAAGGATCCTTTACAGTTTTAACCCTATGGTGTGAGGAGTTGAATTTACTCTAGGGTTTGGAAAACCCTGTGTAGTTGGAACACAAATGTTCCTAGATGTTTTACCTTGGTGATGAAAAACTTGTACTAGCTTGTATACCATTAGGTTGAGGCTCTGACCGGATCATGGTGACTAGTTGTTGTACCTAAGGCTGAATAACTTGTATGATAGTATATAGGCTCAATACCTTAGCAGTAGACTAGATGGTACCTAGATCCATGAAATATATTAGGTTGGTACCTTGGAAGTAGCCTAGATTACATACATATATCCTTGAAAGATGTCAGGTTGGTACCTTGGCAGTAGCCTAAATGGAACCTAGATCCCTAAAAGATGTTGGTTTGGTACCTCGACAATAGCATAGATGGTATCTAGATCCATGAAATAGTATGTGTTGGCTTGATTCATTGGTAATATCCTAGATTGTACCTAGATCCCTAGATCAACATGTATTTTGGATTGGTGTCTTGGCAATAGCTTAGATAACACCTAATTTCCTAGAGTAGCATGTTTGTCAGGTTGGAACCTTGGATGTGAAGGAAGAGCTCTTATAATTGTGACCTTAGTAACTAAATTCCTAGAGGTAGCTCAAATGAGAAAGTTCCTCCCAAAATAATGCCCAAAAATCTTTAGAGTGAGCTTTTTGGTATCGAGCCTAGGATGATGTTTTTGGAGTTTCATCTAAAATATGGAAACTAGTTCTAGGATGGTGAAACCATGATAATGTTGTATTACCATAGGATAATGGTACTATGTAATAATTTTCTTATATACATTATGCAACTGAGAATATCAATAAGAGTCATTATGAATACCTCCCTCGTCAAGAGGGAGTATCGGAATATGTAACTAGGTTTGGTCTTCATAATGTACTTGAAGAATACATTTATTGGTTAAAATAAATTGATTTTGTAATATTTCCCATTTGGAAATTTGAAAAAAAAAATGAATTTGTAATTTTCCCATTTGGAAATTTGAAAAAAAAATAAAATTGAATTTGTAATTGTATTTAGTTGTCTAAGTAGCCAAGTTGACCCTCCTAGATGACAGGTCACCCAACTTGAAAAGAAATGAATTTTCACATGGATTAACCACTATATATTGGCATGAAGAATTTTCCATTTGGAAACAATTTTTTGGATCTTCTAGGATGAAATTTATATCGTTGTGGCATAATTCAGGTATCTTCTATAATGGATTTCGGTCCTCTTGTGGTGCACCTTCTGCAGTGCCTTTCTGTGATGGCATATGAGCCATACTTTAGAGCATTTTTGTGATGGCATATGATCCATACTAAGGTGCATTTATGTGATGGTAAATGAGCCTATTGTGGAGCCTTTATGTGATAGCATGAAATCATACTTTGGAGCCTTTATGTGATGGCATGTGATCCATACTGTGGAGCATTTTTGTGATGGTATACAAGCCTATGTGGATCATTTTTGTGAAAACATGTGAGCCTACTTTGGAGCCTTTCTATGATGACATATGATCCTACTATGGAGCCTTTATCTGATGGTATATGATCGTACTATGGATCCTTACTGTGATGGTATGCGAGTCTATTTTTTAGCCTTTATATGATTGGTATGCAAGCTCATGTGATGTGTATTTGTGACCTATGGACATACCTATGGAAAAAACTATGAAGGACATTGTGAAGGCATATGTTTCCTGGTGGAGGGATGACTTAGCACTTGGGATAATGATTGCTTGACTTGTATTTTTGTATTACTCTATAAGGAAAGGATTGTTGGGTTTTTTCACTTGGTGGAGCTTTTCCTTGGCCTTTGGCCTCTCTTTGGTGTCTCTTGTTGCTTGTGTTTACTTTCTTTAATTATAATGGTAATTTCTTGATGAAGAAGACTAATAAAATAATAAGAAACAAAAATAATGTTCATAAGTAATTATCATGTTAAATAATTACCTTATACACTGGAATTCCAACACTTGATAACCATTATTGTATGTGAATTCCACAAGTGTAAGGTACTATTCCCACTTATTAGGCTGGTGCATTACATACATTATTAGCATGCCGTCATGTAGAAATTTATTAATACTGATGTATTACCAGATCCTCCTGATCTCACAATATTTATCTTCTTGCAAAATACAGAATCCTTCCACTGTTAAACTTGCGGAAATTTAAAACTCAATTGCAAACACATGTGAATAAATTCAATCGCACATAACACAATTGTTTAATGGGAAAGCTTAAAGCTAAAAACCCAAACTATAATATATTATGTATATCAATGGAATCATGTAATAATCTCATACAAAGCTTAGTACATCAAGCTCTCAGTACAATGTAGATTCATTACACACTGTCATGCAGAAATTTGCATCTCCATGCACCAATTTCTTGCCTCCTGACAGCCTGCCACCACTGCACAATCCTTGCTGAAGAATACCCCTGAATGAATTCGAATTGGCCTTGCCTTGACTACGCAATCCTCATTGGCAACTCCAATGTGGGTCAGATGCATTGAATGCATCACTATAGTCACAACGAATAGTACATCTCACCCTTTCACCTATCTCTCCACTGGGTCTCCACTGGAACTGGCATGCACTGTAGTTAACTGTTGTTTTAGTTAAGTTGTTAGTGAGTTATTAGTTGTGAATTAATTAACTAATTAATTCACTTAACTCTCACTAGTGTATCTTTCAGTTAGAATAGATACAACTAGCTCAACTGAGTTTAACTCCATTAACTGAGTTTAATTAAATAACAACTCCATAAAATACTCTTCCAACTCTGTCATAACTTTGAGACTTCAGTTCTAACTGAGTCCTCCATGCATGAGCTAGCAATAAACCCTAGTAATTGCATAATTCCTTCAGCTCACTGATTTTCCAAATTTGTTCACTGAAATAAAGTGTTCTGAGAGAATAAGTTGATGCTTATTGTCAGATTATTCTTAAGAGCTAATAATAATCGACATGCACCTATTTTTAGATCAACGATCTATAAATAGACTTCGCTCAATATTCTAAAAACAGAATTTCATCTATTTTCCACATTTGACCAACCATATACAAATTGCATCCTTCAACTTATAGAATATGCTCACCATGTCTAAAAATGGACATACACCTAAAAATAGCCTGCGAGCCCCACTTAGTGAAGGTGCTTACTTTTCACTAAGCTCATCATCTTGTTGAATCTCAACACTCACTCTCAACAATATAGGGATTGTCCTTCACCCCAATCCTGCCTCTATGGTATTCGAATTTTCTCCTACCGAGCGCCTTCGTCAAAATGTCTACATCCTGATCTTCCGTAGGAATGTACTGAAGCAACATGATCTTCCGCTGCACATAATCTCTGATATGATGGTACCAGATATCAATATTTTTAAATCTATCATGAAACACAGGATTAATAGAGAGTTTAATGCAACTCTAATTATCACAATGTATCACTGTATGATCTAAATGTAAACCGAACAAACCGACCAGGATCTTCCTCATCTAGATAGCCTCACATGCAGCTTGACTTGCTGCCATGTATTCTACTTTCGCTGAACTGAGTGCCACAGATATTTGTTTCCTGCTGTACCAAGAAACTGTTGTAGATCTGATACTGAAAACCCCTCCTGATGTGTTCTTTCTGTCCGTTGGGTTGCCTGCCCAATCTGCATCCGTGAAGCCATGCAAATTCACCTCATCCGTCTTTCTGTACCATAAGAAATACTCAGATGTGCCCCATGAGATACCTCAGGACATACTTTCATGCCTTCCAAAAGAGCTTGGTAGGCTTAACCATCGCTTGTGAAAGCTGGTTCACCGCATAGCATATGTTTGGTCTTGTATTAACTAAATACATCAGTGAACCCACCAACTATCGATAAACAATGGCATCCACTACCTCTACCAATGTAGCATCCTCTTTCCTCCAATTTCCTAGAAGAGGAGTATCCATGGGCTTGCAGTCCTCCATGTGAAACTTACCAAGTATCTCCCGAGCATACTTGCCTTGAGACACAAACATTTCACCTTCTTGCTGCCATATTTCCAATCCAAGGAAATAATGAAGGAGGCCCGAATCCTTCATCTCGAACTCCTTTGCAAGATATTCCTTGCATGAGTGTATCAACTGCTCATCACCCGTTAGTATTAAATCATCAACGTAAAGAAAAATGATTAAAAGCTTACCCTCCACCACAATTTGGTATAGGTTTGCATCTGCCTCACTCTTGGTGAAGCCAAGTCCAATGAAATAGTTGTCGATCCGTGTGTACCAAGTACATGGTGCTTGCTTCAGCCCATACAACACCCTCTTAAGTCTGCACACATGAAACTCACTGCTGAAGATCTCAAATCATTCAGGTTGCTCAATGTACACCTCTTCCTCAATGATCCCATTAAGGAACGCAGTCTTCACATCCATCTGATGAATGTGCCAACCCATCTGTGCTGAGAGAGCAAGGATGGTCCTTATGGAAGAATACCGTGCGACAGGTGCAAAAATTTTTCATAATCAATCCCCTCAATCTGTGAGAAGCCTCGGACAACAAATCTTGCCTTATACTTCTCGACACTCCCATCAACAACTTGCTTTACCTTGTAGATCCATTTTGAATCTACCACTAATTTACCCACCGGCCTTGGAACAATCTCCCAAGCACTGTTTCTGACAATGGATTCATACTCCCCCACCATGGCATCTACCCATGTGGGCTCCTGCGTTTCTTCCTCAAAAGAAGATGGCTCTATCACGACACACTTGCTCATAAGAGCCATGTATCCAATAAATCGGTCAGGTGACTGTCTATGTCTGCGTTGTGATGTAGGGACTCCTACATTCTCTGCCGCATCAATCTTCAGTCTCTCAGCTTCTGTGGTACGCTTTCTGCCAGATCTGATGTTTGGTTCTGCATGAGTGGATTCCTCCACACCATGAATCTCCTCCTATGGTTGATCCATATCTAGAGGCTCATCTTTGGGAACAAGAAGTTCCTCCTCGGCATGCAAGTGTAGCTCCCTCTCAAGCGACAACTTCATGGATTTCACCTCATTGAATTTTATATCCCATCACACCACAGTCATTCGACTATTTGGCAAATACACACAATAATTATGGGGTGTTTCTATGTACCCCACAAATATCCCAACTTCTACAGTCGGCTCCAACTTCTTCCTGGCGTCCTTTGTCACATGAATGTAAACAGATGAGCCAAAAATTTTCAAATGAGAAATATCATGCTTCTTACTAGTAAAATATTCTTTAGGTGTACTCATGCCAAGTACTCTATGAGGAAAATGGTTTTGCACATAAACCGTAGTGTTGCATGCTTTCGCCTATAGGTACATCAGTAGGCCCTGGTCATGCATCATAGCTCGTGCATCACCCATGATTGTTCTGTTCTTCCTCTCCGGGACCCCATTCTGCTGTGGGTTATGAGGCGTTATGAGTTCTCTTCGAATTCCTTCTTTGCTATAGAAGTCTTTGAATTTGTTCAATATATATTCACCACCATTATCACTCCGTAGAGCCTTCACTTGCTTCCCCGACTCCTTCTCCACCAGTTATTTAAACTCACATAACTTTGAGAATGTTTCGCTCTTCTTCTGCATGAAGAATATCCAACATCTACGAGAATAGGCATCAACAAATATAACATAATACCTATGTTTTGGTGTTGAAGCAACCGAGAAAGGTCAACACACGTCTGTGTGAATTCTCTCCAGGATCACCGAAGCACGGTTCTCCTTCTCATGAAAGGTGGTCTTCATAAACTTAACCATAGTACATCCCTTGCACTGATCTGACTGCGCAAGAGTACCCTTGGTAAGTCCAGTAGAAATCTGCTACAAAATATTCAAGGCGCCATGGTGAAGATGGCCCAATCTCCTGTGCCATAATTCGCCCTCATCCCGGCTCACCACTTCTTCTACTTTTCCCATAATTGTAGCACAGCCATCTACCTCCAGCTTGTAGAGATTCTTAACTCGAATCCCTATCCTCTTGGTTTGACCCATTGTTTTATGTCACAGGAAAGCTTTTCCCTCGCTGAAAACAATGTCATAACCTCTGTCTTCCAACATTGCGACCGAAATCAAGTTCTTCTTCAGACCTAGAACATGCATAACATATTTCAACAGAAATGGTTTACCTGACTCCCTCTCAAAGGTAATGGTTCCAATTCCGGTCGCATTGTATCTACCATCGTCGCCCATCTCTATATGCATTTGGAGATCCTTCTCCTCCAAGTCACTAAACAACTCCTTGTCTCCCGTCATATGGAAAGACGCACCACTATCAAGATACCACACCGATCCCATTGAGCTTGAAACCAAGCATGTGATCAAAGAGAAATCAATTTAAAATTGCGAGGCTAAGGCCTATCCAACTGCAGCTCCATCAACCTTCTTATTCTTTTTTTTATCTGGGCAGTTAGTGGTGAGATGCCCATGTTCGTGACAGTGAAAACACTTCACTTTGGACAAATCCAACTTCTTACCTTTAGCCTCAGATTTCGGATGGGATTTCTTCCCCTTCCCTTTCCTTGCTTTGGCAGCCAAAGCACAATTCTCTTCATCATCATTCTTCGATGAAGAGCCATCCCTGGTACTTCGCCTTATCTCCTCCTGCACAAGATCCGACCAAAGTCGCTCCCAACCCGACAGTTTCTCCTGTCCATTGACAAAGCCTTCGTATCTATGCCAACTCTTAGGAAGCCCAAGGAGAGCCAAGCTCACCAAGTCATCATCATCAACAGTAATCCCCACACTTCCCAGTTCACCCCTAAAGGGGACAAACTTCATGAGATATTTTGGAATACTGTCGCCCTTCTCCATTTTTATTTTTCTGAGCTTATCTTTCAGCGCCAACTTCCTCTGGTCACTGCTGCTTTGGAAAAGATCTGTGAAAGCCTTCCACATTGCAAATGGAGTGGCTTTCCCATGAAGGCTTGACACAATATTTTCCTTCACACCTTCCAACAGAATTCTTCTTGTCTTTGCTACCTTCTTTTGCCATGCGTCAAGTCCTGCAGCATTGCTAGAAGCAGGCTTAGGAACATCGCTATCGATGAACTCCTTCAATCCATTATCTTCAAGCACCACCTCCATCCTATCCTTCTAGGCTATGTAATTCAAGCTACCCTCAAAGGGCATACTCCAATCGCAACCCATTGAAAGACATTTCAATGAATACTCAACTGTCGCACCAAGAAATTTCTGTAGCAAATTTGAATTGTCCACCAACACAAAACTCATCAATTATTCACAAATGCAATCTCCATTAATCAAATACTGCTCTAATACAATGTAGAAATTTATTAATATTGATGTATTGTCAGATCCTCCTGATCTCACAATATTTATCTTCTTGCAAAATACATAATCCTTCCACTGTTAAACTTGCGGAAATTTAAAACTCAATTGCAAACACATGTGAATAAATTCAATCGCACATAACACAATTGTTTAACGGGAAAGCTTAAAGCTAAAAACCCCAACTATCATATATTATGTATATCAATGGAATCATGTAATAATCTCATACAAATCTTAGTACATCAAGCTCTCAGTACAATGTAGATTCATTACACATTGTCATGCAGAAATTTGCATCTTCATGCACCAATTTCTTGCCTCCTGATAGCCTACCTCCACTGTGCAATCCCTCCTGAAGAAGACCCCTAAATGAACTCAAATTTGCCTTTCATTGACTGTGCAATCCTCATTGGCAACTCCAATGTGTGTCAGATGCATTGAATGCATTACTATAGTCCCAACGGATAGTCCATCTCACCCTTTCACCTATCTCTCCACTGGGTCTCTATTAGAACTAACATGCACTATAGTTAACTGTTGTTTTCGTTAATTTGTTAGTGAGTTATTAGTTGTGAATTAATTAACTAATTAATTCAATTAACTCTCACTAGTGTATTTTTCAGTTAGACTAGATATAACTATCTCAACTGAGTTTAAATCCATTAACTGAGTTAAACTAAATAACAACTCCATAAACTACTCTTCCAACTTTGTCATAACTTTGCCACTTCAGTTTTAACTAAGTCCTCCATGAATGAGCCACCAATAAACCCTAGGAATTGCGTAATTCCTTCAGCCCACTAATTTTTCAAATCTGTTCACTTAAATAAAGTGCTCCAACAAAATAACTTGATGTTTATTGTCGGATTATTATTAATAACTAATAATAATCAACATGCACCTATTTTTAGATTGACGATCTATAAATAGACTTTGCCCAATATTCTAAAAATAGAATTTCATCTATTTTCCACATTTGACCAACCATCTACAAATAGCATCCTGCAGCTTATAGAATATTTTCACCATGCTAAAAATAAACATACACCTAAAAATAGCCCGCGAACCCCACTTAGTGAAGGTGCTTACTTTTCACTAAGCTCATCATCTTGTTGAATCTCAACACTTCAAGAATTATGTTTGTTCTCTTTGTTTACCCATCAGTCTGAGGATCATATGTTGTGTTAAATGCTATATTTGTTCCCAATCCTACGAGTAGCTCTTTCCATAACTTTTAGGTGAATTTGGCATCTCTATCTGAGATGATGTTATTGATAACTCCATGAAAACTTACGATTTCCTTTATGAAAAATTGAGCCACCTCACTAATTGAATTTGTATATTTAACAACCACAAAGTGAGCCACCTTACTCAACTTATCAACCACTACCATGATTGCATCATGTTGTTTTGAAGTTCTTGGCAACCCTGTAATGAAGTCCATCGAAATCACTTCCCTCTTCAATTTTGGGATGGGAATATGTTGCAATAAGCTAGTTGGGTGCTTACACTCAACCTTTACTTTTTAGGACTCTATGTGCTTGGAGATTAAATCTGTTGCCTCCCTTTTTAAATCATGCCATAAATAAATTTTATCGATTACTGTTAGCATCTTTTGGTAGATTCGGTGGCCAAAGTATGCCTTGGCATGAAACTCATTTAATATGAGTTTCTTCAAGCCATTTTTATTTGGTGCATAAATTATACTTTTGAATTTAATCAACCCTTTTTCTGTAATGCAATAGTTCTTACCCTCATTTCCTTGAGAACCTTGTTGTAGCTTCTACTTTAATTGTTGATACTTTTCGTCTCGCTATCCAACATTTTCAGTCTTTTCTTAAATATTGGTTCCATAGTAACTTATAGTTGATATATGATGTATTTTCACTCTCCTTCTAAGTGCATCAACCACACTATTCTCCTTGCCTTTTATATATTTATTTCAAATTCAAATTTGCTGAGCATGGCCAACCATCTGGCTTACCTTGAATTTAACTTGGGTTGTTCAAATGGATACTTAAACCCTACATGACCAATTATTAGAGTGAATTTTCTACTGAGAAGGTAGCATCTCCAAATTTATAGGGAGTGTATGATGGAAGTTAATTCTAGATAATGAATTACACAATCCTGCTCATGCTCATTCAACTTTCGAGATTCACAATATACAACTTGACCTTCCCACATATAGACTCCACCAAGTCCCTCCTTGGAAGAATCCATGAATACAATGAAATCCTTTTCAAGATATGTTATTCTTAATACTGGTGCATTAGTCAACATTTCCTTAATTTGATTGAATATTGTGACACAATCAATTGTCCATTCAAACCTCTTCCCTTTCTTTTGCAGAGAAGTAAATGAGAAACAAATCTTCGCGAAATTTGTAATAAATGTCCTGTAATAGCCCTCCAGTCCCATGATACCTAGCTTCAACCATATTTATAAGTGTTTCCCATTCCATGATAGCCTTGAATTTCTCAGTATCAATTTCTACTCTCTTAACACAATGTGTCCCAAGTAATGAATCTATGATGGAAAGAAATTTCACTTACTAAGCTTTGCATAAAGCTTATTCTCTCTTAGAAATTGTTGTACTGCAACCAAATGTTCTTCATGATCCTCCTTTGTCTTTGAATAAACCAAAATGTCATCAATAAAGAAAATGGAAAACTTATCCAAATAGGGGTTCAAGACATTGTTTATTAGGCGCATAAAGGTTACAGGTGCATTGGTAAGACCAAAGGGCACCACCACGAATTCATAATTCCAATACCTCGTTATGAAGGTTGTTTTATGGATTTCCTCATCATTTATACGAACTCGATGATAACCTGATCTCAATTCAATTTTGGAGAATATTGTTGTCCCTTTTAATTGATCGAATAAATCATCAATCCATGGCAATGGATACCTATTCTTGATGGTCACCTTAATTAGTTGCTAGTAATAAATGTACAACGTGAGTTTGCCATCCTTATTCTTAACAAAAAGAATTGGTGCTCCCCATGGGGACATGATTGGCCTTATGTAGCCCTTGTCCAACATCTCCTTGATTTGTAGCTTTAACTCAACTTATTCCAGAGTGTTAATTTTATACAGAATTTTGGATGTTGGAGTTATCCCTGACAGTAATTCAATTGAAAATTCGACTTCTTGATGAGGAGGTAAACTAAGAATTTAATAAGGGAATAAATCTGAAAATTGTTGTAAAATAGGGTGTTTCCTTAAGATATCACTGTCATCATTCTCAAAACTGCGATTTGCTTTAGCGCTACTGGATATATTCACCACAAACAAAAGACATCCTTTTATGTGACTTCTTTTGGCTTGCATAACCGAAATTAATCTCACCGAAGTGAGTTTTTTCTTTGAACACAATATTCTATGCTTTTCAGCTTCATCCACACATTTTATGGTATTCTCAAATAATTCAACCTTGATTTGGTGCACATATAACCACTCCATGCCTAGAAATACACTATATGTTCCCAATGGAAACAAATTGAGGGTTGCCACCGTTGGAATCCCATTTAGTTCTATTGGGAAATCCTTCACCCAATGCTCAAATCTTCTTTTCATCCCCATGTCTGGCCAATACTCATTGTGTGCTTCCTTCTTTAGTGTGCATTTATCAACTACAATGGGATAGATGTAACTAAAATTTGAACCAAGTTCAATCAAAATCGAAATGCTTTGGTCACGAAGCATACCTTCCATCTCTATAATCGCTTCCCAATGATCAACTTGGAGATTATCCACTGTTGCATAAATTCCGGGTATACTTTGAGTTATGTCCTTGACTATATATGCCTCCTTTGTGTTGTACAGTCTTGGGCAAACATGCTTGTGTTGTGGGAAATATTTCCTTAGGTGATTTTCTCCACAAATCCAACACTTATATGGACCCTTCCAATAATTTTTGGCTTCATCTTGAGCATAACGACCTATGTTGGTAGCATTGGACTTCTCTTAGTTTTCTTGGTAAAAAAGGGTTGCACTTACTCCCTTGGTTTCCTTTTTAATTTTCCCTTTGAACTTCACATTTCCATTTGATCCAAGATCTTTTGCTTAATGATGCATTAAGAATTACATGTAATGAATCATGTTAACCATAAAAAAATTTAAAGTGCACGTAACCAAAGAGAATAAGAACATAAAAGCATGAAAATATGACACAAGGAATTTATTACAGAGTTCATCCAATTTGTACTACGTCTCCGGGCCCTACTCAACAATGGGTAGGCCTTCACTCATTAAGTGGCAAGAAGAAGAAGAAGTACAAGTAAAATTAGATAAAACACCCTTATACCTCCAATTTGAAAAATGGCCAAAAAATGGAGAGCTCTGATGCAGAAAAAGACATCACCATTGCGTTCCCGTCGCCGAGAGGTGTAAAATCGACATAAAATTTGTCCAAAACTAACACAGGAAATTTCTGCACCCCAAGAAATATTTCTGATGCCCCTAAAGATTCGTTGGGCATGGTTTCGCCCCTCTGGCCCGCTCATGGTTCTGCTCTGCTCCACTGCTTTGCCCCCTTCGCTATGCGAGAGACGGCCCTTATATCACTTAGTCAATGAACCTTTCAAGGTCCAACGATTTGGCGCATTGGTAAAAATGGGTAATGGTTGAGGAGGTGTCGAGGGATCAAATCCCGCCCCTCCCCATTTAGTTTTTCGTTACGTGTTTGTAATATATTTTGGTAATTTTTTGGGCGACCACTCGCTCGGGGGCCTGTCGGTCCTATATCCTTGTCGTCTCCATGTAATTTGATACATATGGTGTAGGCGATGGGCGGCTCCACTCCACGCGGCCTGAACCAACCACACCCTCCGTCGTGTTTATTGCTCCATGGTGGTGGTTCTGGGGGTGGCGGGGTTGACAACCCGCCCCCCAAAAGATATGATGTGATGGTTTTAGGGAGACGTGGTTGAAAACCCACCCCCCAATTAAATTTATATGATATGGTTTGTGGGGTGGCGGGGTTGGTGGCCCGCCACCCATTTGTTTATATGTTTTTTTCATTTTTTGAACAAAGATAATCATTTTCAAATTTTTCCAAAATAAGGGACATTGGGAAAATTAGAGAGGCAATAATTTTTCCCGTTCTCGAGAGCTAGGTTCCATGTCTGGTTGGCGGTGAAATTGCATGACACTTAAACTTGGCCCACTACCTAACTTTGAACGCAACTTTGACTTGCTATAACTTCTTCATACGACCTCAGATTGAAGCGTCGTTTGCACCGTTGGATTCAAAATGGAGAACACTTCGACATGGTCCTGGTCTTTTTGTCATCTGAAAATTTTTATTTTTGAGAAATTTTTAAAGCCACTTGTCCTCTGGGATCCTCCTAGATCAATCCTTCCCACTGAGGAGCTTTTGGACCACAAAAATCATTGACATATCCATCACACTACTTGTGTCCTCACCAAACCACACTTTCAATTACGTGCACACAAATCTGGTACATCCTTTACAATCATATACAAACCACACATGACTCAAACAACCCCTCACCTGCCAAGAGTTTATAGCACACACTCATTGGTCAAGGACTACATAATAAAAACCAATACCTCAACTACTCATAAGAAAATACCAAAACATCATCGTTTCATTTCGAAGTGATGGAAAAAACATCATCACCTTTACATTTACTTGCAACGCATTATTTGCAAACTATGGCCATAACAAGCTATTACCTAAAAAACCATATTTTACTTAATAAAGTAAATGGGTCATCTTCTTGCAACATATTTTCTTGTGGAATATTTTTGATGAATGGATTATTCATGGGTACTTTTTGGACCTGAAGTGTTTGACATGTCGATTTCTGGTGTTCATCCTTGTGGCAATGATTCTTCCTCTTCCATACTTTCCAGATCGTCTTGGAACACTTTCTCCCGATGTGCCTCTGATAAGTGTTCATGGATCCCTCACTGTCATTGGAATGTGATGAGGCGCTCTCATAATCTATCGTTGGTGGGTTGTTGTTTGTTTTGGAGCATTCCCCAACCTCCTTCCTGACATATCCAAGTCCTGCATGATGGGGTAATTCTTCTACTTATATGGGGTTTATGATTCCCTGGTCATTAATGTTGAGGCCCTTTCCTTGATACCCCATTTTCTTCAACAATTTGGATATGATACCTGTAGTATGCTTTTCAAAAGAAGCGAAATCATCATCATGAAAAGTATATGAAATCGAAGAATCACCTTTTACCTCAAGGGGGTTATGCTGCATCTTTTCCAAGGCCTCGTCCTTAGCTTACAACTGGTGTAGCAACCTTTGTTTCTCCTTTTTCGCTTTCTGCAGGAGTCTCCTTAGCTCAATATTCTCTAATTGAATGCTTTTATTTATCTCCTCAAGTTCCTGGAGACATACTGCATTGGGTAACCTTTTCATATTTGGTACATTATCTATTGAAATTTTTGTTTCATCACCCAAATCTGAACCGAAATTGATGGGTCCATCTATTGTGATTCCCAGAGTTGCAATCCTCCTTTCATCACCAAAATCTGATCCCAAGTCAATTGGTCTACCTTGTGCAACTCCCACAATTGTGACCTTTTCATCTTCCTCTGATTTGGACTCTTGATCTTGTTTCATGGTGGCAACTCTCTTCTACCTCTCCTTTCTGTCATCCTTCTTAGGTCTCAGCTCAGGGTGTAGTTTCCAGCAATTCTTCGTCATGTCCCTCTTTCTCACAATGTGTACAAGAGATATTTTCTCCTCTTCTCTTAGATGTTGCGTCTCTTTTTGGGTGGTCATTTTGTTCATGCGTCCCCCTGCTTTCAAGATGCATGGCCTTCACACTGGCCTCATCGATAGTAGCAGTCTCCAACAATAATAATGAATGCCTTATGTAACCATGTAAAGAACCAATATACTTAGTTATAATCTCTGATGAATCTAATGAAATGTCTAAGTTCAATTCTTGTTTTCTAAATTCTTTAGTGAAGTTTTCCACATTTTTTCCTTTTCCTTGCTTTAGGTGTTTCCATTCCATTAATGCCCTTTAATTATAGCCCAATGGGTAAAACTGATTTTTCAATGCAGAAATAAAATTTGACCATGAGGAGAGAAGGTTACCCAGATTGTTGCTGCCTTGCAATTTTCTCTCCCACCAAACGAGAGAGATGTCACCCAGTCGAAGGGATGCCAACTCGATCTTTACCTTGTCTTTTTTGATCTATTGAATCTGGCTGTAGACCTCAATCTGTCTAATTGAATTGTTGAGCTTTTCCGCATTACAGTCTCCTGTATACATAGGCAAGTCAAACTGTACATCTAGTTTAAGGAAAGGTTTCTTAGATGTATGCCTATGATGTCTACAAGAATGATGAGAAGAAGAAGAGGAACTATCACTAGAAGATGGAGAGGGAGGGGGCACTTCTCCACCATCTCCATGATTTACTGATCCATGATCATCTACATCTTTCTTCTTGGGCTTGACGGTCTTTTCATACTCTGCAAACAATTTGTCTACTTTCTCTGCCATTTTGTAGAATGCCTTGTAGTAATTCTGCTCTTCTTCCCAACGAGATTCTTCATCTGCCATGACTCTTCTTTGTGGTGCACGTCCTACTTCAGGATCAAAGGACTTGAGCGCTCCTTCACCTCTTTGAATCTTGTTTCTTGTTAGCATGTACTCATTCAATTCGCATCAACAAATACCTACTCTGATACCACTTGATCCAATATCTTTTGCTTGTGACGATGCATTAAGAATTACATGTAACGAAGCATGTTAACCATAAATTCTTTTAAAGTGCACATAAGAAAAGAGAAGAAGAACATAAAAACATGAAAATACGACGAGGAATTGATTACGAAGTTCGTCCAATTTGGAATACCTCTCTGGGCCCCGCTCAATAGTGGGGAGACCTTCATTCATTAAGTGGCAAGAAGAAGAAGAAGTACAAGTAAAATTACATAAAGCACCCTTATACCTCAAATCTAGAAAATGGCCAAAAGATGGAGAGCTCTGATTTAGAAACATACATCATCGTTCATTTCCTATTTGCTGAGAGGTATAGAATCAACATAAAATTTGTCCAAAACTAACACTGGTAAGTTCTACACCCCAGGGAATCGTTCTAATGCCCGTCAAGATTCCCTAGGCAAGGTTCCACCCCTCTGGCCTGCTTGTGGTTTCGCTTTGCTCCGCTGCTCTAACCCCTGCACTCTGCAAGAGATGGCTCTTATATCACTTGGTTAGCGAACCTTTCAAGGTCCAACGATTTAGTGCATTGGTAAGAATGGGTAATGGTTGAGGAGGGTTCGGGGGATCAATTCCCGCCCGACCTCCCCATTTAGTATTTTGTTGCACGTTTGTTATAAATTTTGGTAATTTTTTGGGGGATCGCCCGCTCAGGGGCCAACCACGTGGGTAGGGCGGGTGGCCACGTGGGTCAGGCGGGTTCAACCCCTGCCAATCTCGTATCCTCGCCGCCTCCATGTATTTTAATACATATGGTGTGGGAGGTGGGCGAGTCCGCTCCACGCGAACCAACCTAATCGCACCCTCCATCGTGTTTATTGCTCCATGGTGGTGGTTCCGGGGGTGGCGGGGTTGACAACCCGCCCCCAAACAGATATGATGTAATGGTTTCGGGGTGGCGGGGTTGACAACTTGCCCCCAAACAAATATGATGTAACGGTTTCGGGGTGGCGGGGTTGACAACCCGCCCCCAATTAAATTTATATGATATGGTTTGTGGGGTGGCAGGGTTGGTGGCCTGCCACCCATTTTTTTATATATTTTTTTCATTTTTTAAACAAAGATAGTCATTTCCAATTTTTTCCTGAAATAAGGGACATTGGGAAAATTATAGAAGCAACCATTTCGCCCATTCTAGGGAGCTAGGTTCCACGTTTAGTTGACGGTGAAATTGTAGGACACTTAAACTTGGCCCACTGCCTAACTTTGACTGCAACTTTGACTTGCTCTAACTTCTTCATACAACCTCCGATTGAAGCGTTGTTTGCACCGTTGGATTCAAAACATAGAAAAATTTGATATGGTCCTAGTCTTGTTGTCATCTGACCATTTTTTTTTAGCAATTTTTAAAGCCACTTGTCCTCTGAGATCCTCCTAAATCACCATTGGATTTCCAATCTTATTTATATTCAGGCATGCGCCTAAACTAATCATAGCAATGTTCCAGTTTTCAAATTGTGTCCTCTAATATATCAAGCTTATTAAATTCAATTCTATCCTTGAAAGCTTGTGGAAGTCTGCTAATGTACTGATGAATCTTTACTTTCTCTTCCTTGAGGTAGTGAATTGTTGATGTGGGCATTGTACACCTAAGTCAACAACGGAGGAATAACCCAGAATGAGGCTCTTTACTATCCAAATTTGTCTGGTATGGCTACACTGGATGGATTTATAGGCACTATTGGCATTGGATCCTTTCCTCTAACGAATAAGTGAATCTAAGGAAAACTAATCCTAATATAAACTAAATTTATCTTATAATAATCTAAAACTAATTCTATACTAAGTTATGATTAAGATAAAATATAGGTAAATTATCAGGTTAGCTATACAAATTCAAAGAGGAAAAATTAAATAGCCTAAAATTAATATGAGTATGAAGGAAAAAGGCTAAATGTTTCGATGTTAATGAACTACGATATGCTAAGTAGTTCTAATTTATATATTTCATTGACAAAATAGAATGAAAAAATATAATACAATAAATTTTCTACATAAGCAACCTATAATACAAAATGTACATGATTATGTTACAACTAATAAAATAGGCCAGAACATATCATAACTGAATCAAAATACATATGCAGTGTTGATAAACTTTTCAAAATGTATTTATGAAATAAAATCTAATTCTATTTCTACATACAACTACAAATTAAATCAAACTAATTCTCAATGTAAATAATGACAAAACGTGTAACTATAAATTACAAATTCCTTATTCTCATAGACAAACACAGATCAATAATGTTTACTTTCATGTTTTACATTAAGAATAGATGCAAAGGATAACTAACATATAATAATAACTATTGCTTAGCCAAGATAAATAGAAAGGGATAGTTGTAAATTATCTCTTTAAAATCTATACACTTTAATCATTGGCTTATGAGAATAATTAATAAACCATCAACTAAAGTAATAATATAAATCACACAATCTTTTACAGCCACAACATTAACTTAATTTGTAAATAAAAGATGACATTTTCTATCAACTTGAATATCTAGAGTACGCTCACATAATTTCAGATTGAACAAATCACTTGATCAATATCACTTCTTAAGACAAGAGGTCACTGAAGAAGAATATCGATCATTAGATATCATTTTTTGGGATTCAACTGTGTTAATTAAGTCATTCATCTATGACCATTTCCATGAGAGGTAATCACAATTAACTAATTTCTCATGATTTTTGAATAGTCCACTTACCACTCATTGCATCGAGTGATGCTCACAGGGGTGAAGAAGTGGGATTGAAACTAGTGAAATGAATCACATAGCGCCAATCATCACTTATGGGGCTTGCACCCAGTAACCAAGACTTCTCGTAATGTCACCCATCCCACTTCTTCACCCCTGTGAGCATCACCCGATGTTATGAGTGCTAAGTGGACTCTTCAAATCATGAGAAATTAGTTAGTTGCGACTACCTCTCATGGAAATTGTCATAGATGAATGACTTACTTAAAGCAGTTGAATCCCAAAAAATGATATTTAATATAATGCAATGCGAAAGCCCATCAATATTTAATATCAATCATATTAAGCAACAAATCGACATAATGCTTTATCAACAAAGAATGGAATATGAACAATTGTTTGCTCAAGAAATAAAATCATAAAACAAACAACATTTATCCTCTAGATCTCGAAAATAAATAACAAGAGAATTAAGAAGATATTAGACATGACCATGGAACATAAAAGCAAAGAACGAGATTGAATACAATCAAGCTGATAAACTCGTTTTAACAATATTCCACAGTCACAATTTAGGCAACATTTCCTTGTCCAAAACACCCCTCCCCCCATTTGCATCAAAATCAGGGGTATATATACATAGTCCCTGTTGTTGCTAAATTCGTCCAAGAAAGACAACAATCTCATCGGGGCACTTGACATATTTTTTATGATCTTTGATTTAAAAAAAATGTTCACATTTTGGGAAAATCAATTGTTTATGAGCAATTATTTGCTCTCGACTTCTATACAGGGAGGTCATTTTTTAAAAAATTATTGGGCCTTTGACCTTACTTCCAAGAAAAATTTTAAGGATGGAAAATTATCTTGAAGTTTTAAAATATTGACGAATCTCACTAATCCATAATATGCAAAATATAAAATTTTTATTGATGTATTTGTAAAATTATTCAAATTTATAATGATTTTATATATACTCATATAATGTTGGCGATTTTTAAGGTAAAATAATTTTATATTATAAAATTTAAAGAATAATTTTTATAAAAATGGAAATTAATGAATTTTTTTTTGGAAAAATCATAGAAAATTATTCCACGTACAAATATTAGCTCTTAAAATTTTCCATACCTACAAAGTGTCTAAGCCCTATTAATCAACCATCAAAGTTTACCTAGCATCCATACAAAGCACCAACGAGGAACCTTGTGAGGGATATTTTAGCTCATTTGTCATAGATTGATCATGTCGAGGTTGTTGCACCTGCCAATGGAAGTGATATACCTTATATCAAGTCTAAATTTCATGTAGATTGGCTTCCAAAATAACAAAGAATAGATGGCAGGAAACTATGCACTTGCGAAAGTTTTGCAGGACGAGAGTCAAAGTCGAATTAAGAGATTTCTTTCAGCTCTACATTGTGCGCACCAAGTAAATTGATTTTGCAATTGTATATAAAAAAATTATTCGACTTTAACCAGCAATCATGGTTCTTATGCTCTTTGTAAGGAATCCTTGTAGAAGTGTCTGGTTTCATATGACATACACAGATGAATCTCCAACCATGCCAAAGAACTATCAAGTCGATTTACAAATACAGGATCTGAAGTTTGCTCTGAATTATTTTTCTCAAAGGCAAGAGAACAAAGTATTTTGCAATTAAAGTGAAGTCTCAAACGATTTTGCAATTCCAGTTTGCGCAGAAAAAAAGTAAAGCTTCAAATAATGTCTAATTTCAGCTTGCAGCTTGCGGGTCTGGACAGTTAGGCTTCAACACATTCGTGATACAGTTCGCGGGGATAGCTCAGTTGGGAGAGCGTCAGACTGAAGATCTGAAGGTCGCGTGTTCGATCCACGCTCACCGCACTACATCCATGTCGGCTTGATCAAATAATCCATGTCTTGCTGCTTTGTTTAATTTTGTGACTTACAATTTCAGAAGCTGCTGCCTGTGGATTTATTTCATAACAAATTAAGAAAATACAAAAGATGGCTGAGTGAGGTAACTTTTTGCTAACAGTTACTATTGATTAATACCAAATCTATGTTTTTTTTTAATGTCTATCAATGGAGAGTTGGTAGGAATCTTTACCTCTAAAACTCAATTAAGCTGGACAAGATGTCCATTTTGAAATTGATAAGAGCTAAAAATGATGAGTGACAAGTGACAAGAAACAACTAGTATACTACAAATGCTATTGTCAAGGAGGGTGGAATTGCATTATCATGGAAGAAATGTTGTTTGTTTTAGGAAAAAGTGGAGAAAATGGGAAAGTCAGAGGTATTTATATTTCAGTTTCATTTTCTATTTTAGCTTCAATTAAGTATTTATTCTTTTTCATATTTGTTTTCTTAGTTATGTGTATTTTTTGTATGACTATTGAAAAAGGGCGTTGTCTACTTACGCTACAAATTAGCTAGGACTGCAGTTTTCTTATTAGCATCCAACAAAAATAAATTTAAAAAATCAAAATGTTGGATTGTTTGAATAGTTTTTTTGATGGTGGAAATTGTTTCAGCACTATCAAGACCAGTTGGGGCATCCAAAATCTTGAAGTTTAACAATTGTAACTCAAATTTCCATAAAATTTCTAACCGATTTTATTATAATCTTGTCAGAATTTCTATTATTTTCCAAACTATTTTGTGAATTTTTTAAACCATGGTTAATAACTTCTATTGAAATCTTAACATTTCAGTTTACTTTATAGTAAAAGTAAGCATTAAGAACTTCTATTGAACTCTTAAAATTTCATTTTATAGTAAAAGTAAGATTGTACAAAGAATACTTAGTTCTTTATGTTTTTTGTTCAACATAAATTTGAGATGACACTAGTGAAAGAAAGAAAGTAAGTATTTTTAAAGTTCACGAGGCTAAAAATAGTTTATGGGACAGATTGCCTTTCTATCTGGCTCTTGTATTTGGCCCTTTTCCTGTGGATCCCAACTTCTGGACAAACTCTTTGTTGAATAGATTATCCCAAGAGCTAGCTACTAGAATATCTGCATAATTTTCCCTATTGTCTTCGAAGGTCTCGTTTCCACTTTTCCAGAAGAGCAAAAAATACACTATTTCCTGCCCTGTTTCACAAAGGAGTTGATAAGAATTAGTCTTTAATTGAGCAATAAGAATGTTGGACCTCTAGGAAATATTGAACCCTATGTACGTTTTTTGTTGATGATTATAAGTGGGGTTAAACTCTTCAATGTAGTACTCTTTCTTTCTTCCAAGTGAACATTGGTCTAAATCAACATTAATTTAACAACTTGAAATACCTTCTACATTTATACAAATAACTTGCACTATATGTGAGTGACACAAAATATGACATTATAGTTGTCTCTCTATAACTCACATGGAATAAAATATTTTTCTCCAATTGATGTTATGGACGAACTTCATCCTCTATAATTGCAATAAATGCTTAATCTTATATGTAGACTATTAGTGGAGAAAAAAGAGTAGGAAAAGAAAATTATTCTGACTTGTAATGCATGGTTTTTTGATATATAGCAAGCAAAGTCCGCTTGTACTTTTCAATGGTTTTATACTACTAACCTTGTTAAAAAAATTTATTCAATCAATTTAACCATGGATCATCATTGAATTGTGGATGAAGAAAAAAATTATCCTTCATAGGAAATAATTTATTTTCCTTGGGAAATAAACATAGAGATAAATTTATTACATACTCACAGTTCTTGTGAGTGCAAAATCAAACACAACCATCTCAATCTTTGCCAATATAATGCATCAATTGAAATGAGGTTGCTCTAACTCCTCTTAAGCACATAGAGGAAAAGCAAAAAAATTTGTGCCACTTGAACCTAAATTAATTTGTAGTGCAACAAGAGATATTAATAGCTAAGTGCCAAGTGTTCAAATATTCTCACTAAACTAGTTGTTTAAAAAAATAATGATCATCTCGGGTCATTTCAAGTATTCTCATTAGGTTATTTGACCTTGTGGTTGAAACGAAGAGTGCTCCCATTAAGTAATATGGCTTGTAGGTAAAATGAGATGGGGATTTTTATAGGAAAAAAATATGAAAAAGCTACAAAATCTCAGAATAAATTGTTGAAAAACCATAATAAATCACCATGAGAATAATTAAATTGCATGGGAATGGGCATAATCTTATCATTTTGAAATAAAATGTGGAATCTATCTTAGAATATTGAAATCAAACCAATCAACTCTTAGAAATTTGGTATATCACGTGATTGCATTTCTCAATTATTAAAACTTAAAAGGCTCTAAATGTGAAACGAAATTCAAATTGATAGGAAAAAACCAATGCGCTTGCTTAAGAATTTGGTCAATAGAAACATAATTTGAACCTAGATAACAAATTCATTGTATCCCTTAAGTCCAACCTTGTTTTTCTTACCAATTTTTGTCCATTATGTGTGGAAAGAACTAGAGTGATACAAATACCCCTTTAAGTCATTAAAAATGTGTTTCATCACTAGCATTTAATTTCAAAACTTTGATATATTTTATTTTTAAAATACCAAATGATAGTAATTTACATATCAATTACATCATTGGAATATACTACAACTATTGAAGGAGAGTTGACAATATAAACTAAACTAGGGGTATTTGTAACATAGATTAGAAGTTGGTCCCACATGTAATTCTTAAACCGAGCTTTGTCCATGCTTAGTGACATCATGTGTGGGAGAAAACAACAAACACTTCATATAACTAAAACAATAAATTGCCCCATAGAATAGTACAACATGAGAAAGATGAAGATATACAATCTTTATGAAACACAAAGATAAACATATTTGAGGAAAATGTGACATAACTCCATTGATATATTCAATCTGCAGTTCCAAAATTCCAAGCACCTAACCATTCAAGCCATACCACCATGATAAATTTCGTCAACATAAACAACATGATTTCCTCAAAAAGAAGAATTAAGCGCGAACTTGTAGTGACATAAATGAATGATAACATTCATAGGTGACATGTTTTCTTTCACAAAGTATTCATTCAATAATAGACAAAGATTAAATGCAATTTATTAGTGCTAAGAACAATTGCGAACAAAACCATCTAATAGACACAATGTGACAGATAGACTATGAATCATATATTATTGACAGTTATAACTTTATTCTATCTCGGTTTTTTTTTTCTTTTTAAGATTTGTCTTATATTTCATTAACGCACATAAAAATCATTGGCATATAATCATACATAAGTAAACAAAAACATGAACATGTAAGTAAACATGAGGCCTCCTTTACATAGACAAGGAGGACCAATATATGTACTTTAGCACGAATTTTAAATGAGCAAATACATTTTCTGATATTAAAAAAAAGAAGAAGAAGAAGAAGAAGAAGAAGAAGCCAGATTGGATTTGAAGATTGTGGATCTAGCCATGTATAATGTGGGGTGGATTCTTCATTAAAAGTAGCATGTCTTCCTATAATCAAGAACATATATTTATGTAAAACTTTTCTATAAAGACAATCTCAGTAACAATTATAAGGATAACAATTCCATTTGAACAAATTCCATATACTTTAATCAAAACTTACTCTAATGGATGAATCTTGTGATAATCCATTTAGGATTTAAAAAAGGAGCTCCAGTGGCTAAATATTCATGAGCAAAGTAATCTTGTAAAACAAAAGAATTTGAAGAATGGCGTCATAAGATTATCAATCATTCTTTAAAGAAGAGAGGAGGATTGTACTTAGGAGGGTCTTTGGAGGCTTTTCCAACAATGTAAAAGAGAGTGTGTTTTTTTTTTTGGTTTTAAATTTAAATGTACAATTCTCCATTAAAAGTAACATGTCTTCCTATAATCAAGAACATATATTTATGTAAAACTTTTCTATAAAGACAAATCTCAGTAACAATGATAAGGATAACAATTCCATTTGAACAAATTACATATACTTTAATCAAAATTTACTCTAATGGATGAATCTTGTGATAATCCATTTAGGATTAAAAAAAGAGCTCCAATGGCTAAATATTCATGAGCAAAGTAATCTTGTAAAACAAAAGAATTTGAAGAATGACGTCATGAGATTATCAATCATTCTTTAAAGAAGAGAGGAGGATTGTACTTAGGAGGGTCTTTGGAGGCTTTTCCAACAATGTAAAAGAGAGTGTGTTTTTGTTTTTTGGTTTGAAATTTAAATGTATGATGAGATCTTATTTTTTCATTGTTAAAATTATTTTTTTGAATATATAATTTGTAAAATCTCAATAATATTATAATTACACAAATTCTATAACTCAAATCTATTATTCTAACAAATTCTTAAATATTTTTCAGAGACCTTTCAAGAAAATTAAGCATCTTCTTAATGAAAAAGCTTTGTTTCATGTGATTATCACCCAAAAATCTCAGAAAAACATCTATAGATTACAAAAGCCAGAATTCAAAACATTCTTAAATATTTAATTAAAAAAAAAACCCAAATTTACTTTCGAAAATTTGGAAAGAGAGAGTTTAAGAAACTAAAGTAAGGTTATCTTAGTTTTTAATTTTGAAATATGTTATATTTTGGGAGTTCTATCACTCATATCCAAGGTGATTTGGAAATAAATAAGAATATTTGATGGGCTTTTTTTTTCATAGTGCATCATAAGGATACCTTTTTAAAGAAGGTTCAAAGTGGATTCTAAGTTTATCTTTAGATCATAACATTTATTTTCAAGATAGAATTGTTGAAGAAAGTAACCATTATTGTGAATTGATGGGTTTAAATCTAGCCCTGAAAATGACAAAATATTTGGTGTAACCTAATTACAATATTTTGAATATTCAAAGTTTGTTTTTCAATGGATGAAATGCTTAGCAACAATCAAGGGGTATTCTCTGATATAATTTCTCAATTAGACCTCACAACATTGGGGTAAGAGACCCATTTGGATTTAAGCTCAACAACCTTTAGTTAATGTTCAATAATAAAGGTTTAAGATCTTTGCATAGAGAAAATGCATAAAAACAAAGGAAAATATATTTGAATGCATACATTAAACTAGTTTAATCTACCTTAATTAAGATTAAATGTTGACGCTACATGAACAATTGACATAGAATATTGTTGTAAATAAGGGAGAAGTAATTAGCTATTTTCCTCTATGAGAAATGTTAATATCATCCAAACTGATTTGATATTGAGACGTCTATACATGAAAAAAATAAGTAATAATTCATGAAATCTTAAATCATTTCATGAGAATGATTAATTAAATAATTTCAAAAATATACCAATTAATTATCAAGAAATTCAACTCATAAATGGGAAATAAACTTCACATATAAGAACAAGCATAGACATATTACTACAAAATAGTTTCCAATAAATTTATGGAAAATGTTAGAAAAACAACTCTTTCTCTTCAACGGCCATCAGGGATTCTCAATATATCTTCAATAGAAAATAGCTCCTCTCATATACAATTTTCCAAAAATCATTTTCTTTGAAAAACTTAGCACACTTAATAGTCATGCCTATTAACTACTAGTTAGGACTTCTTTGTTATCCCAAGAGCAATTACAACTGTTCAATTTTCATTCTTTGTCCTATTCTACATACTAGAATAATTGTTATATCATTCATTCTCATGGAAAGATAATGAAATTCTTCAACAACTACACCATTTGAGCAAAAATTATTTTAATAGTTGTGACGGTATGGAAGCCAAGCTTCATCGCCACCATGGAAAAACGTGCCACTCATCTGACAGAATACTGCTAGTGCAAAAACAAAGGCTATTAGCCTACAAATGTAAAGTCGGTTGGCCATTTAAATGTATGAATTTCCTAGTTATAAAAAGTGCAAGAAACCTGAAGAACAAGTTCACTCAAATTCGCATATGCAAGCAAGAACAAATTCACTAACAACAAGTTCTCAAAATGATAAAGAATTGTATCCACCTGCGCGTTATAACTTGAAATTATAGCAAATGAAGAAATGGCTATTAGCGTCAAAGCACCCTCGTCATTTCTTCCTTCGATGGGTTTTCTTCACATAATGAAACATGATGCTACAATTATGGTTCTCAGTTTGCTAGGTGAAAACTTATTTGCATCAACTTTATGGAGATTTGTGCACCCTCAGTCTCTTTAAAAGACCTACAACTAGGTCAATTCAAAGTAGTAGCATAATAGTGTCAGAGCACTCACCAGCGAAATGACCACTTACAAAATTATCCTCTTCTTATTTTAAAATGAATTGTCTTAGAAAAAAAATTGAATTTAAGGGAGAATAGGAATATTGTGCATTTTCTCGAAACTTTGGTTAAAATTGCAAAAAACTCGGCAAAATGTTGGGAGGACAATGCATTTTGACGCGTGGTGATTGTTGTAGTCTCTAGCTAGGTAGATAAGTTAAGATAAGATAATTATATTTATGTCCAACTAATGACCACAAAGTAGGTCAAAGAGAATGTTAGTCTCTAACTAGGTAGATAAGTTAAGATAAAATAATTATATTTATGTCCAACTAATGACCACAAATTAAGTCAAAGAGAATGTTAAATACAATGATGTCCATACTACAATGCTGGAGAATCAAACAATCTCCTATAAAAATACAATGCATGAATATAAAAGATACAATGCAAAAACATAAAAATACAATGTATGAAATGCTAATAACAATATTATGATATCAATTATCTTCTGAAGAAAAAAAAAATTATACTTAGAAAGATTTTAGAGATTTTTCCAATAATTTAAAAATAAATATAATTTAATTATTTGAAATTTAAAAATATAATTCATAATGAATATTTTCTATAGTTTAAATTATGTTTTAAAATATATAAACGGAAAATAATATATAAATTCCACAACTCAAATTTACTATTCGAACAAATTGTTATCTAATTTCCAAACCCAAACAAAAATAAAAATAATTTCCGGGAAAAATAAAATGGTTTTGAAATCCGGAACGTTGGCTCCCACCCGAATGAAGTCATCGGCAACTGATTCCAGACAGGAAGTGGGCAGTATGTTGACGCGTGGCATGTAGAGCTCAACAGGTGAAGGCTGGGAAGGAGAAAGTATGATATTTTCTAAAAATGTGTGAAGGGAATGTAGCTCAAACGATAGAGCGCTGGCTTTGCATGCGAGAGGTACGGGGTTCGATACCCCGCATCTCCATGTTATGTTCAGATTTTGATGGTGTATGATGGCATATATCTCCACCTCTTTGTTTGAACGGTGCATTTAGCAAAGAATAAAGTAAAGCTTCAAATAACGTCTAATTTCAGCTTGCGGGGCTGGGCTGGGCTGTGGACAGTTGAGCTTCAACACATTCATGGTATCAATTTGCGGGGAGAGCGTCAGACTGAAGATCAGGTGCATTTAGCAAAGAATAAAGTAAAGCTTCAAATAACGTCTAATTTCAGCTTGCGGGGCGGGGCTGGACAGTTGAGCTTCAACACATTCATGGTATCAATTAGCGGGGAGAGCGTCAGACTGAAGATCAGGTGCATTTAGCAAAGAATAAAGTAAAGCTTCAAATAACGTCTAATTTCAGCTTGCGGGGCGGGGCTGGACAGTTGAGCTTCAACACATTCATGGTATCAATTAGCGGGGAGAGCGTCAGACTGAAGATCAGGTGCATTTAGCAAAGAATAAAGTAAAGCTTCAAATAACGTCTAATTTCAGCTTGCGGGGCGGGGCTGGACAGTTGAGCTTCAACACATTCATGGTATCAATTAGCGGGGAGAGCGTCAGACTGAAGATCAGGTGCATTTAACATCCACACGATCAATTTGCGGGGATAGCTCAGTTGGGAGAGCGTCAGACTGAAGATCTGAAGGTCGCGTGTTCGATCCACGCTCACCGCACATGAATGACGTGTTAACTCATCTATTCTGTAATAATCCATGACAGATTAAGGGAAAGATAAGTGAATTTTGTTGCTTTGTTTGATTTTCCCTGCTTATACGATTCGCTGCTGGTCTTTCTGCCTTGTTTGATTTTCCCTGCTTATACGATTCGCTGCTGGAAGATCTTAAGGTCGCGTGTTCGATCCACGCTCACCGCACTGAATCATATGTCGACTTGACTATATTGTCATAATCCATGAGATTATAGGAAAGATAAGTGAATTCTTGTTTTGTCATGGCATTCTAACGGTTTTTGCTGCCCCGAAACGTTTGGACATTATTTTGTCATGGCATTCTAACGGTTTTTGCTGCCCCGAAACGTTTGGACATTATTTTGTCATGGCATACTACCTGTTTTTGCTGCCTTGAAAAGGAATAGCAATTTCACAAGCTGGTGCCTGTTTTTGCTGCCTTGAAAAAACTTACAATTTGAGAAGGAAGAAAGTGAGTGAAAGGGGTTTTAATAGAAGGTATTTCTATTAGTGTTTGATGTATATCAATGTTCACTCTCTTTAGTGTTTGATTTATATAAATGTTCACTCTCTTTATCATCCCGTAGTATATTCTAACTTCACTAGTATTTATCTTTGATTTTTTATTTTTGAATTTTTCTAGTAGATTTATTTCATAACAAATCAATAAGAAAAGAGAAAGGAAGAAAATAACCTCCTTCGAGAACCAGTGACAAACCCTTGTTTTAATGATGAAGAATTCTCAAAAACCAAAAAAAAAACCTAGATAGGAACCAGAAAATGAAGGGAGACCGAATGATGGAGATGTTTAAGTAGTAAAAGAAATTGAGAAATAAGAAGCTAAGAAAAACAAGAAATGGATGAGTGAGAACACCTTTTGAGATGTTTAAGTAGTAAAATACATTGAGAAATGACGAATTGAGAAAAAACAAGAGATCGCTAAGTGAGACACTTTTTGCAAACGGTTACTGTTGATTAATACCATATCGATTTTCTTATGTTTACCAATGGAGATTTGGTAGGAATCTTTACCTCTCAAACTCAATTAAGCCGGACACATATGTCCATTTTGAAATTGATAAGAAATAAAAATTATTAGTGATAAGAAGCAACTAGCATACTACCATACAAATGTCATTGTCAAGGAGGGTGGAATTGCATTATCAGGGAAGAAATATATTTTTAGGAAAAAGTGAAGAAAATGAAAGAGTTAGAGGTACTTATATTTCAGTTTCATTTTAGACTTTAGTTTCAACTAAGTATTTATTTTTTTTATATTTTTTTTTTTAGTATTTTTTTGCATCATTATTGAAAAAGGGAGTTGTTTATCGAAGTCACAAATTTTTTTGGACGATATTTTTCTGATTTAAAATTCAGCAAAAAAATTCAAAAATCAGAATATTGAATTGTTTAATCGTTTTTTGATGATGGAAATAGATTCATCACCATAAAAACCCTTGAAACACCTAAAATCTTGAAGTTTAACAATTGTAACCCAAATTTTCAAAAAAAATTACTAGATTTTATTATAATCTTACTAGAATTTCCATTATTTTGTAAATTTTTTAAACCAGACTTAAAACCTTTTATTAAACTCTAAACATTTCATTTTATAGTAAAAGTAATCATTGTAAGAAAAAAAATTATTTCCTTAGGTTCTTGGTTAACATAAATTTGAGATGACAGTTGTGAGAGTGGGTATGGTGGGTAATGGCATCAATGATTCTCCAACCCTTCTAATTTATGATGTGGACATGGTAATCGTTGCTGGTACAGCTATACCAATGCACCGGTTTTTGGGAGGGTTTTCTAACTATCGAGGCCGTTGGCTCCCACCCGAAAGAAGTCATCGAGAATTGATTCCAAATTAGACAGCAGCGGAGTATATTGACACGTGGCATGTTTATTGCACTTTCAGTTTTACGGGGCTGCACTTAGTTTGTGAGGATAGCTCAGTAACGAGAGCACTAGACAGTAGACTCAATATCTACGCTCATTTAATAATAATCTTTACCATAGAGATGTAGGAAAACTTGACTTTTACGGATCCGTGGCGCAATGGTAGCGCGTCCTACTCAAGAGCAGCAGGTTCCGTGTTCGATTCACGTAGGGTTCAATTCCGTAGATGTTATAGAACATCTAACCATGAACTGTTTTCCTTCGTGGTTACAAACCACTATTTGTCTTCTTTATTTTCGTCCATCTTTGATTTATAGTAATATTCATTCTTTTCTCTTCCCTTCATATATTCCAAGTTCACTCCACCTTGAAAAGTACAAACAATTTCACAAGCTGGAAAGTTAGATGAAAATTCACTCTTATACTAATTATGTTGATTCATATCAACATTTACTCTTTTTCTCTTCCTTTCATATGTTCCAATTTCATTGATATTCATTTTTAATTTTCAATTTGCCCTTCATAACAAATTAATTAAGAGAAGAGAAGGAAGTCTCTTTCTCTTTTCTTGAAAAAGACTTACAATTTGACAAGTTAAGAAGTAGAGTGGAAGTTATTTTTATAAATGTAGATGGTACTTCAAGTTGTTAAATTAGACTTAATTTACATCAATGTTCATTGTCTTTCTCTTTGCTTCATATATTTCAACTTCACTAGTATTCATCTTTTATTCTTATTTGTTTTGTTGGTCTATTTCATAACAAATTAATCAAGAGAAGACAATCCCCTCCCTCAAGCTTGGCCAATGAAAAACCCTTGTTTTGATGAAGAACTTGTTTGATAATGGAGAATGATGAAAAGGAAGATCAAGAATTCTCAAAGATAAAAATAAAAAAGGCAAAGGAGAAACCAAAAAATGAAGAAGGGAGATTCTAGAGGAGGCGACCCTTGTTTTGGTGAAGAATTGGTTTGATAATGGAGAATGATGAAAAGGAAGACCAAGAATTCTCAAAAGCCATAAAAAAATGCAAAGGACAAACCAAAAAATGAAGGGAGACACTAGAGGTGAATGATTGAGATGTTTAAGTAGTAAATTACATTGAGAAAGGAAGATTATAATGTAATAGGTATCCCCATAGCAATTGAATTATTTTTTTTCATTAATTAGACATTGTCTTTTTGCATTGATTGTGGGGATTGTCATGGAAGTTTCTTCTATGAATATTGCATGTTGTTCATTGTTATTAACATATCATAAATGACCATTGAAGTTGGACTTGCTTCAAACATAAGAAATTAGAAGTGACTAACTCATTAAATAGTGATGTTAACTTACCCAGAAATGTGATAACCAAATGATTTGGCATTATTACTTGAGCAATGATTCCTTGGGAAATCTATAATTTACTAGAGCTTTAACATTCAATGAGATATATTGAGGAGGAGTTCTACTTGATGTAATTCACATAAAAAGAACTAAATCTAGTCACTTTCACATATTAGCTTGTGTTTGTATATGTTCTAAATAGTATTTATTCTAGATGGTTTCCCTTCGAAATATTTTTGCTTGAGGATTGAATGAGTTTAAAAACCAAAAAACACATGCTTTTGTCTCACATTATTGAAAAATGTAAGGTGGGGAGGTTTTCGTGTATTTTCAATTGTGAATGGATTGAATAAAAGTGTTTTAGTGCTACCAATGGAAAAATATGTGAGTGACACAAAATATGACATTGTAGTTGTCTCTCTATAACTCACATGGAGTAAAATATTTTGTTCAAATTGATGTTATGGACGAACCTGATCCTCTATAATTGCAATAAATGCTTAATCTTATATGTAGCCTATTAGTGGAGAAAAAGGAGTAGGAAAAGAAAACTATTCTGACTTGTAATACATGTTTTTCTGATAGATAGCAAGCAAAGTCCACTTGTAGTTTTCAATGGTTCTATACTTCTAACCTTGTTAAAAAAATTTATCCAATCAATGTAACCATGGATCATCATTGAATTGTGGATGGAGAAGGATTTTATTTTTCATAGGAAATATTTTATTTTCCTTGGGAAATAAACATAGAGATAAATTTATTACATACTCACAATTCTTGTGTGCACAAAAATCAAACACAACCATCTCAATATTTTCCAATATAATGCATCAATTGAAATGAGGTTTCCCTAACTCCTCTTAAGCAAATAGAGGAAAAGAAAAGCTTGTTGTGCGACTTGAACCTAAATTAAGATGTAGTGAAATAAGAGATATCAATAGCTAAGTGCTAAGTGTTCAAATATTATCACTAAACTAGCTATTTAACAACATAATGATCATCTCAGGTCATTTCAAGTATTCGCATTAGGTTATTTGACCTTGTGGTTGAAACGAAGAGTGCTCCCATTAAATAATATGGCTTGGAGGTAAAATGAGAAGAAGATTTTTATAGGACAAAAATATGAAAAAGCTACAAAATATCATAATCAATTGTTGAAAAACCATATTAAATCACCATGAGCATAATTAAATTACATAGGAATGGGCATAATCTTATCAATTTGAAATAAAATGTGGAATGTGTCTTAGAAGATTGAAACAAAAACAATCAACTCTTATAAATTTGGTATATCACGTGATTGCATTTCTCAACTATTAAAACTTAAAAGGCTCTAAATGTCAAACAAAATTCAAACTGATAAGAAAAAAATAATGTGCTTTCTTAAGAATTTGGTCAATAGAAACATAATTTGAACCTAGATAACAAATTCCTTGTTTTTCCTAAAAGTCCAACCTTGTTTTTCTTACCAATCTTTGTCCATTATGTATGTAAAGACCCTAGGTGATACACATACCCCTTTAAGTCATTAAAAATGTGTTTCATCACTAACATTTAATTTCAAAACTTTGATATATTTTATTTTTAAAATACCAAATCCTGGAAGAATCATGTTCAACATGTTGACAGGGTGCTTAAACTATTGGAAGAGAAACAATTGTATGCAAAAACCTCCAAATGTTTCTTTGGAGTACATGAGGTGAAATATTTGGGTCATATTGTATCTCATGAGGGTGTTAAGGTAGACCCTAACAAAAATAAATCCATTAAGGAATGGAAAATCCCCACAACCATTAAGCATCTTCGAGGATTTCTCGAGTTAACTCGAGGTATTATCACAACTTTGTTAAGAATTATGGGAGAATATCGACACCTCTAACATCATTACTGAAGAAAGATGCATTTTCTTGGACTCCAGAACCAACTAAGGCCTTTGAACATCTTAAAGAGGAAATTTTCCAAGCACCGGTCTTAGCTACATCAGACTTCACAAAAACTTTTATTGTGGAATGTGATGCCTCAAGAAATGGAATTGGTGCAGTTTTAATGCAAGAAGGAAGACCCATTGCTTGTGAACGTCGTTCAATCAAAGGAAAGTATTTACATAAACCAATTTATGAGAAGGAAATGTTTGTAATACTGCATGCACTAAAGCAATGGTGGCCTTACCTAATGGGAAAAAAATTAAAGGTAAAAAAATATCATGACAGTCTTAAATAGCTTTTGGAACAAAGATTATCTTCAGAAGAGCAATAAAATTGGGTCACAAAAATGTTGGGTTATGACTTTGAAATCATCTACAAAAAAGGGAAACACAATGATGCTGCAGATGCACTCTCAAGAAAGGATGAGGATGTGGAAGCATTGCTTTGTGCCTTTTCTATTATCCAACCTGAGTGGATAACTGAAGCAAGGGATGAATGGAAGAATGATGAAGAGGTGTGGACACTCATTCAAAATTTGCAGCAAGATCCCAGTATCTGAAACATTTAGTTAGAAAAATGACTCATTATGGTACACATATCGCTTATATATTTTTAAGAATTCCCAACTCAAACAAAAAATTCTTTTGGAATTGCACACCTTTCCATTAGGAGGGCACTCGGGATTTTTAAAAACTTACCAAATGGTCGAGAAGGATTTTTTTGGGATGGCCTTAAATATGATATTCACAAGTTTGTGGTGGAATGTTTGGTTTGCCAAAAAAATAAAGTTGAGACAATTAAGATCTCGGGTCTATTACAACCCTTATCCATTCCAAGTCAACATTGGGAGGAGGTTTCAATGGATTTTATCACAGGTTTATGCAAGTCCGAAGGAAAGAATGTCATCAAGGTGGTAGTTGATAGACTTACCAAGTATGCACACTTTTGTGCATTATCTCATCCATTTAAAGGTAGTACAGTTGCTACTACATTTATGGAAACAATTCAAAAGCTACATGAAAATCCAAAGATTATTGTAAGAGATAGAGATCCCATTTTTACAGGAAATTTTTGGATGAAATTATTTTCTTGTTTGGTTACTCAATTAGCTCATAGCTCATCATATCATCCTCAATCTGATGGGAAAACTGAGATAGTGAACAAATGTTTGGAAGGATGTCTTCATTGCTTTATATCTTATAAACAAACACAATGGTTCAATTGGCTAACTCTAGCTGAATGGTGGTATAACACTTCCTTCCATACTGCAGAAAAAAATGACCCCATTTATGGCACTTTATGGATATCATCCACCATCCATCACATCATCTTTAAGGGACAATTCTAAGGTTTAGGCAGTAGAAGTTCACATCGAGCATCAAAAACAAGTTCTCCAACTCTTAAAGGATAACCTCACTTTGGCGCAGAATCAAATGAAACAACAGGAAAATTAACATCACAACGAAAGAAGTTTTGATGTAGGCGACTGGGTATTTTTATAGCTACAACCATACAAACAAATGTCCCTCAAGCAACCTAAGAAGGATAATAAATTATCACCAATTTATGATGGTCTTTACAAGGTGTTACAAAATATTGGTACTATGGCATACAAAATGGATCTTCCTACATCTTCCTGAATGCACCTAGTTTTCCATGTTTCATGCTTAAAGAAGGTTATAGGTGATGAGCTCCCAGTTCAAATAATATTTCCAGAACTTGAAGAGGAAGGAAAAATTATATTGGAACCTGAAGCAATCACGGAAACAAGAACTCGACAACTACAGAATCGATCGATTTCATAATATCTCATCAAGTGGAAGAACTTACCCGTTGAAGATTCAACATGAGAGGATGAAAATTTTATAAAGAAGCATCAAGAACTACTCAAGAATTGAGAACAACGCTTGTTTGAAGGAGAGAGGCATGTTAGGTCCCCATAATACTAGTGTAGTCCCTTATTATTGTTAGTGTAGCCCCATTATTGGTATTGTTGTGCCCATGTAGTCCCCATATTGTTATTATTTTTCCCTATAGGTATAGCCTAATTATTGTTATTGTTGTGTCCATGTGGTCCCCATATTGTTATATTGTAACCCCTTAGAATCCTATATATAGAAGGTAGGTTTTGTCATTTGAATCATCCAAGAATTGTTCTTTTATGTAATGTAAAGGAGGTTTCCCCCTCGAAGAGGATGATTTCTAAGTCGTTGATCTATCTTTCTTCTATTTTGTGAGTTGGTTTCGTAACAGGCACTGGGAAGGAGTTAAACATTGTTTTTTTCCTCACAATGAAAGCACCTTCCTCTGCACATGGCTTCATCAACTTCAAATGGCATGCCCCCTCTATATATATTGTCTCATGCCACAACTAGAGAATTAAAAGACCCTATATAATTCATTATGTGAGGTGCGAAGATGCTATAATGTGCTATTGATTATTGATTTGAGTTTCTATAATGTCCAATGTATAGTGATGCTCAACATCATCTACATCATCTCACGACATTAAATGCCTGTTTTATTCATTATTAAGTCAAAAAATTGTTCTTGGGATCTGTAAGGTTCAAATAAAATATTAAACTACACTTGCCCATGAATATAAATAATTTGTGACACATTTATTTAATTAGAATTTGGCACTATGTAAGTGGTCTCATGGAAAGATAATGAAATTATTCAATTGTTCAATAGTTTTGCAACACTCAACATTTTGTCTTCTTACGGCCAGTGATTGGTATAATTATTTGTACAGGAAGGAATTTTGGAGGTGTCGAGAAATTACCATTCTTCGCACTTCCGCACTCGAACAACATACTCCTGCACTATTGAAGAACAAGCTTACAAATACACCATTAGAGTAAAAATGATTATAATAGTTGTGACGATATGGAAGCCGAGCCAATAAAATCTCTTGTGGAATGAAATCAGGGAGATTTATGAAGTGTGTTTATGTATTATTAGAATTGTCTTTAACAACCAATTGTGTTTGCTCTACTTCATCGTGACCATGGAAAAATGTGCCACTCATCTGACAGAATATTGTCAGTGCAGAAACAAAGGCTATTAACCTAGAAATGTAAAGTCGGTTGACCATTTAAATGTATGAATTTCCTAGTTTTAAAAAGTGCAAGAAACCTCGAGAATAATTTCATTCAAATTCACATATGCAAGCAAGAACAAATTCACTAACAGTAAGTTTTCAAATGATAAAAATTGTATATGCCTGCGCGTTATAACTTGAAATCATAGTAAATGAAGAAATGGCTATTAGTGTTAGAGCACCCACGTCGTTTCTTCCTTCAATGGGATTTCTTCACACAATGAAAGCTCTGCACAATGAAAAGGTTGCTACAATTATGGTTCTCAGTTTGCTAGGTGAAAACTTCTTCGAATCAACTTTATGGAGATTTGTTCAGCCTCCTCCTCTTTAAAAGACCTGCAACTTTATGGAGATTTGTTCAGTCTCCCGAAAAACAACACTACTGAAGTCCTTCAACACTTTGGTAGAGAATTCGAAACTCGCTATTTTTCGCTGTTCTCTCCACATCTCGCCATCAACGCTGAAAATACCATCTCCAAGAAGGTCTTCCATAATGTCATGGTGGGATTTTCCCTGTCATCAATTTTCAAAACAAAGAAATCGTACGCATACTGCAAAAACGCATATATATATATGTGTGTGTGTGTGTGGGGCTCAAAATACAGCAGAAAGCTAACCTTGATGTAGTTTGCAAAATTAGATCTGAGGATGTGCTCCACGTTTGCAGGATCAGTGGTAAAAACATCACTGAAGGTAGGATAAGGTATCCTGTAAGTTTTGTGGCGTCTGTGATGATGAAGAAAAAAGTCATGAAGGCGTTTAAAATTGATGATCATAGCAAACATTGTTGTAGCTACAGGTGGCCGTGGGTGTGTGCCACTTCTCCAATTCATTTTGAATAACATAATGACTAAGAGAACCAGTGTTAGAGTTGTGGCTGCATACTCATTATTGCTCCATTCCATTGTTTCACTTTGAAAGAGGGATGGTTTTGAATTTTGTAAAATTATGTAGGCGTTCTGAAAATGAAGATCAAGAATTCTCAAAAGCAACGAAAAAAGGCACAGGAGAAACCGGAAAATGAAGAAGGGAGTCTCTAGAGGAGGTGACCCTTGTTTTGGTGAAGAATTTCTTTGATAATGGAGAATGATGAAATGGAAGATCAAGAATTCTCAAAAGCCACACAAAAATGCGAAGGAGAAACCAAAAATTGAAGAAGGGAGACGTTAGAGGAGGTGAATGATTGAGATGTTTAGGTAGTAAATTACATTAAGAAAGGAGGATTATAATGTAACAGGTATCCCCATAACAATTGAATTATTATTTTTCATTAATTGGACATTTTCTTTTTGCATTGATTGTTGGGATTGTCATGAAAGTTTCTTCTATGAATATTGCATGTTTCTCATTGTTATTAACATATCACAAATGACCATTGAAGTTGGACTTACTTCAAACATTAGAAATTAGGTGACTAACTCATTAAATAGTGATGTTAACTTACCCAGAAATGTGATAACCAAATGATTTAGAATTATTACTTGAACAATGATTCCTTGGGAAATTTATAATTTACTAGACCTTTAGCATTCAATGATATATATAGAGGAGGAGCTGTACTTGATGTAATTTACATAAGAAGACCTAAATATAGTCGCTTTCACATATTAGCTTGTGTTTTTATATGTTCTAAATAGTATTTATTCTAGATGGTTCCCCTTCGAAAATATTTTTTCTCAAGGGTTGAATGAGTTTAAAAACCAAAAAACACATGCTTTTGTCTCATATTATTGAAAAATGTAAGGTGGGGAGGTTTCCATGTATTTTCAATTGTGAATGGATTGAATGGAAATTTTTTATTCCTTCCAATAGAAAAATATGTGAGTGACACAAAATATGACATTATAGTTGTCTCTCTATAACTCACATGGAATAAAATATTTTTCTCCAATTGATGTTATGGACGAACTTCATCCTCTATAATTGCAATAAATGCTTAATCTTATATGTAGCCTATTAGTGGAGAAAAAAGAGTAGGAAAAGAAAATTATTCTGACTTGTAATGCATGGTTTTTTGATAGATAGCAAGCAAAGTCCGCTTGTACTTTTCAATGGTTTTATACTACTAACCTTGTTTAAAAAAGTTATTCAATCAATTTAACCATGGATCATCATTGAATTGTGGATGAAGAAAAAAATTATCTTTCATAGGAAATAATTTATTTTCTTTGGGAAATAAACATAGAGATAAATTTATTACATACTCACAGTTCTTGTGAGTGCAAAATCAAACACAACCATCTCAATCTTTGCCAATATAATGCATCAATTGAAATGAGGTTGCTCTAACTCCTCTTAAGCACATAGAGGAAAAGCAAAGTTTTTTGTGCCACTTGAACCTAAATTAATTTGTAGTGCAACAAGAGATATTAATAGCTAAGTGCCAAGTGTTCAAATATTCTCACTAAACTAGTTGTTTAAAAAAATAATGATCATCTCGGGTCATTTCAAGTATTCTCATTAGGTTATTTGACCTTGTGGTTGAAATGAAGAGTGCTCCCATTAAGTAATATGGCTTGTAGGTAAAATGAGATGGGATTTTTATAGGAAAAATAAATGAAAAAGCTACAAAATCTCAGAATAAATTGTTGAAACACCATAATAAATCACCATGAGCATAATTAAATTGCATGGGAATGGGCATAATCTTATCATTTTGAAATAAAATGTGGAATCTATCTTAGAATATTGAAATCAAGCCAATCAACTCTTAGAAATTTGGTATATCACGTGACTACATTTCTCAACTATTAAAACTTAAAAGGCTTTAAATGTCAAACGAAATTCAAATTGATAGGAAAAAACCAATGTGCTTGCTTAAGAATTTGGTCAATAGAAGCATAATTTGAACCTAGATAACAAATTCATTGTATCCCTTAAGTCCAACCTTGTTTTTCTTACCAATTTTTGTCCATTGTGTGTGGAAAGAACTAGAGTGATACAAATACCCCTTTAAGTCATTAAAAATGTGTTTCATGACTAACATTTAATTTCAAACTTTGATATATTTTATTTTTAAAATACCAAATGATAGTAATTTACATATCAATTACATCATTGGAATATACTACAACTATTGAAGGAGAGTTGACAATATAAACTAAACTAGGGGTATTTGTAACATAGATTAGAAGTTGGTCCCACATGTAATTCTTAAACCGAGCTTTGTCCATGCTTAGTGACATCATGTGTGGGAGAAAACAAAAAACACTTCATATAACTAAAAGAAGAAATTACCCCATAGAATAGTACAACATGAGAAAGATGAAGATATACAATCTTTATGAAACACAAAGATAAACATATTTGAGGAAAATGTGACATAACTCCATTGATATATTCAATCTGCAGTTCCAAAAGTCCAAGCACCTAACCATTCAAGCCATACCACCATGATAAATTTCTTCAACATAAACAACACGATTTCCTCAAAAAGAAGAATTAAGCGCGAACTTGCAGTGACATAAATGAACGATAACATTCATAGGTGACATGTTTTCTTTCACAAAGTATTCATTCAATAATAGACAAAGATTAAATGAAATTTAGTGCTAAGAACAATTGCGAACAAAACCATCTAATAGACACAATGTGACAGATAGACTATGAATCATATATTATTGACAGTTATAACTTTATTCTATCTCGGTTTTTTTTTTTTTTTTTTTAAGATTTGCCTTATATTTCATCAACGCACATAAAAATCATTGGCATATAATCATACATAAGTAAACAAAAACATGAACATGTAAGTAAACTTGAGGCCTCCTTTACATAGACAAGGAGGACCAATATATGTACTTTAGCACGAATTTTAAATGAGCAAATACATTTAAAAAAAAGAAGAAGCCGTATTGGATTTGAAGATTGTGGATCCACCCATGTATAGTGTGGGGTGGATTCTTCATTAAAAGTAACATGTCTTCCTATAATCAAGAACATATATTTATGTAAAACTTTTCTATAAAGACAAATCTCAGTAACAATTATAAGGATAACAATTCCATTTGAACAAATTCCATATACTTTAATCAAAACTTACTCTAATGGATGAATCTTGTCATAATCCATTTAGGATTTAAAAAAGGAGCTCCAGTGGTTAAATATTCATGAGAAAATTAATCTTGTAAAACAAAAGAATTTGAAGAATGGAGTCATGAGATTATCAATCATTCTTTAAAGAAGAGAGGAGGATTGTACTTAGGAGGGTCTTTGGAGGCTTTTCCAACAATGTAAAAGAGAGTTTGTTTTTGTTTTTTGGTTTGAAATTTAAATGTATAATTCTCCATTAAAAGTAACATGTCTTCCTATAATCAAGAACATATATTTATGTAAAACTTTTCTATAAAGACAAATCTCAGTAACAATTATAAGGATAACAATTCCATTTGAACAAATTCCATATACTTTAATCAAAATTTACTCTAATGGATGAATCTTGTGATAATCCATTTAGGATTAAAAAAAAGAGCTCCAATGGCTAAATATTCATGAGCAAAGTAATCTTGTAAAACAAAAGAATTTGAAGAATGACGTCATGAGATTATCAATCATTCTTTAAAGAAGAGAGGAGGATTGTACTTAGGAGGGTCTTTGGAGGCTTTTCCAACAATGTAAAAGAGAGTGTGTTTTTGTTTGTTGGTTTGAAATTTGCCAAGCACCGGTCTTAGCTACATCAGACTTCACAAAAACTTTTATTGTGGAATGTGATGCCTCAAGAAATGGAATTGGTGCAGTTTTAATGCAATAAGGAAGACCCATTGCTTGTGAAAGTCGTTCAATCAAAGGAAAGTATTTACATAAACCAATTTATGAGAAGGAAATGTTTGCAATACTGCATGCACTAAAGCAATGGCGGCCTTACCTAATGGGAAAAAACTTAAAGGTAAAAAAATATCATGATAGTCTTAAATAGCTTTTGGAAGAAACATTATCTTCAGAAGAGCAATAAAATTGGGTCACAAAAATGTTGGGTTATGACTTTGAAATCATCTACAAAAAAGAGAAACACAATGATGTTGCAGATGCACTCTCAAGAAAGGATGAGGATGTGGAAGCATTGCTTTGTGCCTTTTCTATTATCCAACCTGAGTGGGTAACTGAAGCAAGGGATGAATGGAAGAATGATGAAGAGGTGTGGACACTCATTCAAAATTTGCAGCAAGATCCCAGTATCTGAAACATTTAGTTAGAAAAATGACTCATTATGGTACACATATCGCTTATATCTTTTTAAGAATTCCCAACTCAAACAATTTTTTTTTTTGGAATTGCACACCTTTCCATTAGGAGGGCACTCAGGATTTTTAAAAACTTACCACATGGTCGAGAAGGATTTTTTTGGGATGGCCTTAAATATGATATTCACAAGTTTGTGGTGGAATGTTTGGTTTGCCAAAAAAATAAAGGTGAGAAAATTAAGATCTTGGGTCTATTACAACCCTTATCCATTCCAAGTCAACATTGCGAGGAGGTTTCAATGGATTTTATCACAGGTTTATGCAAGTCCGAAGGAAAGACTGTCATCAAGGTGGTAGTTGATAGACTTACCAAGTATGCACACTTTGGTGCATTATCTCATCCATTTAAAGGTAGTACAGTTGCTACTGCATTTATGGAAACAATTCAAAAGCTACATGAAAATCCAAAGATTATTGTAAGAGATAGAGATCCCATTTTTATAGGAAATTTTTGGATGAAATTATTTTCTTGTTTGGTTACTCAATTAGCTCATATCTCATCATATCATCCTAAATCTGATGGGAAAACTGAGATAGTGAACAAATGTTTGGAAGGATGTCTTCGTTGCTTTATATCTTATAAACAAACACAATGGGTCAATTGGCTAACTCTAGCTGAATGGTGGTATAACACTTCCTTCCATACTGTAGAAAAAAATGACCCCATTTATGGCACTTTATGGATATCATCCACCATCCATCACATCATCTTTAAGGGACAATTCTAAGGTTTAGGCAATGGAAGTTCACATCGAGCATCAACAACAAGTTCTCCAACTCTTAAAGGATAACCTCACTTTGGCGCAGAATCAAATGAAACAACAGGAAAATTAACATCACAACGAAAGAAGTTTCGATGAAGGCGATTGGGTATTTTTATAGCTACAACCATACAAATAAATGTCCCTCAAGCAAGCTAAGAAGGATAATAAATTATCACCAATGTATGATGGTCCTTAGAAGGTGTTACAAAATATTGGTACTATGGCATACAAAATGGATCTTCCTACATCTTCCTGAATGCACCTAGTTTTCCATGTTTCATGCTTAAAGAAGGTTATAGGTGACGAGCTCCCAGTTCAAATAATATTTCCAGAACTTGAAGAGGAAGGAAAAATTATATTGGAACCTGAAGAAATCACGGAAACAAGAACTCGAAAACTACAGAATCGATCAATTTCATAATATCTCATCAAGTGGAAGAACTTACCCGTTGAAGATTCAACATGAGAGGATGAAATTTTTATAAAGAAGCATCAAGAACTACTCAAGAATTGAGGACAACGCTTGTTTGAAGGAGAGAGCCATGTTAGGTCCCCATAATACTAGTGTAGTCCCTTATTATTGTTAGTGTAGCCCCATTATTGGTATTGTTGTGCCCATGTAGTCCTCATATTGTTATTATTTTTCCCTATAGGTATAGCCTAATTATTGTTATTGTTGTGTCCATGTGGTCCCCATATTTTTATATTGTGACCCCTTAGAATCCTATATATAGAAGGTAGGTTTTGTCATTTGAATCATCCAAGAATTGTTCTTTTATGTAATGTAAAGGAGGTTTCCCCCTCGAAGAGGATGATTTCTAAGTCGTTGATCTATCTTTCTTCTATTTTGTGAGTTGGTTTCGTAACAGGCACTGGGAAGGAGTTAAACATTGTTTTTTTCCTCACAATTAAAGCACCTTCCTCTGCACATGGCTTCATCAACTTCAAATGGCATGCCCCCTCTATAGATGTTGTCTCCTGCCACAACTAGAGAATTAAAAGACCCTATATAATTCGTTATGTGAGGTGCGAAGATGCTATAATGTGATATTGATTATTGATTTGAGTTGCTATAATGTCCAATGTATAGTGATGCTCAACATCATCTACATTATCTCACGACATTAAATGCATGTCTTATTCATTATTAAGTCAAAAAATTGTTCTTGGGATCTGTAAGGTTCAAATAAAATATTAAACTACACTTGCCCATGAATATAAATAATTTGTGACACATTTATTTAATTGGAATTTGGCACTATGTAAGTGGTCTCATGGAAAGATAATGAAATTATTCAATTGTTCAATAGTTTTGCAACACTCAACATTTTGTCTTCTTACGACCAGTGATTGGTATAATTATTTGTACAGGAAGGAATTTTGGAGGTGTCGAGAAATTACCATTCTTCGCACTTCCGCACTCGAACAACATACTCCTGCACTATTGAAGAACAAGCAAGTACAGATACACCATTAGAGTAAAAATGATTATAATAGTTGTGACAATATGGAAGCCGAGCCAATAAAATCTCTTGTGGAATGAAATCAGGGAGATTTATGAAGTGTGTTTATGTATTATTAGAATTGTCTTTAACAACCAATTGTGTTTGCTCTACTTCATCGTGACCATGGAAAAATGTGCCACTCATCTAACAGAATATTGTCAGTGCAAAAATAAAGGCTATTAACCTAGAAATGTAAAGTCGGTTGACCATTTAAATGTATGAATTTCCTAGTTTTAAAAAGTGCAAGAAACCTCGAGAATAATTTCATTCAAATTCACATATGCAAGCAAGAACAAATTCACTAACAATAAGTTTTCAAATGATAAAAAATTGTATATGCCTGCGCGTTATAACTTGAAATCATAGTAAATGAAGAAATGGCTATTAGTGTCAGAGCACCAACGTCGTTTCTTCCTTCAATGGGATTTCTTCACACAATGAAAGCTCCGCACAATGAAAAGGTTGCTACAATTATGGTTCTCAATTTGCTAGGTGAAAACTTCTTCGTATCAATTTTATGGACATTTGTTCAGCCTCCTCCTCTTTAAAAGACTTGCAACTAGGTCAATTCAAATTAGTAACATAATAGTGTCATAGCACTCACCAATGGAATGACCACTTACAAAATTATCAATTTTTTTTTTTTAAATGAATTTCCTTAAAAAATTATTTTTGAATTTAGGGGAAAATAGGAATATTAAGCATTTTCTCAAAAATTTGGTTAAAACTTCAAAAAACTTGGCAAAATATTGGGAAGTCAATGCATTTTGACACTTGGTGATTGCTATAGTCCTTGGCTAGGCAGATAATATAAGATAAGATAATTATATTTATGTCCAACTAATGGCTACAAAATAGGCCAAAGGAACTGTTAAGTACAATGATGTCCATACAATGCGGAAGAACCAAACGGTCTCTTATAAAAATGCAATGCATGAATATAAAAGGTACAATGCAAGAAGATACAAATACAATATATGAAATGCTAATAACAATGCTATGATGAGATTATCAATTATCCTCTGAAGAAAGTAAAAAAGGATTATAATTAGAAGGGTTTTTGGAGCTTTTTCCAATAATCTAAAAGAAAATGTAGTTTAATTATTCTACAATTTATTTTTCTTTTTTGGAATTTAAAAATATAATTCATAATAGAAATTTTATTTTTTATTGTTTAAATTATATTTTAAAATATATAAATATATGTAAAAATTTGTAAAATTGAAAATATTATATAAATTCCATAACTCAAATTTATTATTCCAACAAATTATTATCTAAATTGAAAATTCTAAACAATAAAACTAAAACCATAATGAAGTCATTGGCAATGGATTCCAGACAAGTAGTGGACAATATGTTGACACATGGCATGTTTATAGGAGCATTATTATTAAGTAGAAAGTATGATTTTTCTTTAAATTTTAAATTTGTCAAGGATATGTCAACTCAAACGGTAGAGCACTCGGTTTACATGTGAGAGATACTGGGTTTGATACCTGGAATCTGGTAGAGCGCTCGCCTTGTTTGATTCTTCTTGATTTGTTTAACAATTTTACAAGCTGGTGCCTGTTTTTGCTTCTTTGAAAAGGACTTACAATTTCACAAGTCGGTGCCTGCTTTTTCTGCCTTGAAATTATTTGAAAAAGACTTACAATTTCACAAGCTGGTGCCTGCTTTTGTTGCCCTGAAAAAGACTTACAATTTAACAAGCTGGAAAGTGAATGAATGCTTTTAAAAGAATGCAATTAAAATACTTACAAGAGTCTCACTTTACATTTAAAGAATCCCATTACAAGGAATGCTTCTGACTAACATGACCTCATGAATCAGGAATGCTTGGTGAATCAAGACTGAAAAAAAAAGATTAACATGAATTCTAGATCAAAAGACTTATAAAAACATGAAACAGGGTTTAATTCCACCTCAAGGAATGCTTATGAACAATCTTCAATTCATACTAAATCAGGAAAGCTTGGAATAAGACTTACAAAAACAGATCCATATGTCTTGGAGGTTCACAAGACTTATAAAAGCATAAGATAGAACTTTTAAGATAAATCTGGAAAGACAGATAAAGTATGTAAAAACAGAAGGGAAAATAATACACACACCACACAGCTCGTGAGTCCTCAAGAGTGCCTCTCGATATATTATCAACTCAGGAATATTCAACACAGTATACAATAATATGAACAACCAACCCCCTTTTCTTCCTCTATCTTCTGTGTATTTATAGTTTTACAATAGATCTACCAGCAAGGCTTAGACCTTCGGATTCCTTTCATAACAACTTAACAAAAAATAGATAAGAAGGAGAAAAAGTAGATTGTCTATTATTTTTAGCCATTTAAAATCCTAACATAACTCTGATGGAATTAATCATATTAACAAACTGTCTTTGAGATTTAAGAAGATATTGTTATTTGAAGATAGGTGTCGAATCTTTAAAGCCTTTGCTGCTAGATTTTCTGTAAAACTGTGACGGTTTCTTGAATGCTACCTGGTGCCTTGTGGAAATGTGCTGGTGCTGAGAGTAATGGTAGAAATTTGTTTCAGAGAAACTTTGATGTTGTTCCTCTCCTTTGGTTTCTTGTTTGTCATGATAGGGTTTCGAATAAACACGGAAAGAGTGTTGGAATGGAAAAACATGTATAGATAGGTTTCAAACAAAAGGACCGAGCATGTGAAAGGTATGAGAAGGAGACACGTTGAATTGTGGGCCAGTGGGAGAAATAAAAGAAGAGCGAGAATTATGGAGGTTAGACAGGTTATGGAGACGTATTGAAAGAGATAGCAGGGTTTCATTTTATTAGCAGGAGAGATTATTAAATAAATTATGAGTGGGAGGAGAAAACATTTTATACATATATCGCAATCGCAGATCGGGGTCAGAAACGTTTAAGCATAAGACATAAGCGGGAGGGAATTCGATTTGCAATGGGAGTGATGATGTGGCTAGGAGGTTTGGACCGAGGGAAGTGAAAAATGCAGAGAGGAGGACATGCAGCAGCAGGAGCGACGAAGAAAATAGCTTTTCGGACCCCCCCCCCCTCGCAATGTTAAAAGAAGAATGGAGAAGGGGGTTCGAAAAGGCATGAGAATCATAGATCAAAGGGCAGGGAAGATCATGATGTGTAACGGTCGGTGGAAATTGTAATCGCATTTCGGCGTTTATAATGGATTCCTGAGCGCTTATCCCCCTGAGCTTGAAAATTGCGATATGCAATTGGGTCCCACCAATATCGCACATCGCACTTCGGTGTTTATAACATGATCCTGAGTGCCTATCCTGTAGAGCTTGCGATGTGTGATGGGGAAAGGGTGACATGGAAGGGAAAGGTCCCACTCAATATTGCAATCGGGTAAATGAGGAAGCGGAAGTGAATGTGGTAAGTGAAATTTGTGAAAATGCGACGCGAAAAGGTAGGTGGGGCCCATTAAACGGCTTTTAAAAGTGGATAAGTGAAAACTTCGTTAAGCCAATGAATATGGTAAAATTCGTCTGAATTATAATATAAAGGATTTGTCTAAAACATTTCGAATGTTATGAAACAGATAAAAAATAAATGATGGGTCCCAACAATATCACATATCAGAAAGTTTGTAGGATTCAGCAATGGTTACATATATAAGGTTTGAATATGCGATAGATGGTAAGGTAAAAATGGTATAATCTGATACGGCTGTTAGTGGGTGTGCAGAGCTGCTTTTTAACTATAAATATTGAATTTTAATAGTTAAAAAGGGTTTGAAAGAAATGAAACGCTAGGCTTTGGGTTTTTTTGGAAAAATGAAAGGTAAAAGAGGGAAAATGAAATGAATTAAGGTAGAAATGAAATTTTCTCACCACTATACTTTGACAACGAAACTTTCATCTTACAACTGAACTAAAAAGGCAGATTGATTCCTTGGAGAAGGATGACCAGACTTTGAAAATATTTAAAAAATTGTAGTGCTAATAGTGGCTCCTATTGGGGATGAAGTTCTCCCTGTGAGGCTTCAAGGATCGTAGTTCCAGTGCCTTGTCCAACCCTTATTTCTCCAACCAACAATTATGCTCATTAACTAAAAAAGACCAGCATGCCTAGCCATTGGGTAATGGAGTCATAAGCTAGATTTTAATCTTCTGCAACTTATTTCAACATGACTGAAATATGGAAATCAAATTGCAATCTAAAACTGAAAAGAAATTCTTGACTGACGAACTTATTCATCTTCCTACTTCTAATCAGTTGAAATTCACTTGATCAAGTGTATACAAACTTCCAAAAGAATTCTTTTAACAACTAATTTCTTGACATGTCTTCGCATCCACTGCTGAAAGCCTGAAAAGTATGGAGTATAATATCTAAATGTGACTCATACTTGCTACTATGGACGAGAAGCACTCCAAGACTAATAACAAGAGATACTTTCAGAAAACTAAACTCCATATAATTAGCAATAGGATCAGCAAATTGACAAGGAGGCTTACTCAAAACAGCTTTGAGTTCAAGGATAGGCTAACCCATACTTTCCTCTGATAGAACAATGCTTTGATGAAGAGCTTGTTCTTCATTTTTTTCCCAAATTTCTTCTTCGACACTATATCCCTACAACTCATATTTATACATTTCAAACATAGGCTCATAATTGTTTTTCTTATCATCAATTCTCAGCAAAGGTGATAATTCCTTAGCAATTTGTATGAGCTGAGCATCATATTCTTCCTCGGATTCAGATTCATAACTATCATAGATTAGATCATCACTTTAAAATTCTGGTATAACCATGTTTTCTTTACATTTATTTTGTTCACCGTCACTTTCAACTTTCTTATCAATTTGATAGCAACAATCTGGAGTGAAACATTCGATCAGATACCTATCTTTATAAAAGGAATTAAAAGCATCATGAAATTCTTTCAAACAAGTGATGTTATTTTTAGGAAGATATCTGCACCAATCAAGGCTGCACCCTCCAAAGAATATCTAAATAACTTAATCTTTACGTCTTCATGAACAAAATGGAGCCTATGAATACAATCATGAAAATCCCATAAAAACTCAGTTGGTATTTCCAAATCATGTCCACTAAACCTTGGAAGAGAAAATTCCCATTCACTTCTATTTGGAAAAGGATTAGGAAAACCATCTATATTTGAAAATTTGCAGAAGGCATATATTTTAGCAAGGATTGCTTCCATCAGAGTGCTAGATCTGAAAACATTGGAGTCACCTCTAGATTATTTGTCATGGAGTTGCTAGGTGAAATATCAAAATCTTCTTCAAGTCGCCAATTCTTGTTCACCATCAAGAATTGATCATCAGCAATTTAAAACAAGAGACTCGGGAGTATACTTCATTTCAAGGCCTTCGTCTCCTGGCAGACACACCAAAATATGTTAGCGTTGGAATCAACACTTGGATTGTGACAAGCGCCTGACTAGACACATCAGCTCAAGGGATTTTCTTATAATTTGATTTAGCTTTTTGGAAAGTGATTGAAACTCACACGCATTGAAAAGTATTTTGAGCAAATAAGGATCTCTCACACATATGATGGCACTGGTTTATGATGTGGTAGCAAAATTTGTAGTACAATGATTAGAAGAATGGGAGAAAGACAGTGGATCTGTAGGACAGAAATCCACTGCTAAGAGGAAAGGGTGACACAAATTCCAGATCTAAAATGTATAGTGAAAGAATGATTTTAAAAGACTTACAAGAGTCTCACTTTACATTTAAAGAATCCCATTACAAGGAATGCTTCTTACTAACATGACCTCATGAATCAGGAATGCTTGGTGAATCAAGACTGAAAAAAACAGATTAACATGCATGCTAGATCAAAAGACTTATAAAAACATGAAACATGGTTTAATTCCACCTCAAGGAATGCTTATGAACAATATTCAATTCATACTGAATCAAGAAAGCTTGGAGCAAGACTTAAAAAAACATATCCATATGTCTTGGAGGTTCACAAGACTTATAAAAGCATAAGATAGAACTTTTATGATAAATCTAGAAAGATAGATAAAGTATGTAAAAATAGAAGGGAAAATAATACACACACCACACAGTTCATGAGTCCTCAAGAGTGCATCTGGATAAATTATCAACTCAGAAATATTCAACACATTATACAATAAGTTGAACATCCAACCCCCTTTTCTTCCTCTATCTCCTGTCTATTTATAGTTTTACAATAGATCTGTCAGCAAGCCTTAGACCTTTGGATTCCTTTCATAACAACTTAACAGAAAATAGATAAGAAGGAGAAAAAGCACATTGACCGCTATTTTTAGCCATTTACAATCCTAACAGAACTCTAATGGAATTAATCATATTGACAAACTGTCTTTGAGCTTTAATAAGATTTTTTTATTTGCTAATAGGTGTCGAATATTTAAAGCCTTTTCTGCTAGATTTTCTGTAAACCTGTGACGGTTTCTTGAATGTTGCCTAGTGCCTTGTGGAAACATGCTGGTGCTGAGAGTAATGGTAGAATTTTTTTCAGAGAAACTATGTTGATGTTCCTTTCCTTTGGTTTCTTATTTGTCGTGATAGGGTTTCGAAATAAACACAGAAAGAGTGTTTGAGTGGAAAAACCCGTATAGATAGGTTTCAAACAAAAGGACTGGGCATGTCAAAGATATGAGAAGGAGACACATTGAATTATGGGCCAGCGGGAGAAATAAAAGAAGAGCGGGAATATGGAGGTTAAACAGATTTTGGAGGCGGATTGAAAGAGATAGCAGGGTTTCATTTTATTAATGGGAGATATTATTAAATAAATTATGAGTGGGAAGAGAAAACCTTTAATACATATATCACGATCGCAGATCGGGGTTGGAAACATTTAAGCATAAGACATAATGGAATGCAATTTGCGATGGGGGTGATGATGTGGCAAGGAGGTTTGGACCGAGGAGGGTGTGGAATGCGGAGAGGAGGACACATAGCAGGAGGAACGACGGAGAAAACAAATTTTCGAACCCTCCCCCCCCCGTTAAAAGAAGAATGGAGAAGGGGGGCCGAAAAGGCATGAGAACCATGGATCAAAGGGCGGGGAATATCATGAGGTGTAACGACCGGTGGAAATCGCAATTGTATTTCGGCGTTTATAACAGATTCTTGAGTGCCTATCCTCCTGAGCTTTCGAATTGCAATATGCGATTAGGCCCCACTAATATCACACATCGCACTTAGGCATTTATTACATGATCCTGAGTGCCTATCCTCTAGAGCTTGCAATGTGAATGGGGAAAGGGTGACGTGGCAGGGAAAGGTACCACTCAATATCACAATTAGGTAAATGAAGAAGCGGAAGTGAATGCGGTAAGTGAACTTTGCGAAAATGCGATGCGAAAAGGTAGGTGGGGCCCATTAAACGAGTTTTAAAATTAGATAAGTGAAAAGTTCGTTAAGTCAATGAATATGGTAAAATTCATCCAAATCATAATATAAAGGAATTTTCTAAAACATTTCAAATGTTATGGAACGGATCAAAAAGAAATGATGGGTCCTAACAATATCGCATATCAAAAAGTTTGTAGGATTCGGAAATGGTTGCATGTATAAGGTTTGAATGTGTGATAGAAGGAAAGGAAAAAAAGGGTATAATACGATATGGCTATTAGTGGGTATGTGGAACTGCTTTTTAACTATAAAAATTTAATTTTAATAGTTAAAAAGGGGTTTTGAAAGAAATGAAACGCTGGACTTTGGGTTTTTTAGAAAAATGAAAGGTAAAAGAGGGAAAATGAAATGAATGAAGGTGAAAATGGAAATTTCTCACCACTACACTTTGACAGCGACACTTTCATCTTACAACCGAACTGAAAAGGCAGATTGATTCCTTGGAGAATGATGACCTGACTTTGAAAATCTTTAAAAAATTGCAGTCCTAACATAATGAACAATGTATCTATGGTAAAACATATTGTATGGAAGCTAATGATGTAGGGGGGAAATGATTCTTAGCGATTCTTAGATAAGTATGAGACCCATTTTCTCTATTATATTTTTTATACATGTAGCTTTCATGTTTGTGACATGTTTGACAAAATGTTTGTCATGGCTAGGAGGGGTCCAGATGAGTTCTTAATGATGTCATTTATTTTGTATCATTGTCTTGTATTTATTTACCATCTCTAAAATTTTCATCAAGTTCTGGGTAGAGCATTAGGTTATGGGCCTGAAAAGGTGGCTCACATACTGGGGACACTGGTAGAAAACTAAGTAATTAGGGCCCTAGACACAGGCATGCAATGTTATGCCCATAGTTATAACCTCCTGGACGCTGGCATGCAAGGTTGTGTCTATGTTGTTGGTGAGGTAAATCCCCTATGTGGACAGAGGTGATCCCACTAGCCCTAGAGTGGGTCTAGCCACAAACAAGACACGCTATGACATCAATTCCTAGTTAACGAATGAACGGAGATTCGATAGATAACTTACCATATATCCTACGTTGTTTTTGTCATCAGGAGAGTGGCTGCCTCTCGCTCCTGGTTTGACAGATCACGATCCACTCGTTCTCACGCTCGGATACCTGCACATACACAAGAAACAAATATGATATACAAAATACTATTTCGCATCCGTAACTATCAATCAGTCGAAGATGACCAAATCAATACATTAATAAACACAAAAAAAATATGGAACCAATACCATAGTCGAGTATATTATTGAAAAGAAGGAAGAGTACAACTAGGCTTCGACGTTGCGGTCTCCTCCAACAGGGTTCCAGCGAAGCGCGTCTCACAAAGCTCGTCGGGAATTCGGACGGGGCTCTCTCTATGGAATTCTCCTTGGTTCTACCTTCCGATAGCGATTACTCAGCTATAATATCTCTTCTCCAAGTTCAGCTTCTTGGCTATATGTTCAGCTAGCTTTTGTAAAGGGAGAAGGCTTGTTTATATAGAGGAAGGAGGGAAGGTTAGGATCCCTATAATCATGGAGGGGAGTCCTATCTCCAAGAATGTTCCAAAAACCACTACCTAAAGGAACAAATCTGTGGCTTATCAATTTTAACCACTTGTTGTGACTCATTCCTGAGGTGGTTAAAGGAAACTTCCACCTCTAATTTGTTAAAAAATATTCCCAAAAAGGCTGGCGCGGGCACAACAAAGAGACAGAGTTCCAACTGGCGCGACCTCTAGTGTACATCCTCCACAGTGGCGTGAGGGGTGAACTAGCTATCCGTGCCAACGCCAAAACATAGGTTTTTATAGGCTTTCTGAGGAAATTTTCAACAGGAGAAATGATGTCCTTATGCAGAAGGATGCAAAGAAGGTGTTTGCAGAGTATGGCACTGCCCACAAGTCACGGGAAAGACCCTCCAATATGCGGGGTGAGGGATTGCACGGACAGTGACAAAATGTTGTGTAACATACGTCTATGGCTCAAAGAGGTTAAAAGGTCAGTGTGACCCAGGGGTAAGAGGCCTGAATGGTTGGATTACATCCTAGGGGTGTTGTTGTTGTACAAGGTTTGTGTGTTGTGTTTTTCGTTGGTTCCACTTCTGTAAGGTCACATAGGAGGTTTAATCTCATTATAATAGCCTCTCGTCACATGTTTACCCCGATTTGCTAGTTACTTGGGTAGATGTGGGAAGAGGGTGTTATAGAGTGGTATCAAAGCATGGCTCAACCCTTAGACTAGATGGATGGTTTGTTGATCATGCTTTTCTATTGGTTGCATATGTGTTTCTCATAATATGGTGTATGTGCTTGTTGCATCCGTTTTGTGTTGGTCATGGTGGTAGTGGTGTCTCAATGGAAGGGTTGATGGTGTTGTTGTCATGAATGTATGACCGGTTATGTATTGTGCATGCTTGTGTATTATTAGTTCACACTTGCTTACATGTTGCTACATGTTGTATATGCATAGTTTTTTTATGCTAGGTCACATATTTGTCATGATTTTGTATTGTCCATGTATGCTTACTTGCGTGATGCTATATGTTGTACATGCATTGGTCATTCATACTTGGTTACATGTTGCTTATGTTGGTGTATGGTCTATGCTTGTGATTGTGTGTGGTCAATATTACATTGGTATTGTTGAGGTTTTCATGCATTAGGTCAAGGTGTATATTTGGCATGGTCATGCATTGATCACTGGACTCCAGCTAGAACGATGTGTGTAATCTGATATACCATGTGTTACGAGTTTATATGCTATTATGATTTTGTATATACATGTATTACATTGATTGGTTGATTTTGCAGGATGTATCCTCCCCAAATAACACTAAGGTACGTTGGTTTATTGTTATTTTTTTAGCTAACATATTAGGCCTTGTGGGAGAAATATTAGAATGGATTGAAAGATGGTAGACTACAAGTACTTGCCCTATGAGTCATATGAGCAGCATGGCGGGCACTCTTCTGATTTGGCAGACACATTGAGAAGCCTAAAGGAAGAAATAAGGAGTTGCAAGGTAGACAATGACAGGATCATATAGGCACAAGAGAAACAAGAAGAGCTTACTAGATGCAATACTCCTTCAGAGCTTGTCAGAGTTGCAGCGGCAAGGGCCACTTCAGATCAACTAGGGACAGGAGGACATAACTAATGAATCATATGGTAGTAGGTATCCTAGTAGAAATGGGTCAGATAGAGCTAATGCAGTGAGGGATGGCAGGTTGTTGGACACTCCAGATAGGAGGGGTGATGAGTACATGTACCATTCTAGTTCTGGTTCAGATAGACATCATGAGCGCCATTGGGATCATCCTTGTAGGAGGAATGATAGGGGATACTTTCCAGATGAATTTAAGAAAGCAAAGCCACCTAATTTTTATGGGGACTTGAAGAAACCATAAGAGGCAGAAGCTTGGATACTTGGGATGATTAATTTCCTTGAGTTGCATGTGTCTTTAAATAACATGAAGACCAGGATTTCTAACTTCATTTTGAGAGGTAAAACAGACATTTGGTGGAAATATGTGAAACAGGTTAGACACATTAGGACAAAAGACTTGAGTTTGCACGAGTTAAAAATAATTTTCAGGAAGAAACAATTGTCAAAGAGGTACTACAATAGTAAGGCCAAAGAATTTTATGAGCTAAAGATGGGATCAATGACAAATGAAGAGTACACAAAAAATTCTTGGAGCTATTGAGGTATGTACCGTATCTTGAGGATGAGAAGGCTAAAGTACAGTGATTTTTCAGTGATTTTCCATTAACAATTAGAGATCAAATTTAGTATGATGATCCTCATACATTTGAGGAAGTCATTGGGAAGTTGAAGCATTTCTATGAACATTCAAAGCATAAGAATGAATCTCAACAATAATGGAAAGGGAAGTAAAAAGGTAAAGGTAAATGGAAACCAAAAAGAGCAAGGCCTTATGATGTAGAAGAGAAATAAAAAGTGGCACCACAAAATACGTTTAATGTAGCTGGACATGGGCATAGACCACATCAACATCATAGACCACAACAACATCATAGATCACAACAACAACATGGAGGTAATGGTACGATACGATTGAGTGTTGGACATGCGGTGAGGAGCATATTAAGAGATTTTTTCCACATAATCAGGGTGGTAGGCCTCAGATATATAGTGCACAGGAGGCACATATTGTTGGGGATGTTGGGAAGATAATTCCTCATATTTATGAATTTGTGGATAACAGGTAGGCATTACACTAGGCATCTATCATTAAGATGGATGATAATCTTTGTGATCATGTTATTTCTATTTTGATTGACCCTAGATATAATTATAGCTATGTTAGTCTTGAATTGGTGGATAAGTGTGGTTTGAGTAAGGAAATGCATGCAGAATATTGGTTAGTGTAGTTGGCCAAAGGTACAAAGAAAGAGTTCACCAATGGGTAAGAGCGTGTGAATTTGAGTTAAATGGCATGCCTACAACATCACACTTGAAAATATTGCCACTAGGTTCCTACAATATGATATTGGGTATGGATTGGTTATACCTTCATAGGACCAAGGTAGATTTCTATGATAAATCTATTCAGTGCTTGGATGACATTGGGGAAACAAGAGTCTTACAGGGAAAGAAGAAAACCACATGAGTTAGGATGATGACATCCATGCAGGCCAAGAGCAGTATCAGGAAAGGGTGTGTGCTATTTTCAGTTCATATCTCTAGTGACAAAGGTAAGGAAGTGGAGGATGCAGATGTTTTGAGCAGAAATCCAATTTTGCAACAGTATTAGGATGTGTTCCCAACAGATATTTCAGAGTTTTCATCTCATAGTGAGGTGGAATTTTCTATTAACTTGGTGCCAAGGGAAGCTCTAGCATCAAAAGAACCTTACAGGATGAGCACAACCGAGTTGGTAGAATTAAATTTGCAGCTGAAGGAGATATTTGACAAAGGGTACATTAGGCCAAGTGTATCACCATGGGGCACACAGGTGTTGTTCGTGAAGAATAATGATGGCACTCTCATATTTTGCTTTAATTATATGTAGATGAACAAAGTGACCATCAAGAATAGGTACCCATTACCGAGGATCGATGATTTGTTTGATCAACTAAAGGGAGAAACAATGTTCTCTAAGATCGACTTGAGACCAGGATATCATCAAGTACACATCAAAGAAGAGGACATCTATAAGACAACATTCAGGACCAGGTACGTGAATTATGAGTTTGTTGTAGTTCCATTCGGTTTGACTAATGCCCCAAATACATTTATGTGTTTGATGAACAATGTGTTGCATCCTTATTTGGATAAGTTTGTTATTGTGTTCATTGATGACATATTGGTGTATTCTAAAAATGAGAAAGAGCATGTCGAGCATTTGGAAACAGTGTTGAGATTGTTGAGGGAGAATTAGTCGTATGCTAAGCTCAAAAAATGCAGTTTCTTTGAGACAGAGTTACATTACTTGGGACATGTTGTCTCCAAGGAGGGCATTGCATTAGATCCAATAAAGATAAGAGTCGTCATGGAGTGGGTAGCTCCTAAGAATGTAGATGATGTGATATCATTCATGGGATTAGTAGGTTATTACAGGAGGTTCTTCGATAACTTCTCAGAGATTTCTTATCCAATTACATCATTATAGAGGAAAGGTAAGAAGTTTTATTGGACAAAGGACTGTGAGGCTAGTTTTGAGCAACTTAAGCAATCATTGATACATGCTCCAATGTTAAATATTTCATATCCGGATAAGGAGTTTGTAGTATGTACAGATGCTTACAAGATAGGACTTGGTGGAGTCCTTATGCAGGATGGATAGGTGGTATGCTATGAGTCACGAAAACTAAACGTTCACGAGCAGAACTACCTGACACATGATCTTGAGCTAGCAGCGATCATTCATGAAATGAAGATGTGGAGGAACTATCTTCTTGGTAGGAGGTTTTTACTGATGAGTGACCACACTGGGTTGAGGTACTTGTTTGAAAAACCGAAGTTGAATTCCAAGCAGGCTAGATGATTGGCCAATATCAGTGAGTTTGACTTCGAGATCAAGTACATCAAGGGAAAAGAGAACAAGGTCACAGATGCTCTTAACATGTTGATATTGGTAAACCAAATAGTAGCTATGAGATCCTATGGGACATATTTACAGGATAGGATCTTACAGGAAAGTTAGTGGGATCACATATATATGGATATTGTGCACAGGTTGCAACATGGTACAAGTAGTGGTACGGGTACAAATATAGGTATTGGTACATGTACAAGTACAGGTGGTACAAGTATAGGTGCAGGTCGTAGTATAAGTACATGTACATGATTTGGACTACTGTCTCATGGCAGATGGATTGGTCAAATTTAGAAACAAGATATATCTACCAAACAACAGTGGCCTCAAGAAGGTGATCTTGAGGGAGTTTCATGCAAAACCATATTCAGGTCACCCAGGATACCAAAAGACATTTACTGTAGTGAAGATATTCTATTATTATTTGAATCTAAAGAAGGATGTGGTAGAGTTTGTAGCTAGATGTTTGTATTGTCAGATGGTTAAGGTAGAGTGTAAGCATCCAGGTGGACTGCTACAACCGATTGCGATTCCAGAGTGGAAATGGGAGGTCATTTCCATAGACTTCATCACAGGTTTTCCTAGGACAACTAGACAACATGACTCCATCATGGTTGTTGTGGACAGGTTGACAAAGGTTGCACACTTCATTCTAGTGAAAACTACATACTCAACTAGCGATGTAGCACATGTGTTCATCAAAGACATAATTAGATTACATGGTGTTCCAAAGAATATTGTTTTATATAGGGATGCAAAGTGTTAGTTTTTGTAGAATCAGATGTGTTCTAGCCACCAGATTTGGTGGGGAGGCTAGAATATATGTATTCTCCAATACCCAGAAATCATTTCTAGAAATTCCACCTAGAGACAACTTAATTAGATTTATTAATCAATTTTTAATACTTCCTAAGTCTAAAATTATGAAATATGATTACTTAATTCATGGTGTTAATGTTATAGAAACTCAAATGGATCGACAAGAAAATAATCTAGGCCATCGATTATGTTTTAATCTTGGTCATTGGTGCTCCAACATAAGTTTATAAGAAGCCGTCGATGGTTATATGGAGAACACTAGTCCAATTACTCAATTGCCTAGGAAGATTGATTTTCCCAGTGGTTGAATTTCAACATAGGAGATAGAGCCAACGGGTGAGTTGCAGGTGAGAGAGAGAGGGTATTAATAGTAGTCTGAGAGTGTAGGATGAATTCAGGAAGGGCCAACGTATGGAAGGATGCAATACACCAAAGCATTGCGCAGTCAGTGCGCAGAGGGTGATGCAGTGAGACCAGTGTAAGCGCAAAAGGCTTGTTTCGGGGTCAGAGGACTGCTGTGGAGAGTGATAAACTTATCACTAAATTTATCTCATTATTTATCTTCTATCTTGTTGTCCGAATTTTTGTACATGAATTATTGTTGAAGATTAATACAAAAACCCTCATCTGCTGCACTGGTTTTCCCGCATTTGGTTTTTCCGGGGACAATTGTCGAAAAATAACTATGTCAATATCTTTGTGTGTGTGCTAGAATTTATCTAATTTTCTAGCATTTATTTCTTCCACACTATTTATTTTGTGAAGGTTGTAGTTTATATGTTTTGATATTTTTCGTAGGAAACTGAATTTTTTTTTTTAATTAATTTAACAATAGAAGAAACATTATCAATATTGTCGTAGGATTCCAAATTTTGGAATTTTCACAATATATGAGAGCACAAATAGAAGCATAAGAGCTCGATGTAGAAAGGAAGAAGGAGAGTCGAAGAATTTCGTACATAGCTTCTCAAAACCCCAAGAAGCTGCACAGTCCATTAGGTAGAAGGGAAATTTTTTGAGAAAAAACTATTTCTCTGAGTGAGTCGACAGAGAATAAAATTTCCAAATCGAAAATTGTTACAGGCAGAGGGAGTAGAAACATTTTTTTTGCAGAGCATATCTTTAATTAGGACGCAATATTTTGCAGCAAAAAAAATCAGTGTTGTGGAGGAAAGGAGAAATAACATAGGAAATCATGGATAGAATCGACAGTCAGGAAGCCTCAAAATTATCTTCCAGTTTGAAGGATGAGTTCGTGTGTTTGTCAAGTTCGGCATCATCTAGTGTTTGGTACATTGATAATGGAGCTTCAACTCATATGAGAGGAGTTAGAGAATATTTCTCTAACTATCAAGAGGAGCAGATGGACTTCCAGATCACTATGGGCAAAAAAACTAAGTGTACTCCAGTAGGGAGAGGCACGATATATATTCAAACAGAAACATGAACCAACACCAACACTACTAATGTACTGCATGTGCCAGGATTGGGTATGAACCTAGTTTCAATGTCTTAGTTACAGGAAAAGGGGTGCGATGTACACTTCGTGGGAAAGAAAGTGTATGTAAATCACTCTATCTAGAAGAAGGTGATATAGATTGGATCCCGGAGAAACAACTTATATAGGTTGCATATTGATTCTCCAATGGTGATGATAGGCATTAATAATAACAGTGGAAAGGAGATGAACGAACTATGGCACATGAAGATGGGACACTTGCACCATGGAGCACTTGGGATGCTCAGAGACACTACAATAGGAGTTTTAGTTCTCAACAATGAGCATGATGATGTGTGAAGAGGATGCGTACTTGGGAAGTATGCAAAGGAAACATTTCCCAAAAGTGATAGCAGAGAAAACGACGTGTTGGAATTGATACACTTAGACATTTGTGGAAGTATGTCCACTAGATCTCTTAGCAGTGGCAAATACTTCGTCACATTTATTGACGATCATTCCAGATAAAATTTGATCTATTTCTTAAAGATCAAGAGATGAGGTCTTTGATTAGTTCAAAGAGTTAAAGGCTCTCATAGAAAACACATCAAGGAAAAAAATCAGGTACTATGTTTAGATAATGGTGGAAAATACACAGATAAATACTTCACAAAATTCTGCATGAGGAAAGGTATCAAAAGAGAATGGAAAGCTTTATATAATCCATAGCAGAATGGAGTAGCGGAGCAGAAGAATAGAACAATAGTTGGGGTTGCAAAGACTATGTTGTATGACCAAGATTTTCCTAGATTTTTATGGGCAGAAGCATGCAACACAACAGTGTACATTCAAAACAAAACTCCTCACAGAGCATTGGGGAAGAAAACGCCAAAGGGTGTCCTAACAAGGAAGAATCCTGAAGTAAGTCATTTGAGGATATTCGAGATTGTGGCTTATTGCCACATTCTAGATGAAAAGAGAAGTAAATTGGATCATATTTTAGATAAGGGGTTCCTGTAGGATATAGCGATACCTCAAAATAATACATGATATACATTCCTAGCAGTGGGAAGATTTTAGTAAGGTGATATTTACAATTCATGGAAGACAGAGCTTTAAGAAGATCTCGAGAGATGCTTACAGGTGATCAGTCAACAATTGTTTCGTTAGTTAAGCAGTATCAGGGACAATAGGTAGGACAAGTAGGGGGACACTCACAGGGATCGAGTATAGTGACCAGTACCATTATCTCCTCAGGAGTAGGAGATCTATGGAGTTCTCAGTAGAAGGATCAGCAGACACTGATTGAACGTTCTACAACCAGTGTTTGAGCTAGTAGAGAAGTGCCTCAGAATTTGAGGGACGCAGAGGAGTTTGTCGGAGCTCCTAAAATCGACAAGAGGCGGCGCAGACATCTTGGTAGATACCAAGCCTTGGTAGCTCAAGTTTTAGAACCCTCCAAATTTTAGGAAGTTGCACAACATCAGGTGTGGGAGGATGCCATGGTAGAAGAATACAATTCTATCATGACAAATGATGTTTGGGAGGTAGTGCCTAAACTAGAAGACATATCAGTTGTAGGTTCCAGATGGATTTATAAGATCAAGTACGCTGCAGATGGCATTGTAGAGAAGTACAAGGCTAGATTTGTGGCAAAGGGGTATGCACATAAGGAAGGGATAGACTATCAGGAGACCTCTAAACCAGTTTCTAGATATACCTTGATCAAATGGACGTCAAAACAACATTCTTGAATTGGGTGATAGAAGAATAAGTGCATATAGAGAAACTTGAAGGCTTTGAAACTCACAAGAAGCACACTCATGTATGCGGGTTGTAGAAAGCCCTATACATGCTCAATAAAGCACTTAGGGCATGGTATGGTCAAATCGACAATTATTTGCAGCAATTGGGACTCAACAAGAGTAATGCAGATCCTAATCTCTACTATTTGATGGTGGAGAATGAGTTGATCATTCTGTTTTTGTATGTGGATGACATGTTTTTAACAGAATCATCAGGGCTCATAAAGGATTGTAAAAGGAACCTCGAAGAATAATTCAGCATGAAGGATGTGGGGTTGATGCACTATTTTTTATGATTGGAAGTATGGCAAAAGAATGGGGAGGTCTTCCTTGGGAAAGGGAGATATGCTATAGATATTTTGAAGAGATTCAGAACGCAGGATTGCTGACCCATGGCAACACCCATGATCACCAATTGGAAGAAGATAGATGCATTAGGGGAAGAGGAAGTCGACCCCACCTTGTACAGATAACTCATTGGGTCACTCATGTATCTGGTAAACACTAGGCCAGCCATTTGTTTCACTGTCAATACCCTTATTTAGTTCATGATGGAACCGAAAAGGGTACATTGGGAAGAAAATAACAATATTCTTAGATATGTGATTGGAATAGTCGGATATGGGTTGAAATATACTCAAGGAGATGACGTCAGATTGAGCGGATTAACAAATGCAGATTGGGCAGGTAGTTCAGTGGACAGGAAAAGTACCTCCAGATACTGCTTCATTGTTGGATCAGGGATGGTATCTTGGTGCAACAGGAAGCAGTAGTTAGTAGCATTGAGCTCAACAGAAGCTGAATATATGGTAGCCATCACAATTACGTGTGAAGCTATATGGATTAGGAAGCTGCTAGTCAGTTTGTTCAGGAAGAATATGGGAGCGACCAATGTTTACTGTGATAATAAAAGTTGCATAAAACTCTTTGAGAAACCATTATTTCATGATAGGTCGAATCACATTGATATCATATTTCATTTCATCAGCGACTGTGTTTAGCGTGGGGAAGTCCAGCTACAGTATGTTACCACAGGAGATTAGGTAACAGACATACTCACGAAAGCTCTAGGGAGATTTAAGTTCATCCAGTTCAGGGAACATATGGGTATGGTGGAAAACTCGTTTCATTAGCAAAAACAGATGGATTCTCAGTTGCAGTAGCAAAAAATGAAAGGGAGTTGCAGTGCAGATGTAGTAGTTGGCAACAATACAATAGGTTCAGCAACAACACATATGTAGCACATATCAGAGTTTCACAGTATTTGGTGGGAAACAACAACTAGACGTCAACAACGTGACAGGAGATGGTGCAGAGATAGTGTGTTGTGGCAGTAGTTGGAGCACTAGAACACTTTCCTCACTAAGAGGGAGTGTTAGTTTTTGTAGCGTCGGATGTGTTCTAGCCACGAGATTTGGTGGAGAGACTAGAATATATGTATTCTCCAATACCTAGAAATTGTTTCTAGAATTCCACCTAGAGATGAATTAATTAGATTTATTAATCATTTTTAATATTTCCTAAGTTTATATTTATTAATCAATTTTTAATATTTCCTAAGTCTAAACTTAGGAAATATGATTCATTAATCAGAATTAATTAAGTCATGGTGTGAATGTTCTAGAAACTCACGTGGATCGACAGGGAAATAATCTAGGCCATCGATTATGTTTTAATCTTGGCCATTGGTGCTCCAACGGAAGATTATAAGAAGAAGTCAATGGGTAGATGGAGAACACACTAGTGCAGTTACTTAGTTTCCAAGGCAGATCGATTTTCTCAGTGGCTGAAGTTTAGCAGAAGAGATAGAGCCAGCAGGTGAGTTGTAGGTGAGAGAGAGAGAGAGGGTATGAACAGTAGTTCGAGAGTGCAGGATGAATTTAGGAAGGGACAACATAAGGAAGGACACAATACATCAGAGAATTGCACAGAAGGAGATGCAGTGAGACTAACGTTAGGGCAGAAGGCATGTTTCGAGGTTAGAGGATCACTATGGAGAGTGAGAAATTTATCACTAAATTTCTCTCAATATTTTTCTTCTATTTTGTTTTCCGAATTTTTGTACATGAATTATTGCTGAAGATTAATAAAGAAACCCTCATCTGCTGCATTGGGTTTTTCCTGGGACAATTGTCCAAAATTAACTGTGTCAATATCTTTGTGTGTGATCTAGAATTTCTCTAAATTACAAGCATTTATTTTCTTCCACGATATTTATTTTTTGAAGGCTGTAGTGTATAACGGTTTCGATATTTTTCATAGGAAACTACAAATAATATTTTAATTAATTTAACAATAGAAGAAACATTATCAGTATTGCAGTCGGATTCTGGATTTCAAAATTTTCCCACAAAGTTCACTTCCAAGTTTTGGAAGGAGTTGTTTGCAGGTTTGGGCATCGAGTTAGCCTTCAACATAACTTGTCATCTGCAAATAGATGGAAAAACTGAGAAGGTCAATAAGATATTGGAGAATATGTTGAGGATGTATGTGATGCATCAACAACGCAAGTGGGAAGAGTATCTTCCACTTGCAATGTTCACCTACAACAACGGGTGCCAGGAATAATTAAAAATGAGTCTGTTTGAGGCTATGAATGGGAAGAGTTGCAACACTCCCATCAGTTGGAGTGATCTGGTTAATAGGGTATTGATTGGACCAGAGATATTGGCAGAGATGGAACAAGAAATTCAAGTGATCAAGAGGAACTTAGAAGCAACACATGATAGGAAAAATATTTATGCAAACAAGAACAAGTTGTTCAAGGAGTTTCAGGTTGGGGATAAGGTGTACTTGCACATCAAGCCCAAGAAGAGCTCCTTGTGGATTGGACCATGTGCCAAGATGGCACCACCGTTTTGTGAACCCTTCAGGATCATTGAGAGGATCAGAACAGTGGCCTATCGACTTGTACTACCTTCCACGGTGAAATTCCATGGTGTTTTTCATATATCATTGCTTAATAAGTATGCTAAATATGTTGATCATGTGATTGATTGGTCTGTATTGCAGGTGGAACCAGATGGAGAATTTCAGTCGCAGCCTTAGTGCATACTTCAGAAAAAGGCGCTCATGCTTCGAAACCAAGAAATAGAGCAATTTAAAGTGATATGGAAGCACTTTGCGCCTGATGAAGCTACATGGGAGATGTCAGATCAGATGTGCACCATGTATCCTTCTTTATTTGTAGAGGCAAAGCAGTTTTGGTGTGATGTTGGTATTTGTTTGGCATATGTTTTGGTGATATTTTGATATATGTTTTGATGTGATGTTCGGGTATATCTACATAAGTATATGGATGTAAATACCGCCATGAGATATGTTATAAAGCTCCAATAAGAGGTATGGGTTTCATGTCAGTATAATTATCATGTTGTTATGTTTTCATGATGGGTTTCTTTTCAGCAGAGTGATCATTATAAACACTGTATCGAGTTATGATATAAAGCTCCATGAGCAGTATGTTGTCTTCTGACGGTTTTATTGAGGTATATGTATGATTGAACAACGAGGATGGTGTCCCCCATTGGGGGGGGTTCTGTAACATCCATGGTGAAAATTCCATACAATAAAAGTTAAAAATAATAATTGTGGTTGATGGGACACTTATTCCAATCTGAAAGTTGGGAAAACAATCCTCGTGGTTGTTCATTTGGTTTATTATGGCTAAGGAAATTGGTATAGGCAATGGCTAAGGCATTAAAGAGGAAAAAGGTATTTTTGGCACATTTATTTATGAAAATAATGGAAATTAGGAGAAAAGGGGGATGAGAGGTCACATGTTGCATGTGAGGAGGAAAATGAAGGAAAATATTGGAAAATGAAGAAAATAGAGGCCTTAGCTATAAAAAGGCTTATGAGTATTAGTGGGTACCCTTTGTCAGTTTAGGTTTTGGAGCTTTCTCATTATTCTCTCTCTCTCACTCACTCTTGGACTCTTAGAGTTTTCTTGGAGCACTTTGGCATTGGAGTAAGAAAGGCAAAGAAAGAAAGAATAAGGAAGGAGCAAGCAAGGAAGAGTAGGATCAAGCAGCTACAACATGATTCTTTGCAGGTATTAATTTGCATGTGTGATTTCCTTAGTAGATCTAGCATGCATGGAATTACATGTGGTTATTTTTTGCCATGGCATGGGTTTTTCCAAATGTGACAGTGTTTTTAGCCTAGGCTTGGCAATTTCGGATACCCTTGATGAGATGGATTCTCATACTTTGGTTGAGTTGGATTTTTGGATGGAGTCAAAGTTGAGTGAGGTGGATCTCCGAATTGATATAACACATAGCCTAGTAACCCCTAAACCAGACTATGGGTTGCGTTAAATCTATATAGTGTGCTGCCTCGGTGGGTCTAGGAATCATTGCCTGTGAATGGTAGGATATACGGTAAAGCCTAGAGGTGGTTTGTCTCGGTTTAGGGCCTAGTGATCCGGGTTTGTATTGCAATATATCCTGAGAGGCGGGAGCTCTCCATTGGGCCTAGTAGTCGCGAGATGGGATGCACTGTAAATCCTGGAGAGTATGTCTCAGTTTATGGCCTAGTGATCCCTGATTCAGACTGTGGATTACAGTAAAGCCTGAGAGACTAGGAGACAGGAAAATCCCTCATGGTGTAGGCAGAGAACTCTGGTAGCATTCATGCTTGTTTGGATCTTTTTGGTTGGTTATGAGTCCCACATTCATGCTTGGAATACGACATAGGGGGTGATTGGATGAAGAGAGATTTGGCTCAGCCAATCTATGGTCGGGTGGAATGTGGAAGTCTAATCTCTGGTTGGTTTTTATATTCATAAATGAGAATCTCATTCCTTTGGTATTTGATGTATATATATTAGTTATTATGTGGATTCTATTGTTGTTGTACCGAATGTATTTATGTTGTTATTATGTTGGTTATAAACATGTATGTTCACAGTGATTATATATGGCTCTCTCCATGTTTTTACTTGTAAATGAATGCACAATGTATCTATGGTCAAATAGATTGTATGAAAGCTAATGATGTAGGGGAGCGATGATTCTTAGCGATCCTTAGATAAGTATGAGACCCCTTTTCTCTATTCTGTTGTTTATACCTGTAGCTTTCATGTTTGTGATATGTTTGATAAAATGTATGCCATGGCTAGGAGGGGTCTAGATGAGTTCTTAATGATGTGATTTTTTCTGTATCATTATCTTGTTGTTATTTATCATCTCTGAAATTTTCATGAAGTTTTGGGCAGAGCACTAGATTCTGGGCCTGAAAAGGTGGCTCAAATCCTAGGGACGTTGACACATAACTGAGTAATTGGGGCCTTGAACGTTGGCATGCAGTGTTATGTCTGTGGCTATAGCCTCTTGGACGTTGGCATGCAAGCATGTGCCTGTGTCTATAGCTCAAAGAGGTCAAAAGGTCAGTGTGACCAGGGGTAATAGCCTTGAATGGTTGGGTTATCTCCTGGGGGTGTTGTTGTTGTTGTACATGGTATGTATTTTGTGTTTTTCGTCGGTTCCACATCCTTAAGGTCACATAGGAGGTTGAATCTCATTATAGTAACCTCTTGTCGCATGTTTACCCTGGTTGGTCGGTTACTTGGGTAGATGTGGGAAGAGGGTGTTACAATTTATTCCTTTCTGATGAGGGGAGTTGGTTGATATTTAGTCATGTACACAATATGAATGCTAGAAACCAATCTTTAAAAACAAACCAACTCTACGACCGTCATAATCAAGCAGATAAAGCCAACTTGCCACAAAAAGGATCGTGTCATTAACAAATAGAGCCATCATCACAAATCAGGAGCAGTCTCTATGAAATCATATAAAATAAATGAGTTGCATGCATAATGTCTAGAACTTCTATGTTTAACATATGTAGGTAGAGGGGGAAAATGTAGTATGCATGAACACAACCTCCTCATATTAAACATGGTTATTTGATATTCAACACTATGATCTATGAGGTAAGTAGGCATCTATGATGCATCACACTGAATTATTAGCTCAGTCTCCAAAAGCCTAGAATCTTAGAATGTTACAGGCTTAAATTCTTTTTGGGGTTATGTTACCAAAAATGTCTATATTATATAAAACAATTAAAGAAATAAATTCTTATGGTTAAATAATTTCGAGTAGTCTTTATTATTCTATAGTTTGATACATTTTTAGATATATTTTACAGTTAATTTTGTCTAAAATCTATCAAAGATTTGGTGAAATTGCAATTTTAAGCAGTGTAGTCTACACAATCCAAGGGCCAAACGAGATTTGCAAGGCATTGAATCCATTTATATATTTAAAAATTCAATTTAAAATTTGAATTTATTTATACATTCAAAGATGCAATTTAAATAATGAAAAATTACACATGGTTTGTGTGTGTGTAACCAATATAGATCTAGTCTAACCACCAACCTACAAGCTTGGAGGAAGATCAAATCTCTTGAGGTATAATTTTTTTTCAAATTTTACATTTTAAAATAAATTTGCCATTCAAATGATTTTATCTCTCTTTAGCCTTGATAAATCCATAATTAAAATGAATTTATACCCATTTTAACTAAAAGTTATCCTACTATCATTTATGCATAAAGAAAAAAGCTCCACTAAGTAACAGAATCCTATAAACAAAGTAATCTAGTAAAAAATAAAAAATAAAAAAAATAACAATGTCATGATGATAATATCTATTATCCTGTAAAGAAAAAGAAAAAAAAAATTGTTATTACAAGGTTATTTTTTTTTCCTTTCTGAGATTTTTCCAATAATCAAGAAGAGAGTATAATTTAATTATTCTACAACTTTTTCTTTTCATTTTGATTTAAAATTTAAAAATATAATTCTTTTATTTTAATTTAAAATTTAAAGATATAATTCATAATAAAATTTTAATTTAGAGATATAATTCATAGCTGCATTCCCACAGCGCGGTGCGGGACAGCAAACCCATCGAAAGCCAGGCCGTTGGCTTCCACCAGGATGAAGTCATCCACAATGGATTCCAGATCAGACAGCGGATGTTATGTTGACACGTTCCTTACAGATAGAAATATAGATCAAATATGAATTTTTTTCAAATTTACCATCGGGATGTAGCTCAATTGGTAGATCGCTCGCTTTGCATGCAAGAGGTACGGGGTTCGGTACCACGCATCTCCATTTACGTTCAACGATTTTGCAATTTCAGTTTGCGCCGCCCATTCCAAGGAAAGTAAAGCTTCAACAAATCTGCAATTTCAGTTTGCGTCCATTCCGGGAAATTTAAAGCTTCAACAAATCTGCAATTTCGGATGATAGCTCAACGATTTTGCAATTTCAGTTTGCGCCATTCCTAGAAAAGTGAAGCTTCAACAAATCTGCAGTTTCAGTTTGCGTCCATTCCGAGAAATTTAAAGCTTCAACAAATCTGCAATTGCAGATGATAGCTCAACGATTTTGCAATTTCAGTTTGCGCCATTCCTAGAAAAGTGAAGCTTCAACAAATCTGCAATTTCAGTTTGCGTCCATTCCGAGAAATTTAAAGCTTCAACAAATCTGCAATTTCAGATGATAGCTCAACGATTTTGCAATTTCAGTTTGCGCCATTCCTAGAAAAGTGAAGCTTCAACAAATCTACAATTTCAGTTTGCGTCCATTCCGAGAAATTTAAAGCTTCAACAAATCTGCAATTTCAGATAAAAGTAAAGCTTCAAAAAATCTACAATTTCAGTTTGAGTTCATTCCGAGAAATTTAAAGCTTCAACAAATCTGCAATTTCAGATGATAGCTCAACGAATTTGCAATTTCAGTTTGCGTCCATTCCGAAAAAAGGTAAAGCTTCAACAAACCTGAAATTTCAAATGATTGCTCAAGTTGTGAGAGCGTCAGACTGTAGAGTTGAAGGTCGCTTGTTCGATCGCTTGCCGCACTGTATTACGTATCAGCTAGAAAATAATAGTGATTGGCTTCAAGGGATCCGTGGCGCAATGGTAGCGCGTCTGACTCCAGATCAGAAGGTTGCGTGTTCGATTCACGTCGGGTTCATTTGTGCATTTTGTTGATCATGGTTTTTTTTATTTTGTTTGATTACAATCGTCGTCCTGTTTTTTTCTTTTGTTGATCATGGATTTTTTTATTTTGTTTGATTTTAATACTTGAATTTTGTTGCGATTTAAGTAAAGCTTCAGTTATTTTGCAATTTCAGTTGGCTCCTATTCGGAGATCTAAGTAAAGTTTCAATTATTCTGCGATTTTGGTTTTTTAATTTTGTTTGATTTTAACACTTAATTTTGTTGTTGGTTATGCTTTTATTTTATTTTAACATTTATAATTCCAAAAAATTTAAAAAATGGTATTAAAGACAACTCTTTTAGAGTAAGAAACATTATGATAACACATAATTAATTATTTTGTTGTAATTGACTAAATGAAGAAAATATTCAATGATTAATACTTGAATTTTGTTGCGATTTAAGTAAAGCTTCAGTTATTTTGCAATTTCAGTTGGCTCCTATTCGGAGATTTAAGTAAAGTTTCAATTATTCTGCAATTTTGGTTTTTTTATTTTGTTTGATTTTAACACTTTAATTTTGTTGGTTATGGTTTTATTTTATTTTAACATTTATAATTCCAAAAAATTTAAAAAACTGTATTAAAGACAACTCTTTTAGAGTAAGAAACATTATGATAACACATAATTAATTATTTTGTTGTAATTGACTAAATGAAGAAAATATTCAATGATTCTGCAATTTCAGCTGATTCCCATTCTGAGATTTAAGTAAAGTTTCAGTTATTTTGCAATTTCAGTTAGCTCCTATTCCGAGATTTAAGTAAAGTTTCAATTATTCTGCAATTTCAATTTGCAAGGTTGCACAGTTCGTTTTCAACAACCTTGGGATAGCTCAGATGGCAGAGTATCAGGCTAAAGATACGAAGTTCTCGTGCTTGATCCACGCTCACCACACTCTACCATTTTGAGTAGAAATATATATTAATCCGTATCAGAGTAAACATGGATTTGAGTAGAAATATATATTAATCCGTATCAGAGTAAACATGGATTTGAAGGTCTTACATTATTCTGTCATGGCTATCCTTTGCTTTCTTTGATTTTGGGTCGATGATGAATTGGTTTGATAATTGTAAGTGATCAAATGAAAGACAGAGTTTTCAAAAGCAAAAGCTAAAAAAATAAAAAGAAAGACACAAGGGAGAAAGGGAAACTGTAAAATAGTCTTTTGCTATAGGACGCAAAAAGACCAAAATGAAGTGAGGGTGAACTTTGAATTTTATTCATAGGTTGGAGTGACCAGGAAACAATTTCACTCTTCTTCACTAAGAAGTGGAAGGAAATTCTTTAAAAAAATGGAAAGAGAGTAAAAGAAATTAAACTAAGGTGATTTTAGTTCTCACTTTTGATAGGTGGGAGTGACCACATGTTTGAGGAAGTGGATTTTGCTAGGTTCAAGGAAAAAGTTAGCACTACGGAAGTTTTGGAGGTTCTTAAATCCTTTTTGGCGGACAAAAGCTCGGGTCATGATGGATGGATGTTGGACTTCTTCTTGCATTTCTTTGAAGATTTCATTGTGGATATCACAGATATGGTGGACGAAGCGAGAATCTCGAGAAGAATCCATGGTGCGTTAAACTCAACCTTCCTAGCTTTAATCCAAAAAAAGAAAGGTAAGTTGATTTTTGATGATTACATGCCAATTTCTTTATGCAATAACTTATATAAAATCATCTAAAAGGTTATTGCATAGCATTTGAAAAAGGTTTTATCCTTACACATAACGTTGAAACAGTCGGGCTTCTTGAAAAATCGAAGCATCCATGATGCGGTGGCCTCTACACACGAAATACTTCATTCTATACACACCAGAAGGATGAAAGTTGTGGTGATGAAGATTGACTTAAGAAAAGCCTACGACAGGGTTGACTGGGGTTTTATGAGGCTTATCCTCTATAAAATTGGCCTGGATAGACCTGTTTTTGAATGGATAATGGGGTGTGTGTGTAATATTTTCATGGTTGTCCTTTTTAATGGATCTGCATCAAATTTTTTCAAACCTGGGAGGGGGCTAAGATAGGGTTATGCCCTTTCGCCACTTTTTTTATTTTATTTTCGTGATGGACACTTTCAGTGTAAAGATCAGAAGGGTTGTGGATAGGGGGATGATTAGAGGCATAAAGGTCACAACACACTGGGAAATAACACACAGTTTATTGTAGATGGCGTGTTATTATTTGGGATGATGCTGAGAAGTTGTTGGGCTAACATAAGGGATATTTTTAATAGTTTATGCACTGCTTTAGGTATGATGGCTAATGAGGGAAAGTCCTGTATATATTATGCAGATGGGGAAAAGGTTCCGGGTGATGAGTTAGGATCTATTTTAATTTCAATACTGCACCACTAGGAGGAGGATTTACATATGTGCGTTTTCATATGAAACCTAATAGATCACTACTACATTTGGCGGAAATTCCGACACTTGGTTCCGACGCTTTTGACCAAATGTTGGAATTTTCCCCAATTTTTTTCCATCCCGCCTGAAACCGTCGCTATACCGACGTTTATAGAAAGGTGTTGCAATACCGACACTTAGAAAAGTGTCGCCATTGCGACGTTTGGAGGAAGACGTCTCACTGGCGACACTATGGCCCAACGCGTCGCTATTGCGACGACTACAAGTGCGACACAATGTCTAAGTGTCGTAATTGCGACGTTTGGAGGCCTTCGTTGCAATAGTGACGCCTTTTCCGCCGTCGGTATAACGACACTTATATGCGTGCTAAATACAAAAACGAAACTTATATGCACGCTACATAAAAATGATTTTATTGTTTCGTATCCGTCGCAATAGCTATATTAACGTCTGATATCGCCGCGCGCATCGCCCTTCGTCTTGCGGAACAACATTCGCCCTCGACTCTTCACGGAAACGAAATTTTCCTCGACGTCGCCCACTCGGCGTTCGCCCTCGGCTCTTGCGAATAGAATTTTCCCTCGGCATTCGCCCTACGGCGTTTCGCCCTCGGCTCTTGGGAAACCCAGTGCCCCGCCTCGACGTGCTTTGCGCGTTACTCGGCTCTTGCGACGACGTCACCCTCGGCTCTTGCAAAATGGTAAGTTCTTCTTCAAGGCCCGCTTCCTCTATATTAGAGTTGACTCTGTTTGAGTTTTTGAGTCATTCCATTGGTTTGTGTTAGGGTATGAGGTGGCAGGTTTAAGTCAAGAATCAAGATTCAATACCCTCTATTATCTTCATCACCCAATACAAGATTTAAATTTTCCCAAACGCTTATTAATTTGGCGACCATTATTTCTACCTTTAAAAGCCCTACATTTAAATGAAAACAAGCATTGCATTTCAACTACAAAAATCTATTAGTGTTCAAATGTACATGTGTGCTACATTAACGTCTGATATCACGCGCGCATTCGCCCTGAGCTCTTGCAGAACAGCATTCGCCCTCAGCATTCGCCCTGAGCTCTTGCAGAACAGCATTCGCCCTGAGCTCTTGCAGAACAGCATTCGCCCTCAGCTCTTGCAGAACAGCATTGGCCCTCGGCTCTTGCAAAATGGTAAGTTCTTACTGCAGGCCCTTCCTCCTATAGAGGGTTGACCCTACAGCCTAACCAAATAGCTCCACTTGAGAAAAAATTTCATAATCTTGGGGCTGGATATACTGCAGAGCAAAAAATTGTAGTTATCATTCGTGCTCCAATATATTAATATACTTTTGGTGAACTGAAGAAGGGAAACAAGCAAATGCTAGCCATCATACAATGCTTTGACATAAGAGTTTTGAGTGACATACTTGAAAAAAAGAACTCATCCACTGATATTTATAATAATTTGAGTTATTCAAGTTAAACACAATGTCAAGAATCAAGATTCAATACCCTCTGTTATCTTCATCACCCAATACAAGATTTAAATTTTTCCCAAAGAAATGCTTATTAATTTGGCAACCATTATTTCTCCTTGCTTTAAAAACCCTACATTTAAATGAAAACAAGCATTGCATTTCAACTACAAAAATCTATTAGTGTTCAAATGTACATGTGTGCATCACTTGTGTAGGGTATTCCTTTCCCACTTTCACATTATCCAAGAATGTGTGCAGTATAGTTCATATTTTTTGTGATTTAGATTATCTTGAAAAAGGAAAGGTAAATTATTTCCCATGGAAAAAGAAGGTTTTCCCTTTTTACTATTGGAAATGGTACAAAAAAGTTCCATTTATACCCGAAACTCCTATGAAACGGGAACCAAATAAAGGCCATGTCCTCAATGGACATCATTTGGCTTTGAAAATGGCCATTGCACCGTGTTGTTTCTTATATTACAGCACGATAGTTTCTTAGGTTATTTCTTGTTTCTTGAGATGAAAAACAACCAAAGAAATCGTGAAGATCCTTTTAAGAAATAAATGACCATTTCTCAATCATATCTCAACTATTTTTTATTTTATTCATTGGTTGCTTACTTTGAGAGAAATTTGACACTTTTATAAGGAATATAACATAAAAACACAAAATGGGAAGGAATTGATGAGGTAGATGACCTTTAGTTGTTGTCAATTAAGAATTGATAATACACGATGCATGTTCTGTACTACAAACTAGATTCCTTACTGGAGTTAGGACACAGAGTATTGAATCAAAGTTGTAGTTTCTAACTTCTTGTATTGGTTCATCAATCTTGAAATTCGGACATTGCATGTCTTCATTGCTTCATGTTTGAATAATTTGCATCATATCATACAATAGGAAATTAGGAATTATGATTATTATTACTTTATGGATATGTTAAGTTACTTTTAAGTTTGCATGGTTTAGTGTGAAATTATTCTAGTCCCCAAACACATATAATCAAGAAATTATAACGTGATTTCAAACATTAAATATCAACAAAATCGTTTAAAGGATATTGAAAGGAAAAAGGTGATGGAAGATAGAAAGTGCCTTACTTAAATGCTCTAAGGATTTTTCAATAGTTGCTCCAAAAGCTTCACTTCAAGGCCCTTCAAGATCGTCTCCAACAATGCTATACCATCGGCTTCAACAATGTTGCTCCAAAAATGTCCTCAAGGTCTTCACAACAAGTTTACTAGAAGTTGCTCCAACAATATATTCAATAAGGTCTTCATTGTCAACTGGTCTCTTGTTTGGGTGCCTTAATGTGCAATGACATGTTTCCAGGACTGAATTCAATGCAAGGCATATTTGAAACTCTAACTTTGTCGTCCGGTGTCTTATTAGAAATTATTTCAGTTTTCATTTTGTGTTTTTAAGTTAGATATTGTTTTCAAGTTTTTAGGGTTATAATTTTATTGCAATGTGGCAGACTGATGAGAGCAGTGCAGGAACAACCCAGAGACGGGATGATCGCGGAAAGAGGCCAGCGGAAGAACATGTAAAGTGCCAGCATTGCTCTATCTTCAGGTATTTTAGTTATTTACATAATTGAAATAATATTAATTTTGTTCAAATATGCAGACACTTAGCCATGGTACGCCTGATGATTCCCTCTTTGAGGAAGAGCTTTCTTCATCCCTATCTCCAGTGTTCTTGTTGCGAAAAAAGGCACGAGATGCAAGGTCAGAATTTAATACTTTGATAGACCCGCCTCAAACACCTGAAACAGAAGAGAGGATAAAACAACTTATGAGCCGGCTAGAAAGATATCAGGTAATAATAAAAAGTCAAAAGTATATTTTTTTTGTTCTGCATGAGATGAATTGTGATAGTTTGATTTTTAATTTTTACATTGACTAAACTAACAAAAAGTTCTTTTGTATGTAGCATTTTCTGGCATTTGCTGAACCCGGTGTTGGTGGTAGTGGGACACAAGGGCAAGATATTTCCCAACAACCCTCTCGTACACCTTCTACTCCTTTAGGTGCTAGCCAAGAAACACACCCTGCCCAAGCAGACACCCAGCCAACCGCTGAACGTGTTGGCAATGATGAGGCCGATATGGCCAACTACATTATTGCGTTTCCTGGAGCTACACGTGTCAGCTCCACAGGGACCATTAATGGCACGTTGTTGGTGAACGATGAAGGTGTTCCTATAAAGCATGTACAACTCCCAGGTAAATTTTAATATTTTAACTATTTCATGTACTTTATCTAAAACATATTTATCACGATTTTTATTTTTAAATTAATGATAATATCTTTTTTTTTTCTGTTTAGGAAACAATGAGTTCTACAGATATCTGGAGAGCCATGCGTTGGTAATTTTTGGCCCAACCATACGCACAGGGTGGAATTCCCAGAGTTCCAACTTGAAAAAAGAACTTCTAGATTATCTAGAAACCCTTTTTGGGGTCGACATATTTGACAGAATAGTGGTGGCTCGGGTTGCCGACAAATATTTGAAATATACCAGGGACACCTATAGGACGCAATTGCAATTTAACCCTAGATATGAGTGTCCTCTCATAGTTCCAGAGAGGGAGTGGAGAGCACTCATCCATGACGAAAAAGAGAAAAGGGCAAAGAAAGAAGGAAAAATACCAACTGGACCCACAAGGTAAATTACAACTTTAATTCAATAGCTTTAATTTTCTCTATGTCTAAAATAAAAGTGTGCTACGTCATATCTGACTTTAATCTTTTGATGCTAGGTTGCATGACACCTCAAAGGCAACCAAAGCTAGGATTGAAAAAAAGGGCCATCACAAGCTAGGCCAGGGCGGCTACTTGAAATTGGCCGCAAGAATTGTAATTAAGTAGCTAAACATCTTATAATTAATTGTATCGCCTTCCAATGTTTTTGTAATCCTATCAAATATGATTAAAAATACACAGACATATGTGATGTAGGGTGATGACTTCGGAATAGAAACATCAGAGGAAGATAAAAATATCGCTTTCCATTTCGGCTATTAAGCCGTAGTTGAACGTCGCATAAGCTTGGGGCAGGTCCCAAGATCCAGAATGCCTGATAAGGTAAAACATTAACCTTTCAATATGTTTGTTTTCATCCATAAATTTAATGTCTAACAAATTTGTTTAAATCAGGGGAGCAGCACTACTGACGAGGCAAATAACCCAGTTTTAGAGCCAGATGTAGATGATCCTCACATGCAACCTGATCATTGTAGTGGGGACCAGGCCGACAATGCTACTATCAGTGAGGGTCGTGATGGTAATTAATTTCCACTTATAATTTTTTCTAATTATACCTTGATGGTTGTCCTTATAGCGTTTTTTGTTTAAATGACAGAGAATGTTTCCCTTGAGGATCTTACCACCAGAGAGGAAGACAGGGCAACAGTCCCAACGGCGACAACTGGTGCACCAGGTAAATAATCTCATTGCAATTTTTTTTATTAATATTACCGAACTATTTCAATGATATTTAAAAACTAACAATTAAAATTTAATATTATCTGTTTTTGTAGGTGATGCCCCGTCACTGGATGAGACCAGACATCGTGACTACACAACTAGGTCAGCGGCGACAACTGGTGCACCAGGTAAATAATCTCATTGCAATTTTTTATTAATATTACCGAACTAGTTCAATGATATTTAAAAACTAAAAATTAAAATTTATTATTATCTGTTTTTGTAGGCGATGCCCCGTCACTGGATGAGACCAGACATCGTGACTACGCAACTAGGTCAGCGGCGACATTTGGTGCACCAGGTAAATAATCTCATTGCAATTTTTTTTTATTAATATTACCGAACTAGTTCAATGATATTTAAAAACTGACAATTAAAATTTAATATTATCTGTTTTTGTAGGCGATGCCCCGTCACTGGATGAGACTAGACATCGTGACTACCCAACTAGGTCAGCGCCGACAACTGGTGCACCAGGTAAATAATCTCATTGCAATTTTTTTTATTAATATTACCGAACTAGTTCAATGATATTTAAAAACTGACAATTAAAATTTAGTATTATCTATTTTTGTAGGCGATGCCCCGTCACTGGATGAGACCAGACATCGTGACAACGCAACTAGGTCAGCGGCGACAACTGGTGCACCAGGTAAATAATCTCATTGCAATTTTTTTTATTAATATTACCGAACTAGTTCAATGATATTTAAAAGCTGACAATTAAAATTTAATATTATCTGTTTTTGTAGGCGATGCCCCGTCACTGGATGAGCCCAGACATCGTGAATACGCAACTAGGTCAGCAGTGCGGGTTGAAAGGCACGAAACAGGAGCAGAGCACGATGATATTGATGATGTAATTATGAGCTTTAAAAATAGGAAGAAGAAAAAGAAAATTTGACAATGTAAAATATTGTATTATTATAAGACAAACGTTACCATACTTGGAACGTTTTTTGCGTTATATAAAAAACTCATTTATCATACTAATTTTATGTCAAGCATTAATTGCAATGTTTCCTTGCGTACTTTTTGTTGAATTGTTTTTTTTATTAGTTATTGAATTTTTTTTTTATGCTCATGAAAGTAAAAAATGAAATATAGATTGGGTATTGGGGAATTGAGAGTGATGTGGGGGGGGGGGAGTGGCCATAAGAGCTTCCACCTTCACGTGGTTGGCCCTGTTTAGTAGAGAATAATTTATTGGAGCGATTTAATCTTGGAGCAAACCTCCCTCGATCCAGCATAGCAACAGAAAAGTCACTGTTGACTTAGTTGCTACTCTTTCAGATCGTGGGAGGCTTGTTCCAAGTTCATGCGACTCCAATAAATTGTTCTTGAAACGAAGAGGAGCTTATTCAGGTATGTTTTGAAATTTTCAACATATGTTCTAACATTATCATAAGAATGCATCTTAGAGTTAAAAATACTACATCAATTACTTGTATTTATTGTATAGATAATGATGGATTTTAATTGACTTGGCAGTGCAGGTACAAATCCTCTTGCATCATGAGCAATACAACTTGTCAACCAGGGTCATGTCCAGGATATTTTTGCTTGTGCGCTTGACCGGGTTCGTAATGTCACATTTTGTAAGTTCCTTTACAGTTCATAATTCAATATTAAGCTTGTTCATGATTATTATCTAGGTTTTTTGTATGTGTTCTTTCATCTATTTGATTGTAAGCAACTCTGCATGTTTCCTGTTGTTCACTATGATTTCTGCCATTACCACTCCCAGGATGAATCCGAATTTATTGTTACATAGGTTACTTTATTGTTACTATGATTTCTCCATTTACGATTTCATAGGTTACATCATGTAAAGTTGTCAATCTCAGGTTGGTGATGAGCTTTAGTTCTCCAGATTTGGGGCTTTTCTGATATTTTCTCCCTCATGTCATTTCTGCATCACCTCGTTGTTTGAGCATGCCAATTGTCTACCACTTGTACCAATTGGCACATGTCAATCCCTGAGTGGTGCCACATTTCACCTATTTTCAGTGAGAGTTTAGGGTTTCTCTAACATAGCTTCAGAAATCCGATTCAGTGCCTGCTTGAATATTGTCACATAATACTAATGGTTTGGATTGATGAGCATGTTCTGAATGGTTGGTTGATTCATAAGAACCACCCATATAGTCATCTTGAGATATTTCAGAAGTTTTCTCGGGTTTCTTTTTTCACCGTTTCTAGTGGGTGGGATGGTGTGGGGTGATCCATCAATACTGGTGCTCTTGTAGTAGGGAATTTGTTTTTGGGGATATAAAGGAGCATTTGATGTAGATATCCCATTGGATGCATTCATAGATGGGCACGAGAGGTATAGAATTTAAATTAAAAATATGCAACCTCTAGCATGGCAACCTGAAGGCTGCGAGAGACATTGGTTAAAGATTGTTTTGTGGTGGCCTTAATATAGTCGTGATTTCTTTCTATTATCTTAATGCAAATATATAGTCCGGTCTCATTAAAATGAGGATTGTGGTTGTATTTCTCTTTAGTTGTTTCTCTCTTAATGCTCCAGAAGTTGCCAAAAGTTGCGATAGTTGTTTAGTTTGCCTGTTACAACTTAAAAGTGGTTTTTAGCAATGGGAGTCATGTTTTTTAAGGTTCATACTAATATGAAGATCTTGTAATTATATATTCAGCATAAGAGAAGATGGCCTTTGCTTTGGGCAGTATGAAAACAATTGCCACATCTACCTCATTGGGTAACAATGGAAAGGGGAAGAAGTTGGGTGCAATGTTTGATAATTATGGCAGACAATTGTCTTCTCTTTCAGTTTTTTCACCCATTTCCTTTAATCGCTCAAGCAGAAGAGGGACTCTGAGATTACGCGACAGAGAGAAGGTAGTTAATACAAGAGCTATGGAAAGGAGTTGTACTTCAACAAGGATGGCTCAGTGACAAAAAAATTGCAGGTCAGAGAAAAAATTATGTTTAAAGGAAGGTCACCTGCACGTGAAACTTCACTGCGGTGGATCTTTCCTTGTCCACTTATATTCGATTTTAATGTGTTATTTTAATTTTTCATGGAGGGTTGTTATTTTAGATGTGTGCTCTGTTTTTCTTTTTAACGTTGTATTATTTCCCCCTCTTAAATGTCTTAGATTTGGTAGGCATAATTTGAAAACTCAAAGGTGAAAGGAAACATATTTTTTACCCAGTGGTCTAAAAGGAAAGGGTTATGGCTGAGTCAAATTTTATTGTTATTGACAGTGTAATGAAATGTATCTCAATGCTATGGTTTTGGCCTTTTTATTGGTTGAATTAGAGGACCCGGTTGAAAATATTGAGGCCAAGTAGGCTGGTTTTCCTTTTTGCTGATGGTTTGGTGTATCTAATTGAATTGGTTGCCTAAGGTATTTTTGGTTGCAAACTCCTTTTCATTTTTCATACAGTATTGGCCTTGTGGAATACATTTGATTGTGTGGTCTTGTTAGATCTACAACATTTGTAGTTGTTTAGTCTTATGGCTGAGGTGCACTTTTATTATGGAAATAGTTGATGTAATATTGTCATTTAATCCTTACTGCAGGGTAGCATGTTGAGAAGTTTCTTGTGAAACATTTGGTATTCAAAATGACACTTGATCCTATACGGCATCATGCACTTGACTTCAAAATTCATATTCAAAGTGTGCCAGACAATTCTTGCAAAATTTCAAATATTTATGTTGTTTTAAACCATTATCTTTTTCATGTATTGGATGCTGAAAATGAGAAAAAGACTTTTGTATGAAACCAACTGGTGAATAATTTCCAGCAAAACAGCCACTTCCAAGACATGATTTAGAAGTAGAACATATGTACTTATGAAGCATAGAAAGATATCCTTGATGCATTGTCAATGTTTGGCTAGGGTTATTTTTGGAGAAAATAAATCCTTATTCCTAGAATAGTGATCTTCAATACAAGTAAATGCCAGAGAAGAGAGATCATTGTGTGACGCAACAAAACTGAAATTGGACCCCCAAGGAGAGCTGGTGTGTCTACAATCGTTGTGTCAGTATTTTCCCTTGGTGTACCCCGTTCTTTTCCTCCAGCCTGAGTCTTAATTGACTTCTTCTTTCTTCGGGTTTATTTATCAAATTCGTAGAATTTGATAAATAAATACTATCCACAATGGTTGGACTTTAATTTATATTCCCGACTTTATATTATCTCCAAGCCTTATAACCAATGTTTAACTTTCAACATTTTGTATTTATACTCCACGTTTCTTTTTAAATAAATAGCTTGTAATGAACTTTCGGCTCTATATTTCACCACCCAGCCTTACAACAATCACGCTCCAGACTTATGCTAATTATCCGCCAATCGTTTAATTAAACAATTTCATTATACTTCGGCCCCACCTATATATATCAATAACCAATCAAACACTCGTATCGTACCTGGCTATCCTCCACACACCTTAGTTAACCTCCGGGCAAGTTCAACGTGCGACCACCGTCCGATGGCCCTTCTCCAAATCAACGACTCTTGGAAATTTCGCTCGGCTTCCAACGTCGGGCTTTAACGTGCGATGGCGTGGGTTAAACGGTTGTTTGCCGGGGTCACTTCGCCATGTGTCGCATTCCCTATGGAATCGCTCGCGAATAGGAAATACCGCCTACTCCGCAAAAGCGGTGCGATATGGGCAACCCGCTTTTGTGATTCCGCTCGTGGTTTTGGTACAAGGCTTGACCACGGGTGCAAGTCTGGTTCCGCTATCCTTTTGTTTGTTAACTCATGTCCAATCCTCGGGTCAGGTTCCGAAAGCACAACAATCTTGTCTCTTTATTAAGCGGGATTTTTATATTTGAACAGTGTTCACGACCCCGGTTCTCTGAAGTCGAGCCCGCCAGACTTCAAACGGCGATAAACCATAATTCAAACCAAATTCGCGTTCCAAAATAGCCTACTGACGTCGGCCAATTTTGTGACGTGAAAACCAAATGAATTCCGCCCTACTCTTTTTCGGGTCCGAAGTTGGCTGGCGTACGGAGGGAGAGTTGTGACGCGAATTTCTTATCAAATTCGCCCTAATCTTTTTCGGGTCATTTTCATTGTTCCCCACCACCCTTTTGACTTTGTAAATAAAACAAATTGCGTCTGCGTCATTTTCATTGTTCCGTGCGCTAGCCAGTCTTCCATGCAACAAAATTCAAAAACCAACTGTTAACGCTTGCTGACCGTTACCTTGCTGAAGAGAATTGAAGCCGAGTATTTCAGGGTTCTTCTGTCATAACCAGCACCTGTTTAAACACGTTTCATTTCCCGTAAATAGGTATTTATTCCAATTCCCCGCTAAACTTTGTAAAAAATCCTGGTTTTAGTTTTAATTCTGCACTAAGGTCTGAAAAGAAGTTCAGTTTGGTCTTTTTCGTTCCCAGAACTGCAATTATATTCCCAAAACTGGTAATTGTGCCCCTTTTTCACAAAAACCCCGAAATTCCATTTCTGAATCCACAAGAACCAGAAATGGAAGTTCCTGTAGCTCTGAATGTCGTGCCCATCAATGCCCCTCACAAGGACTTGGATTATTTGCCTTTAGCCGATATGGATTTTCAAATTAAGGACTTGCGTCTAGGTGAGAATCCTCTTCGAATATTTTGCCGCTGCAGAGACAATTATTTGAATGGTTCTGACATCTTTGGACTTTGGGAATCAAATATTCCTATGTACCTTCTCCCCTTAGTCCATATTTTTCCTGAGTTAATCCATTATTGCTACGCAAATTATGATCCCAACCAACGAGCAGTTTTATCCCCAAGTCAAAATGTCCTTTTCCCAATAACTGCTCAGTCCATAAATGACATGCTACAATTCCAACCTGGTCAAGCTCTCACTCCCCTGTCCATGGTTGAATTACTTGAGAAATCTACTAAGTTATCCCATGAAGAGTTAAACCGCCTATGCCAAACCTTCATGTTACCAGAGCATCAGCCTAAAACCCCTCCCCCTTATGGTTATACTTTCTTTACTAATGAGGGTATAGTTATTTTAGACATGATATCTTCCATAATGGGCTTCAATACTAGTGAGTATGTTGATCACTTAACCCTAGTATTGTTATCCATTTTTACCCCTGGACAGCCTCCTGCTGTCAAGTACAATTTTGCATCTTATATTTTTGACAAAATCCATGATCAGTTCATGAGATTTGAGAATGAGAGAGTATTTAAGTATTCTTCTGTCATATATCATCTCATGATTTACTTTCAGTAAGAAAATTTCCCTTTTTATGTTAAGAAACTTGATGCCAAAGGGAATCCTAGGTAAGTCATCTTTTGGTCTGCCATTACTCACAAATCCTCTGATTATCCTTATTCCTATAATGAGTTTGTCGACCTTTTTGTTCATCCTGCAACTACCTTGTTGACAGGAGTCTCTCCTCCTAGAATTAACAATGAAATCAAGAAAATCCTTCAGCTCTCAAAGCAGTACAAGATAGGTGACTGGTACTTATATCAAAACTACACAGAGATTAGGATATATGGATGTGAATTATGCCCATTCAAGCTGCCCAAGTATGTCCCAATGAGACTCTTTGCATTAGAATATTTCAGGCAGATGAATAATTCAGATATAATTCATTTTTGCAATGCAAAGAAAAAGGCTCAACTCAGGATCAAGAGCCAATTAGGTCCCTTCATTTGTAACTCTAGGGAAGTTGGAAAGGAAGCTGAAAGGATTTTAGAAGACTATCTCAGACTACAAAAGAGTTTCTACTGGGTGCCTTATGATCCAAACAACTTTATCTGTGATAGAAGAATGAAAAATAAACGGTCACCATACATCCATCAAAGAATCCCAGAAATAGAACAATATGCTAATATGGATGAATGGACAGAAGGGACATTGGTTGAAAATGATAGTGAGCAGGTCAATGTTGAAAATGTAATGAAAGATCTTGAAAAGATGCTTGACCTAGAATCTTTTGGACAGGTGCAGGGATCTTCTTCAGCCAGGACTTTACAACAAAATTTGCAGGAGATTAGTACAGTAGCAGTAGAATCTAAAGGAAAAGAAAAGGAGCTTGATATACAAATAATTGAAAAATTCATAATGACAGTGCAACCAGAGACTTCTAAAGAACAAGGTCAATGACAAATTCCTCCTACTCAGATCAGTGAGCCAGAAATTTCTATTTTACAAACTCCTCTGAATATAGAAAAGGGAAAAAAGAGAGAGGCTGAAACAACTACTCCTATTGGTGGCTCTTTTGAACAGCAAGATGTTAAAAGGAAGAAATTAAATCCCCTTCCAGAAGATGAATCATTTCAGGAAATACCTGACAGCCAGGGAAGAGAAGATAGTCAGCAAACAGATACAGGTAGTGGGACATCCACTAATTTTCAAAAACAGGGAATACAGAGGCAATAAAGTGTAGAAATATCTTCTTTCAAACCTCCAGTAAAAACTGCCTGGGACATCAAAATAACATTCACCAATATAAAGGCCAGGAACGATCCACTTAGACTTCAAGTGTACAACCAATATTTGAAGATGGCTCCGAAAAATCAAGAAAGATTGATGTCAGCTTATGACATCCAACAGGGTAAGATGTTAATGAGCCATTTGAAGCCGAAGGTGCGGCAGCCTCAGACAACTGCAGATTACGTTAGGACTAATTTTGAAGTCTTAGTAAAGGATATCCATCCTTTAGATCAAATTGAGCTACACAAGCAAACAGGTGAGATGATTTATTCTACTCTGACGGATAAATCAATGATGACCCATAATTTGCAAGATTCTTTGGATAATACTAATACACAGTTGCAGCTTGAAAAAGCCTCCTCCCAGGCTAAGGATAATAGAATCAAAACTTTAGAGGAAATAATCATTGGTTTGGGTCATAATCCTAAATATGTGAAATATATTGAAGCTTTGATCAAGAGAAAAGATGATGATATTGCAGCTCTGAGAAAACAATTAAACTTACCGGCCTCAAGACATCCACAGACTGCAGAAATCATCAAACAAAATTCTGAGGAAGAACTAATGGATTTTCTCTTAAAATTGAATGAGCAACTTACTGCAACTAAAAAAGAGCTTGAGAATGCATTAAAAGATAAGCAGGCAAATATTCCAGTATCTACAACAGGAGTAGTGACAGGTACAGCAACAACAGGTCAGCCAGCAGAATTGTCACAGAGCAACACTGCAAATTTGAACACTGATGAATTAACAAATTCAATGGAAGATATGAAACTTCAGGCCATAGAGCTTCACAAAACAAAGGAACAATTGGCCACTATAGAACATAAATATGGTCTTTCAAAAATGAGTGTTGCTGATAAAACAAGAGAAGTGAACAAATTAGAAAAAACAGTCAAAGCATTGGAAAAGGATCTCACATTGGAGAAACCTTTAAAAGAAATAAATGATATTCTTTGGGATAATATCATTCAATCAATAAAGGATATTTGGTCCTCAATTCAAATAATGGATGAACAGAATAACTTAGTTAAATTGGCTCTGGATGAGATTGAGAGATCAAGACAAGAGTTGGGAAATATGCCAGAAGAGGCCAATAGACTTATACATTTTTTGAATACTCAGACTAAGAATCAACTTGTAGAAATTGGTATTCAGGACAGGACCGGAACAATTCTAGAAATAAAGAAAGTTTTTACTAAAAGAACTCTGGTACAGAATTTAGAACGAAGGTGCTCAGATATGCAAGAAGAAATCATTGCCTTCAAAGAAAGATTGAATATTTTGTTAAATAGAGGATTGCCCAGTCCTATAGTTGCAGAAGATAAGCTAATGGAACTTGATAGTTATGTTGAAAAATTGGACAAATATGTTGATAATCAAGCTAGTTCTTCAACCAGTTCATCAACAACAGCATTGCCTACAGGGAAAAACCTTCATGACAGATTGGAGAATTTATTTTATCTTGAGCATGAAGTAAATCATTTGTTCCCAAATCAGCCTAATTTCTTCAGATATACTGAGGCCGATGAAACACTAAGAAAGTTGCAAAGGACCAGAGTGCCAGAAGTTCAATGGTGGGAAGAAATGATGGAACTTTTGTAAAAAAATATCCTTACATAAATTTTTGCCTATTTACCATAGTATATCATGATAAAAAGGATAAAAGGATGAACAAAGGTCAAAGAGTATCAGAGCAGTTAAAGAGTATCAGTGAAATGAAATAATCAACATAGAATTACTAAAGAGGACAACAGCAAGCCAAGATATAGGGCCTGCCTCCAACACATTCTTAAAAGAAGGAAACAGCACAACATCAGTTATCATTTTTCTTATCTACAAGACAATCTGTCTCTATATTGTTGTAATGACTTCATGGAATATTTTACTTCGTATAATATATTAAAAACAACGTTTTTTCTCTTGTGAAAAAAAAATGATTAATGTTTATCACTCTGCCTTCAAAACTAGCGATGTTGGTCTATGTTGTTGGTTTATTGATATGGTCTGATGGTCTTCCTCACATGATTAGTGTTTTTCTCTGTTCATGGATTTTGGGTACTTTAATTTGTATTTGGAACAATGGACGTCGGTATTCTATCTATTGCTTTACTATTCTACATTCTATTTCATTTTCTTATAGATGCCTCGGGCATATTTGGATGCTTTCTCGGATTGTCGATAATCTCCATGTGGACCGTTACTGGGTTTAATATCAAGTCCCTGTATGTGACATGGGGTATTTTTCTATCACTTTCTGGGGTGGGACTTCCACATTTCTGGATGGATATTTGGGTGCCAATCTTCAGATGTGAAAATGTAATGACTTCATGGACTGTTTTACTTCATATAATATATTCAAAACAACATTTTTTCTCGTGAAAAAAAATGATTAATGTTTATCACTCTGCCTTCAAAACTAGTGATGCTGGTCTATGTTGCTGGTTTATTGATATGGTCTCATGGTCTTTTTATATTTGGGACATATCACACTCCTCACATGATTAGCGTTTTTCTCTGTTCAAGGATTTTGGGTACTTTAATTTGTATTTGGAACAATGGACGTCGATACTCTATCTGTTGTTTTACTATTCTACATACTGCTATTTCACTTTCTTATAGATGCCTTGGGAATATTTGGATGCTTTCTCAGATTGTTGATAATCTCCATGTGGACCGTTACTGGGTTTTATATCATGTCCCTGTATGTGACATGGGGTATTTTTCTATCATTGTCTGGGGTGGGACTTCCACTTTTCTGGATGGATATTTGGGTTCAAATCTTCAGATGTGAAAATGTAATTACTTCATGCACTTTTTTACTACATATAATATATTCAAAACAACATTTTTCCTCTTTTAAAGTTTCATTTTTTTTTTTTAAATTGAACCTTCCGTCGCAATTCCGACGTCTTGTAAGCGTCGGAATTGTGACAGTTTACAGACGTCGGAAGCGCGACGTCCAAAACGTCGGACCACATTTCATCGTAATTGTGACAGTTTACAGACGTCGGAAGAGCGACGTTCAAAACGTCGGACCACATTTCGTCGTAATTGTGACAGTTTACAGACGTCGGAAGAGCGACGTTCAAAACGTCGGACCACATTTCGTCGAAAGTGCGACAGTTTATAGAGGTCGGAAGTGCGACGGATTAGGAGACGTCGGAAGAGTGACGCTTGTTTGGAAGCAACGGAAAAGTTTCGATACTGCGACACTTTTTAGTTGTGTCGGAACTACGACGGTATGGTAAACCACGGTTTTCCCGCCCTCTAACTGTCGCTCCTGCAACGACAATGTGTCGGAATAGCGACGATTTGGCCGTCGGAATTTCCGCCAAATTCTCTAGTGGATTGGTTGGGGCATACTGGACTTGGAGACTTTCAGCAAAGCACTTTTAATGAAATCAATATGGAGGGTTTTTCATGTTCAGGGAATATGGAGTGATATAATAAAACACAAATATCTTAACCAGAAGGATCTGGAGGAGCTATACAATCAAGGCCTAGAAGATGCCTCAGGCAGATCCATTATATGGAAGGGTTTTAAGAAGAATTGTTCACAATTTATGGAGAACTATAGATGGAATTTTGGTGAAGGGAATAAAATCATCATAGGCAACCCATATATTCGAGGATTAGATTCATCATCCTCTTTCAGCAGGGACGGGATGATTTATCTAAATCACAAGGGTTTTTTCTACATGGGACAGGCTACCAAAAAATGGGAGGCCGATATTCCGAGATGGATGGACTCAAAGGATCTGAAGCTGAATGGTGTGTTGGTAGCGGAATGGAGTTGTCACATAGAAGCTTTAAGAGGTCTTGGCTTGAGGAAAAAAAGGGAGGGTGATCGTGTATTATGGGGGGGCACAATAAGTAATGGATAGGTGTCCACAAAAGAGATTTACGGTGACCTTATAAAGAAAAGATTTGGGAATGAGCAAGACAGCTGGTTTAAGGTCATGTGGAATGTTAATGTACAGGTTAAAATGATCATTTTCATATGGTTGGTATGGCGAGATAGAAACCTCACATGGAAAAATTTTCAAAAAAGGGGAAAATGTGGTCCCAGAATCTGTATCTTATGCCGAAGGGAGGGTGAAGATACTCCTCATATGTTTTATATGTTCCCTTTTGCATGGGATACCACTACTCTTCTATGTAACCATTTTAGATTTTCGACTCCTGAATATGAGACTACAATGGAATGTGTCCGATGGTGGTTCCACCAGGGTAAGTCTTTCCAAATTATACCCATCCTTTTTCATTGGTATTTATGGGTGGGGAGAAACAAATGGATTTTTGAGGAGATTATAAGTACACCGAAAAAAATAAGCAACCAAATTTCTCAAGCTTGGGAAAAGACGAAAATTAATGGAAAAACTCCTACAGATTTATCAAAAAGAATGTGCCCCTTCGAAATTCAATATCCAACAAGTTTTTTTGATGGGGCCTCACAAAACATTCGGTGTGGGTGCGGAGCATGGCTCATGATATCACCAACTTGTCATTACAAGATATACTAGTATGGGGGTCTGGGTATTAATATGTGTGTAGAGATTCTGGCTTTGTGGGGATTGTTATGGTTCGCAAATCAGTTATATTTAGACAAGTTTTGGGTACTTGGTGATTCCAAAGTCCTCTTGAACCACATGAACAAGGGCACCAACCTGAATTCGGGAAACCTTTCAGAATGGCTTGGCAGAATCTACGATCTCATAAAATCTTTCTCATTTATCACCTTTAGTCATATTTATCGTGAAAAGAATACAGAGGCAGATAGTCTCTCCAAAATAGGTTTGACCGGGATTTTTGGCGTGATGCAATATGAGATTTTTGACACTACTGGAAATGGTGCGTCTAGAGCAGTAAAATTTTCTTAAACATTTAAATGAAGGTACAAAGGTACTGGATGCAGGGTATAAAAGGAATAACAACTTGCTGATGAAGGACATTTCAAAACAGAAAAGAAGCAATGCCGATGCATGTGATTTTTTCTTTTTTGGCTTTTTTGAAAGTAGATGATATGTAGAACAGGAAATTTAAAATTATATCTCTGGGTTATGTAGACCTTATACATAAAATTTTGCAGGAATGAACGTATATTATATGATATTCTCACCTGAATGTAAGTGAACAATATAAATATTATTGATCTGGTATATAATATATACCAGAAGTATTTTTCACCTGAAAAAAAAGGTTGGAGTGACCAAGAAACAATTTCACTCTTCTTCACTAAGAAGAGGAAGGAAATCCTAAAAAAAATTGGAAAGAGAGTAAAATAAATTAAATGAAGGTGATCTTAGTTCTCACTTTTGAAATATGTTATATTTTGGGAGTTCCAAATAGGAGTGTATGAAAACAATTTTATTTTGGGAGTTCCAAATAGGAGTGTATGAAAACAATCACTCATATCCATAGTGATTTGGCAATAAATAAGGATATTTCTTGGTTTTTTTTTTCATGGTGCATCATAAGGATACACTTATAAAGAAGGTTCAAAGTGCATTCTATGCTTATTTTTAGATCACAACATTTATTTTGAAGATGGAATTGACAAAGAAAGTAATTTTTTTTGTGAATTGATGGGTTTAAATCTAGCCCTGAAATTGAAAAAGTATTTGGTGTAACTCAATTACAAACTTTTGGAGATTCAATGGATGAAATGCTTAGCAACAATCAAGGGGTACTCTTTGATATAATTTCCCAATTAGACCTCACAACATTGGGGTAAGAGATCCATTTGGATTCAAGCTCAACAACTTTAGTTAATGTTCAATAATAAAGGTTTAAGATCTTTGCATAGAGAAAATACGTAAAAACAAAGGAAAATATATTTAAATGAATAGATTAAACTAGTTTAATCTACCTTAATTAAGATTAAATGTTGGTGCTACTTTAACAATTGACATAGAATATTGTTGTAAATAAGAGAAAAGTAGTTAGCTATTTTCCTCTATGAGCAATGTTAATACCATCCAAACTAGTTTGATATAGAGACATCTATACATGAAACCAATAAGTAATAATTGATGAAAAATGAAATCATTTCATGAGAAATATTGAACATGTAAAATATACCAATTAATTATCAAGAAAGTCAATTCATAAATGGGAAATAAACTTCACATACAAGGACATGCATAGACATGATTACTACAAAATAATCTCCAATAATTTTATGGAAAATGCTATAAAAACAACTATTTCTCTTCAATGGCCCTCGAGGATTCTCAATATATCTTCAATATAAAATAGTTCCTCTCATATACAATTTTTTTCTTTGAAGAACTTAGAATACTTTATAGTCATGGGTATTAACTACTAGTTAGGACTTCTTTGTTATCCCAAGAGAAATCACAACTGTTTAGTTTTCCTTCTTTGATGTGTTCTACTTACTAGAATAATTACTATATCATTCATTCTACTTATTAGAATAATTACTATATCATTAAAAAATGAACTATGACCCACACATTACAAAATTATACGGTGACTCACTTTTACACCCAATATGTCAAGTAAATAGGCTACCTATAATTGATAATGAAATGAGATCATTTTGATCCTACTAGACAACAAACCTTTCGTAGTGACATGATGTTCAACTACATATTGGGTTAAGCTTTAGATTTCCTTTTCTAGGGACAACAAGAAGGAGTTAAGCATTGTTTGTTGCCTCACAATGAAAGAACCTTCCTCCACACTCCACACATGGCTTCATCAACTTCAAATGACACGCCCCCTCTATAGATGTTGCCTCTTGCCATAGCCAGAGAATTAAAAGACCCTATATAATTCGTTATGAGAGTTGAGAAGATGCTATAATGTGCTATTTATTATTGATTTGAGTTGTTATAATGTCCATTGTCCAATGTATAGTGAAGCTCAACATCGTCTCACAACATTATATGCATGTCGTGTTCATTATTAAGTCAAAAAATTGTTCCTGGGATCTGTAAGGTTCAAATAAAATATTAAACTAAACTTTCCCATGAATATAAATAATTTTCAACACATTGCTTTAATTGGCGCTATGTATGTGGTCTCATGGAAAGATAATGAAATTCTTCAATAGTTCAATAGTTTGCAACGCTCAACATTTGTCTTCTTACGAGTAGTGATTGATATCATAATTTGTACAAGAAATAATTGTGGAGGTGTCGATAAATTACCATTCTCAACACTTCCACACTTGAACAACATACTCTCGCACTATTCAAGAACAAGCATACAATTACACCATTATAGTAAAAATGATTATATTAGTTGTGACAATATGGAAGTTGTAGAAATTATACAAACATATGTATATCAATGGATTCAATCCGATCAAGAAATGTACTAAATCTAGATACTAAATCCTTCTACAAATCAATTGCGGAAAATAAACATGATTGCAATCACAACAAGTATAGAAAGAAACAAATCAAACCACAACAAGATATTTTCCCGGGGAAATCTTGCTACTCAAAACCCCTCTATATTCTATTCTATATTCACCATGGAATCATGAAACAACTACAATGCACTTTTCTCACAAGAGTCTTTAGCACTCCCACAACTGTCTCACACTAGTCCAGACAAAATTGGCCAACACTTAGCCAATTATCAGCCTCTAATCAGCCTGCGTTTCTTATGCAATCCCTGGGCAATTAATCCCTATTAATTGGGATAATTAGCCTTCCTTGACTGCACAAGGATAATATGAAATCCAATGGATGGCTGGTTGCATGTGGGCAACCTACTAATCACACAACTGATAGTTAACGTCCCTTTCACCTTTGTCTCAACTCGGTTTCCACTAGAACTGACATGCATGTAGCTATTAATAGTAAATCATCAGTTGCATGGAAGATCACTGATTGTGAATTAAATTTTATTTAATTTAATCTCTAACTAATGCAACATACAATTACAACTAGTTCAACTGACTTTAATTCACCTAACTGAGTTAACTGATTACTCATGCATTAAACTAATGCACCAACTACAATTCGCACTCCATAACTAATAGAATCACTCTGCATGCCTCACCAACCACCCTCAACTCAAAATACATGAGCTAATTGAGTTTATCACACTCAGTTAACTATTACAAGTGATTATGAGATAAGATTGCATTTTATTGTCCAATTTAATTAAGGGAAAATTAAATTAGACACTGCACCAATTTATTGAATTAAATTGGCCTTCACACTAATGTATCACTAGGAGATGTGGTCCCACACTAGTGTGTGTGGTGCAATTTCTCGTTGACCTTCAATAGAAGTCGAGCCAATAAAATCTCGTGTGGAACAAAATTAGGGAGAGATATGAAGTGTGTTTATGTATTATTAGAATTGTTGTTAACAACCAATTGTGTTTGCTCTGCTTCATTGCAACCATGGAAAAATGTGCCACTCATCTGACCGAATATTGCCAGTGCAAAAACAAAGGCTATTAGCCTGCAAATGTAAATTTGATTGGCCATTTAAATATATGGATTTTCTTATTTTAAAAAGTGCAATAAACCCTAAGAACAAATACGTTGAAATTCACATATGCAAGCAAGAACAAATTCACTAACAAGAGGTTTTCAAAATGATAAAAAATTGTATCCATCCATGCATTATAACTTGAAATCATAGCAAAGGAAGAAATGCCTATTAGTGTCATAGCACCCACATTGTTTCTTCCTCCGATGGGCTTTCTTCACACAATGAAACAAACTACTACAATTATGGTTCTCGGGGCCATAGGAATAAGCTTTTCTTCCCCCCCTTCCCTATGTAAAGGTCCAACAACTATGTCAATTCAAAGTAGTAGCATAATAATGTCAGAGCACTCACCAACATAATGACCACTCACAAAATTATCCTTTTATTGATTTTAAAATGAATTGTTAGGCACTAGCGAATACATAACATAAAACGCCCTCCACCAGGGGAATTATGACCCACCAGAGCTCGCTTAGCCAATAAAAATTAGAAATCAGATTTCTAGAAAATTTAAAAATTATTTTTGAATTTAGGGTAAAATATGAATATTAAGCATTTTTCTTGAAACTTCGGTTAAATTGCAAAAAAATAGACAACATATTTGGAATTCAATGCACTTTGACGTGTGGTGATTGCTAGTCCCTACAAGGCAAAGACTAATAATAATGCTATGATTAGATTATCAATTATCCTCTGAAGAAAAGAGAGGAGGATTAAAATTAGAAGGGTTTTTTTGGATATTTTTCCAATAATATAAAGAAGAGTGTAGTTTAATTATTCTACAATTTTGCTTTTCTAATTTAGAATTCAAAAATATAAATCCTAATGAAATTTTTATTTTTATTGTTTAAATTATATTTTAAAACGTATAAATATATGTGAAACTTTGTAAAACTGTAAATATTATATAAATTTCATAACTCGGATTTACTATTCCAACAAATTCTTATCTAATTTCTAAACCCAATAAAAAAAAATCCAACAAAAATAAAATGTTTTTTAAATTCCACCTGAATGCATTCATCGTCAATGGATTCCATAGCAGCAGTGGGCAGTATGTTTACGTGTGGCATGTTTCTAGGAGCTCAAAAGGTGAGCGTTGGGGAGGATATTTCCTTAAAGTTGGTCAAGGGGAAGAAGAAGAAGAAGAAGTTATTTTAATGTCCACGAGGCTAAAGATAGCCTATGGGACAGATTGCTTCTCTATCTATCTTTTGTATTCTGCCATTTTCCTGTGAAGTTTCACAATAAAATCTCCCAACCTCTCAACAAATCCCTTTTTGAATAGAATATCCCAAGAGCTAGCTGCCAAAATATCTACATAACTTTCCTTGCTGTCTTTGAAGGCCTCACATTCTAAAATGAAATGTTTTTCTATTTCCACTTTTCCGGAAGAGCAAAAAGTATATACTTTTTCCTCCCACACTTCTTTTGACCTTTTTCAGCACCATGTTTCACAACAGAGTTGATGCGAATTAGTCCTTAATTGGGCGATACGAGTTTTGGCTCTCCAAGAAATATTGTCCCTTATGTATGCTTTTTGTTGATGATTATGAGAGAAATTAAACTCTTCAATATAATACCTTTTATTTCTCCCTAACTGATCTGAAATGACTGTATTAGTTTTGTTGTGCTAAGGGTCTTTCAGTTTTAAAAACATGTGCATAATTGGTTCATTAGTTTGCATAAGGATTAAGGAGTTTTTCCATGAATTATAGATGAAATTTTGTGAATTAGAAGCATAAATAACACTGAAAATCAGTGTAAAACAGAGAAATAAGTCACCACATGAAATTTACATAGCATGCATGATAAAGCAGTTCACCCCTCATGGGCTACATCTGCTAGTCCAGCTCTCAATTGCTTGTCCATCTTTCATTATGCTCAAATTTTTGCTATTAAATGTAGTTATAATGCTCTAATTGTTGTTTTCTTTGCACCAATGGCTTTAGAATGCTCCAATTAATCAATAATGACTCTTCATTCACTCCGAATGGTAAAAAATTGAGCCTCCTACACTTTTTCCCAATATCTCCTAGAAAAACTCCACTAAATGTGGAGAACTCCAGTTAACTAGAGTTAAATTAGGGTTGACCGCCAAATTTGGCGTGCCCTTATCCGCTCCGCCAATAAATTTGTGCATTAAAAGTTATGGTTAGGGCGGTGGCCACATGCGCACCCCCAACCATTAAGTGGCTTGACCGGAACACCAGAGAAAAACTCTAGCTCTAATACCATTTGATCTGAAATGACCGCATTATTTTTGATGTGCTAAGGGTATTTTAGTTTTAAAAACATGTGCATAATTGGTTCATTAGTTTGCATAAGGATTAAAGATTTTTCCATGAATTATAGATGAACTTTTGTGAATTAGAAGCATAAATAACACTGAACAACAGTGTAAAACAGAGAAATAAGTCACCACATGAAATTTACACAGTATGCATAATGAAGTAGTTCACCCCTCCTGGGCTACATCTGTTGGTCCAACTCCCAATGGCTTGTCCATCTTTCATTATGCTCAAAATTTTTCTATTATATGTAGTTACAATGCTCTAATTGTTGTTTTCTCTGCACCAATGGCTTCAAAATGCTCCAATTAGTCAAGAATGACTCTTCATTCACTCCGAATGGTCGAAAATTGAGCCTCCTACACTTTTGCCCAATATCTCCTAGGGAAAATCCACTAAATGTGGAGAACTCCAGTTAACTGGAGTTAAATTAGGGCTGACGCCAAATTTGGCGCACCCTTATTCGCTTCGCTAATAAAGTAGTGCATTAAAAGTTATGGTTAAGGCAGTGGCCACATGCACACTCCTAATCGTTAAGTGGCTTGACCAGAACACAACGGAATACAATTCGAAGTTAAATAACACACATACGTGAAGCGATCAAACATCACTCTTTATAATAGAATGAAAATAACCTAAAACACGTTACATACACATGGACTTCTTGCTGGAGGGACCCACCATACGTCGAATTGATCGCAATCGCCTGCCCGCAACTTTTAACTCTTTGCGAATTAGTTAAACCACAAAACTTGTGAAGTGCACTATTGCGCAAAGCTGACATGTGGCTCCCCCTCGTTACATTGAATCCTTCGTCCTTCTTGCATCACATTGCAACCCATTTAAAATACCGTGCAAACTCTTAACAGTATCCACGATTATTTGTGAAATGCGAAATCGCGATTCATCATCCACCGTTGATCTGCTGCATGATCCAACGGCTCACGTCTGTCTCCACCAATTCATCGCATATCATGTTGTCAGACTTGCAAAGTCACCATGACCGTTCATCTT